>JAFEMH010001824.1:0-414905 GCA_022495995.1 Adenophora triphylla var. japonica | reverse complement strand
TCACGCGACGCCTGAGGCATGAAAAGTGGGACACGTAAGGTCGTGCGACACACTAAGGCATGCCAACTGTAGCCTATAAATAAGACCCTCCCCTCTCATAAATGGATCCGAATTTTAGCCTACTTTTGTTACTCGCAGAACTTGCGTGTCGTAACAACCTCTCCAAACACAAACCTCTCTCTCTACCTTCAACCTACCCAATTCCTCCCTTCCAAACCCAATTCTCAAGCCACACCAATTGAGCCTCTTTCCTTAATCCTTCCGCATCGAAGTGACGAATTGAAGGGTTCTATATCCGGGATATAGAATTCGTGGAAGCAACAAGGGTAACGATTCCCTAACTCTCAATCTCTCTCTCTCTTGCTTAATTTCTATTAATTCTAGCATTTAATTTTGTTTGGATTCAGAATCAGATCCTAGCTATCTCGGATTACCGAATCCCAATCGCAATCTCTCGTTTAATCCGAATAATTCGTGCAATTGAGCTTATATTGTTGATTATTTGATCGATTTGGTGTTTGAACCCCAAGGGGTGTGGATCTACCCATATCCACACTCCCCGGGTTGATTTCTAGTTTCGTTTCGTATTTCGTTCGTAATCTAGTTAATTGATTAGATCCGTATAGCTTTACGTTGATTCTCGTGTTCGTCTTGTTAAGTTTCGCAGATGGCTCATATGTGTCACGCGACACCTTTGTCTCCAAGCGATCCCGTGTCACGCGACACATGTGGTCACGGTGCGATGTGTCATGCGACATACATGACCCATCTCGCAGAGACCCTTTTTCCTTTGTAACTGCTTTAGATTGTTTGTATCGTGGATGTGGCCTCCCTAAATAATGGGCTCACAATATGTAATTCTCGCCCATAATTAATAAGATGCATTTAATCACACTTTGTTTATTATCAATATTTGCACACACTTTGGATTTATTTGGATGTTTTTGATTGAAAGACTCGTCTACGGACGAGGCATGTTGGGTGAACTCTCGGTTCTTCCCAACACGTAACCTGACCTCCGAACTCATGTTTTTCTCTCTAAATAAAGGTTTTCAATGTTTCCTCTTAAAACGGCGTGGCGACTCCTTTTTTTTCATTTAAATCGGGAAACCCAAAATTTTCCGGGGGCGAGCACACATTCAAGGGCGACTCTGGGATGAAACACTTGAAAACCTGTTTTTCAAGTGTTGAGTGGGTCAAGCTTTTATTTAGTCAAACATCCAATACATCCATTTTGTGTGCATTATTTGATAATCATTTGTGATTCATACATCTTGTTGATTATGGAACTTGTGAGCCCTTTCAGTGCTTTGTGGTCACTTTTTGTGCATTTGTCTTCTTTTGTGTTGCTCTTGCTATGGTAAAACAGGAGCTGATTTGATGATTGAAGAGCCGCCGTTCGCTGACCATCCAGGTCGTGCGACACCTTTTGTCTCTCGGTTGTCCCGTGTCACGCGACAAAGGGTGGCCACCGAACATAACATCGAAGACCGGTTTGAGGGCGCCCTGGATCAAGCGTGACTCAATTGATTGTTGTTCCCTCGTTTATCCTCGTGTGAGGGTGTGTGTTGTTTTCTTTTTCAAAAATAAATAAAAAAATAAAAAAAATCTCTTTTGTAAAATAAAGGAATATAGTCATCCCGCACACTACATCACTTAGATTTAGAACCCTCGGGTGCGATTGACGGCGCATCGCGGACGGCCATGAAATTCCGCCTACTCTTGAGCGCCTGAAATCAAACCTATCCCCCTAGTGCGTTATAGGTGGCGCCACACTTTTAAACCTCACCCAAAACGGTTGGTTTTTGACACGACATTTTCAAATACATTAAAATGAATTGCTTCAAAATTTTTAAAAGGCTTTCGTACCTTCCCCAAAACCCTAGCACGTGTGGGCATGTTGCCATTGCAACATGGTTTCACGAAAGGACATGTCGTTCCCACGGCATGTTCTAACGAGAGATCATGTCGCTTGTCAACGTGCACCGACGAGAGGTCATGCCGGATTTTTCCTTGAAATTCTTCAGAATACCCGTTATGCTGCCCAAATTTCTTCAGAAATTGGGGCTGCTCGTCCGTCCCATAAATGCTTCGGTTTTGTTTAGGTACTGTCGCCTATTATTAATTTTGAAACAACGCATTTGGTGTATTTGTGGATGATGTGTCATAGGTTCCCCAGATCTAGATTGCGTGAAATAAAGGATTAGCCTTTCCCAACCGGCTCTAGGACTTAAAAAACACCGATTTCTACTTGAAGATTAATAAAGAGTTGCACGAGTCCGTCTCCTTTCTCGTCCTTCCCTCTCCCGTACTTCTCCTCAAAGATTCTCTATTCCTCCGTCCTTATACACGCTCTCACCTCTTCACCTTTGCAAAGGTTACGGCAAGTTGGGTTTGCGCTCTCATTCCCGGCGCTCAGTAGTCCATATTCTCGAGGCGGAAGCAGCTCAAGTGCCCGAGTGATCGTCCATCTGATGCGGAATCCAAAATGCTCGGTGCAGAGAAGACTATGGCCCACGAATCTAAAAGTTCATATCCCATGGGTCAGCAGCAGAGTGTAAAAGGTGTGTCCATCAAAGAGTTGCGAGCTACACTTGAAGATATTTTTCCTCGCAAGCGGGAGGCCCTGGTTTGCTCGCATTGCTAAAGATAAGGAGGACGACCTATAAATGACAAAGAGATCGAGAAGGGTCCTCACCGCACCGATGGCAAATCGATGCCCAATGTTGAAGAAGTCAATCCGCTCCTCGTAGGGTCTAGAATGTCCACTGCTCGGACATGAGTCCGTCGAGTCCAAGTTGGACCAATTTTGCTTTGCAAAGGATAAAAATCTTTGTTTCTCTTCTTGCTAGACTCGAGACATCACTAGTATACCTACGTTACACTCAATTGAAATGGTCTTATTCCAAATGATCACTTGTGCCGCTCACCGACTAATGCTTTGAAATGGCTAATGTTTAAATTGATCGGAGCGAGAAAATCGATCGATATCCTTCCCAAAGTGGGGCTTACCAATTTCCCACCTCGATTCCCATATGCTCGCATACTTTCCGTTATCCTCGTAATCTCGTTGCTCGATGGATTTGCACGGATCTTTCGCGAAGTAAACTTAAGAGAGCAAATGAAGACTCGGATCTCAGTTCGGATCATCCGGTAGGGACCGCGGTTGAAACCTTTCACCCTTAGGAAAACCTTTACCTCACCCTCACTAAACAATACCCCTTTCATTTCAAGATCGGCACGTTTTGAAACCCGTTTAACCATTTCAAGAAGAAGAGGGACTATCCTTGAGGCTCCCGTGATTCAAAAGAAAGATCGACCGTCTCCAAGCTCAAGAATAACTAAAGGCAATGATCCATCCTGGGACTAGCCGAAATCCTCCTCTCAAAAAAAAAAAAAAAAAAAAAGAGAGAGGCAAAAATACAAAAAAAAATAAATACAAAAAAAAGATAAGAAAGAGAGCCTAGTCCCCAGCGATCCTCTCAAAAAGCAAAAGTCAAAGGATCCGGTCGTTACTCAAAAAGGAGTCTCAGAGTGAATAAAGAGACAGCACGGATGTCCCCTCACCATTACCTCTAACTGATCCCAAGCCGTCCTCTCGATTTTAGAGGATATTCCCATGACCCTTACCCTTGCCTTCGACCAAAGCCAAGATTGACCTCTCATTCTTTGAGGCATTGAAAATGAAATCATGGATTCCCCTCACCTTAGAAATCCCAAACACATACCCAAGAGCCAACCTCTCATCTTTAGAGGTTCGCCCAAAGAAAGCCTAGCCGACCTCTCATTTTAAGAGGTCATGATATCCCAAATCACCCGAAGACCGATCGAAATCCCGAAACCCACCATAGCTACAAGACCGGATAGCGCTTCATTCCAATACCATCGAGATATAAAATAGATTATTGCTTGAAGCAGAGCCAAGTTCATCCCTACTCAAAGGACCATCAATTGAAGATTGTGCAAATTCCGTCCGTTCATTTGACGTTGCATGTGAGCATACTTCATTTCTCCTCCGCAAACACCGCCGTGAATGTCCCATCTGGGCTTTCGCATTCGTGTCTCCCATCGACACTCCAAGAGGACACGTTTTATCAATTCTCAAAATTCTCGAAGGTCCTCACATCCCCCGAACTTCACCGTTCATTCTTTCATTTGGGATAAGCCCGAACTACGGCGACCTGAGCTCCTCCTAAGGAGGGGAACGTAGGCAACCATAACTGGTCCGGTCGAAATCACAAACAAATCTCGTAAAACTGTCTCCTCAAGGACCATGCCCATACACCTTCCATCCTTCCGAATTTGGATCTCGATATCGTGGGCTTTCTCCTCGTGATTGATATAAAATATTTGCTCATATAAGCTTTGGCGGTCGACTAACCCGAACATCAATAAAGGGTTTTAAGCAGCTTTGTGATCATCACGAATAAGACAAGTTTTCAAGTGTCTCGAAAATTCTTCTATTGCTACATCATAGGAAGATAGAGCTAAACACCGTTTCGGTCAGCCAGGGGCTTCCATACACTTTCCACACCTTGTGATGCTTATACTCTCTCAAAAGAGTCAAACCCAAAGCGAGAGTGTCATACACGTAACTCGGGATTCATTTCCCACCCTCGAAGGATGTGCCCTCGCGCGTAAACATTTCCGAGTCTTGTCCAAATGACCGATTGACTGCGGTTTGAAATGATGAATTGCCTCTGTGGCTACAAGATGACTCGCTCGCGATGAAGCCGCATGGAATATCCTCAAGCCGGGGCTTTCGTTAAGGTATCCCTCCGGATCTCCTTACCCGATTCCCTCCAGATTGCTTTCATCGTCAATCGGCTTCACCAAGCCGTGATGGCTCTCGCCCCTTCGTCGCTTGCCGTCTCGCACGCGCGATACACTATGTCCTCACCAAGAATGAACTCCGCCGCACCGTACTCCCGGGAACGTCCCCTAACTTGCCTAGCCGCGCCATATCATTTTCCACCTCACTGAGAGGACCCTACTATACATACCGTCCGAAACAATCCCAAAACCTCATGAATAAACCTCGGCAAAATTGACCTTAACCCAATAATCGCATTTGCTTTCCTGCAATGCATGCACTCGTGCAAACAAGCTAACATAAATTAATCTTTGCTAACAAGATAAGCTTATTTAGGCATAGCACCGGGAGTTGTCAGTTTTACCCTCGCAGTACAATAATCAATTGAGTCTCAAGATCTGGCCTCGTGCACCAAATTGAGAAGAAAGAAAGAGAAAAGGCAAAGCTTCCCAAGCATACACGAAAGAAAGAACAACAAGAGAGCAGAAAGAAGTAGCGTGAGCTCTCCGGAAGCTACACTTATCCCCAAACAGAAAGCGTAAACAACAATGGTAGTCTAAGACCTTCCGATACCAAGGCCGCGGTGAGCACAAACATGTGTATGAACACATATTTCTTGCAAGCGTCCAAATCATCATACCATATCCTTTTTCAAAATTGGTTCGAGACACCATAGTTCTCACAAAATCAGTTCGAGACACCATAGTTCTCACTTTTCTGGTTCGAGACACCATAGATCTCACAACATTTTCAAAAGTGGTTCGAGACACCATAGATCTCACAACATTTTCAAAAGTGGTTCGAGACACCATAGATCTCACAACATTTTCAAAAGTGGTTCGAGACATCATAAATCTCACAACATTTTCAAAATTGGTCCGAGACACCATAGATCTCTACAACATTTTCAAAAGTGGTTCGAGACACCATAGATCTCACAACATTTTCAAAATTGGTTCGAGACACCATAGATCTCACAACATTTTCAAAAGTGGTTCGAGACACCATAGATCTCACAACATTTTCAAAATTGGTTCGAGACACCATAGATCTCACAACATTTTCAAAATTGGTCCGAGACACCATAGATCTCACAACATTTTCAAAATTGGTTCGAGACACCATAGATCTCACAACATTTTCAAAAGTGGTTCGAGACACCATAGATCTCACAACATTTTCAAAATTGGTCCGAGACACCATAGATCTCACAACATTTTCAAAAGTGGTTCGAGACACCATAGATCTCACAACATTTTCAAAAGTGGTTCGAGACACCATAGATCTCACAACATTTTCAAAAGTGGTTCGAGACACCATAGATCTCACAACATTTTCAAAAGTGGTTCGAGACACCATAGATCTCACAATATTTTCAAAATTGGTTTGAGACACCATAGTTCTCACTTCTTCGGTTTGTCGTTTTCCCCTCCAGTCTTGTGTCCCGAACTACGATTTGGCTTGATTCCCTTGTTTAAGGGATACGTAGGAATTCTTTCTCAGAAAGGTACAGCCATCTTTTCCCCTTCTCACCCTTCTAGCCCTTCACCTTATCCCTTGATGCTCATTGGGATTGGGTCTTATTTTATCGACAACCCCACTTTTTCCAAAAGTGACGTTGCCGAGGGGCTCTGTAAGTACGCCAATCCAATTCGCAACCTTTTAGATGCATTTTAATATAATAAAATTGCATTTAGGGGCATTTTGGTAAATTCCCGGCCTATCCCGAGACTTCCGGAAACGTTCCATGAGTTTTCCGCGAAGGAAGTACCTTTTGGTACATTATTCATGCCAAAGGACCCCTTGGGAATAAAACCTGTTGGACCTTTTGGGTATTTTCCCGAAATGTTCTAGAAACTGGTTTTTGGCGCCAAAAGCGGTTGAGCCACCTTGTGTCACGCGACATCTTAAGGCATGAAAAGTGGACACGTAAGGTCGTGTGACACACTAAGGCAGCCAACTGCAGCCTATAAATAAGACCCTCCCCCTCTCATAAATGGATCCGAATTTTAGCCTACTATTACTCTGCAGAATTTGCAGCGTAACAAACCTCTCCAAACACAAACCTCTCTCTCTCCTACCTTCAACCTACCCAATTCCTCCCTTCCAAACCCAATTTTCAAGCCACACCAATTGAGCCTCTTGCCTTAATCCTTCCAGATCAGAGGTGAAGAATTGAAGGGTTCTATATCTGACTAGATATAGAATTCGTGGAAGCAACAAGGGTAACGATTCTCTAACTCTCAACCTCTCTCTCTCTCTTGCTTAATTTCTATTAATTCTAGCATTTAATTTCGTTTGGATTCAGTAATCAGATCCTAGCTATCTGAATTACTGAATCCCAATCGCAATCTCTCTGTTTAATCTGAATAATTCGTGCAATTGAGCTTATATTGTTGATTATTTGATTTGATTTGGTGTTTGAACCCCAAGGGGGTGTGGATCTACCCATATCCACACTCCCTGGGTTGATTCAGTTTCGTTTCTGTATTTCGTTCGTAATCTAGTTAATTGATTAGATCTGTATAGCTTCGTTGATTCTCGTGTTCGTCTTGTTAAGTTTCGCGAGATGGCTCATATGTGTCACGCACCACCTTTGTCTCCAAGTGATCCTGTGTCACGCGACACATGTGGTCACTGGTGCGATGTGTCATGCGACATACATGACCCATCTGCAGAGACCCTTTTTCCTTTGTAATCTGTTTTAGATTGTTTGTATCAGGGATGTGGCCTCCCTAAATAATGGGTTCACAATATGTAATTCTCGTTCCATAATTAATAAGATGCATTTAATCACACTTTGTTTATTATCAATATTTGCACACACTTTGGATTTATTTGGATGTTTTTGATTGAAAGACTCGTCTACGGACGAGGCATGTTGGGTGAACTCTCGGTTCTTCCCAACATGTAACCTGACCTCCGAACTCATGTTTTTTCTCTCTAAATAAAGGTTTTCAATGTTTCCTCTTAAAACGGTGTGGCGACTCCTTCTTTTCATTTAAACCGGGAAACCCAAAATTTTCCGGGGGCGAGCGCACATTCAGTATGCTCTTGAGCATCCAACCGGTCAGTCACTTTCTTGAACATAGTGACCACGTTGGACATTAGCTCCAAATTGACAGCTTCCGAATTTGAAGATAGATTGCCTTGGGTGCCGGAACTAGGAAGCGGCTGACTCCTCTCACCTTGACTACCGGACGGCGGATTGGTCATTTCTACGCAAATAATCAAAGTATTCCCACAGACGGCGCCAAATTGTTTTGGTCAGATTTCAACAAGTACCACCAATGACAAGAAAAATGACAAAAGAGATAAGAATCAGGGTACAATGATTATTGGATAGAATAGAAATGAACACGAGGAATTTGTTGACTAGGGAAAGCCCTTGAACAACTTGTTCGGCCAAGACAAAACCTCGGGAGGTTTAGGAACCTGCCTTGACCAAAAGGTATATTGATCGAGTTTGAGTACAAAACTAGGAGCGTATGTAAGGGATCTTAAGCTAGTGAGATTGTGTGTGTAAAATACAGGTGTTTTCCCCCTTTTATACCCCAAATAACGGCTAAAATACAAAGAAAATAACAGGCCTAGAATCTCGGAATTAAGTTGATCCTGTTGAGATATTCTCGCCACATTATTGATGAAGGAGATAATGGTCCGTTGCTGGATACTTCAAGGGATAAACGTCATTGAATCAGTCTCCTAATCCATTAGCACGTTCCCTGAAAAGTAGGGTTTAATATAACAATAATTCAACCTGCAAGATGATCAAGATGTAGTAGGAGAACTCAAGTTGTTAGTACCAAGATGTTATGTGCAAATTGAAAACATGTTGACTGAAAATGTAGGGCCTAACAACACACAACTGGCTAAGAGAGTGTTCATTCTTCCATGTACAATGGGCAGGCTTATGGCTTTTGTGATTGTTACTGCATGATTGTATATTTAGAGAGTGCGTCTGCTGAGAAACGCGTTTCTCCATAACTATGGAGAAACGTGTTTTTCATAGCCAGAAGCTTTACATTTGATAACCAGAAAAAAAAAAATCCAAGGCCAAGACCAAAAGCCACGGATATCCGGAAGCTTTGCATTTGATAGCCGAGCTTTGCGAGTTGATATCCGTAAGCTTTGTATTTGATAAGGAAGGATGTGAAATGTATATCGAGAAGCTGTTAGGTGCATATCCGAAAAAAGCTGTTAGGTGCATATCGAAATGTGTTAGGGCATATCCAGGAAATTGCTATTGAAGGTTTACGGATATCAGAAACCTTCAAATGTATATCCGTAGAACATTTTGAAGGTTTCTGCGGATATTCATTTGAAGGTTTACGGATATCACTTTCATGCGCTTCCTGGCCATCTACCATTATCGCGCGACATGTCGGGACCCGTTTCTCCATAACTTATGGAGAAACGCGTTTCTCCCTAGATTTTGTGATATTTAGATTGGTAATTAACTTGAGTTCGTAATTCAATATGGAAAGGCTCACTTTTATTTAAAGAGAATCCAAGTAAGCCAGCAAATATAGTACACAATCTCACTTTATTTGAAAGAGAATTCGTAACCGAAAATATATTCAATGAGACTTGTGATATGGGCGGTGTTGTATAGATTTTGAAGTGGACGTTCCCATATCCAGAGCTTCGTCGGGATGATTTTTTAAGGATTCGACCCCAAAATGACCTTTGTCGCCCACGGATGATATCTCGTTCTTTTTAATTTCTTCCTGGATGTGCTCATCTTTCTCAATGGAAAGCACTACGACTTGTGGCCCGTGTGGTCCTGGTATGATGGCTTCATGGACTTTGACATGCTCATCTATCTTGATTATGTCTGTTTCTTGAACAAATCTTTTCTTTCGCTTCTTGATGAAGCAGCATAAAGCGATTGAGAGCATTGCAAGAAATAAGAGTCCTCCTAGAGAGACGAAAACAACCACTATAATGGTGGAGTGGTGGCCAGGCGGTGGTGGTGGAGGTGGAGAAAGGTGGTGTGATGGAGGTGGGGTTGAGTGACTTGGTGCCATTGCTGCCGGAGGTGGTGGTGGACGATGATGATCAGGTGGGGTTGAGTGAGTTGGTGTCTTTGCTGCCGGAGGTGGTGATGGTACAGGAGATGGCGGCGGATAAGAAGAATGATGAGGTGGTGGTGGAGTAGGGAAGTAGGGGAAGTAGTTGGGATAATGTTGGAGAGAGGCCATTGAGATCTGATTCTGGGAATTTGGTGCTGTGGGTATAGGAAAGTTGAAAGCCTATTAGTACAGTAATATGTTTGAATTTTTATTTATCATTTACATGCTTCTAAGCATTTGGTAACTTGACCCATGTGCCAAGACTTGTAGTTGGAAGAAAGCCACCTTAATTTCACTCTTCCTACATAAGGGTAATTTAGGACACTTTGCGGAATGACGTTTGAAATAAATTAGATTATGGATTTCCTCAACAATTTTACGGGTTTATATAACAACCGTTAGGAAAGTCTATTGTATGTCGGGATTCTTGTCAATTATATCCCAAGATTATTGGTATAAATATTAGAATAGCTTAATTTGTAGGAGAATAGATCAATTATAGGAATTTACTCTTGTATATTTTCACATGTATCTTACCTCACAAATTAATCAAGACAGAATTATTTATTCATCTTCTTTATATGGTATCAGAGCTCTAAACGATTTCTGGGTCCTCCTTTTTTTTTCTCTATCGACCTTAATCTGCCCTGATTCACGTTTCCATGGCTAGCGATAAGCATGACTCCAATAGCCCTTATTTTCTTCACCATTCCGATCATCCCGGAATGGTTCTCATTTCTAAATCCCTTGACGGGGATAACTATTCGACTTGGTGCAGAGCCATGGTCATCTCTTTGAATGCAAAATCCAAATTGGGTTTAGTTAATGGAACTGTGAAGACACCATCTGTGATGATGTGCCGCCAAAATTTTTCCGAAAAGGTTTAACTTTGAAATTTTTCGTTTCTTTGAAAAACCAATCGAAAAAGACCGGAGTCGCCACGCCATTTTTATTTTAAGGGCCAAAACTTTGAAAAATGCCCGAGATTAGAGATTTGGGTTCGGAAGTCACGTTACATGCCGGGAAGGACGTTGGTGTGCACCCGAAATGCCTCGTAAAACGAGTCTTCCAAGCTAAAAACCATTTGTTTGTGTGTGTGTGTGTGTTACTTTGGCCAAAATAAGTTGAAACTGAGGAAAGTAAAAATTGGGAATTCTTTATTAGACTTTGGACAGATCTCATAATTTTTGGTACGATTTTTGGGTTGAGTTTTGGTACTCAAAAGATTTTTGGAAGTTGGAAACCACTTCTGCCAGAATGAAAAAGGCAGTGGACACTTGATTTTGAAATGGATTTAAGGGCTTTAAAACTTCATAATCTGAGAAAACTCAGAGAATGAAAGTTGTTCCAGACACCTTAAATAAAATTTCTGTGAAAGAATTTTCCATTTTGGAGAAGATTTGAGGACCCAAAACCTTCTATAAATCTCAGATATGAGATCTGGACTCCCAGAGACTGGTGATCTGACCTTCAAAAGAAAATTTGAAAAAGGGAGTTTTACTCACGCAAAAAATAAAGTAAAAATATGTCTGGAAATCTATGGATGTTGGCTACAAAAAGTGGGTTGTAGTCAACACCAAATTCCAAGTTTATCTGTGTCCAAAAATTTAGACCATGGACTGGGGTCTTAGAAAATTGCTACTGGACAGCAACTTCTCAAGAAAGAAAAACATGATTTTAAAGGGGGTTTGGCATCCATGCTTGTCCCCATTTCTCTAGGTTTTGATTAGTGATCACTTGACATTTTAGTGGTGAATCAACTATATCAAACCATCCTTGGGGTACATTAGGACTAAGCACTTCATTTGCTTGGGAAGGGAAATTTTATCCTTTGAAAATGAGATTTGATGTATGAAAATGAGTTTTAGGGTTTTGAAAATGTGTTTTCTTTGCAAGTAAGTAAGAATGATTTGAAAATAATGTTGATCCTTGTAGAAGATCATCCATGGAGATGAACTTCCATGGTGATCTTCTTGGATCTAAGACAAGATAATGAACAAACTACATTTTGGAGTTTGAAAATGTATGCATGAAGGAGTTTAGGGTAAGGAGAAGGAGGGTTTACCAATCTTCTTTGTGTTTTGGAATTTTTGGCTTGAATGTAAGAGTGTTTGAGGCTTGAATATGAGAGTGTTTGAGTGAGTGTGATTTTGGGTGAATAGTTGAGAAAAAGGTGACAATTTTAGAGAATTCTCACTGTTTTCTCACTATTTTCGCCAAGGTGCAGTTACAAATTGTGTTTCTTCTCCATTTCTGAGACTGAAGGCCTCAATTTATAGCCCTCCGAAAAATACAAAACCATCCGCGCGGACATGATCTGCAGCGTGCACTGTTCATTAATTACAGCTTCAGGCTTTGGACACAAGGAATAAAATTCAAATTAAGCAACAGAAAATGTCCCAGCCATTTCTATTTCGGGTTTTTGACCATTTCTTTTGCTTTTTTGATTCTTTCTTTGGTTTATCTTTTTGGCAATCCCTAATCTACCCTTACTTGGTTAGAAATGTTAGGAATGTTAGGAATTGTTAGGAATGTTATAACTTTCGTTAATTTTCTAACGAAAATACTAACAAGCTCAAATTGGAGCACTTACAGTAGCCCCTCGGCGACGGCACTTTCGAAGGAAGCGGGGTCGTCGATAAGAGTAAGGCTCCATATTTGGCAGGATGATCAAGTGATCGAGTGGCTGAACCTATTTAATAGGCTACCTACGTATCCTTAAGAGGAATCAAGCCAGTCGTAGTTCGGGTCTTTTACCCTGGAGATGATGGCGTTTTAGGTGCCTCGAACTCCGATGAGCGAGTTCTGCAATGGCTTCTGGAAAGAAACTCTGCCGGGGATAAGAGATGACCATTTTGGTCCGATGGCTGAAATTGTATATCCGCTCTGCTGGGATAGGAATGACCATTTTGGTCCGGTGGCTATCCGCTGTTGGGGATAGGAATGACCATTTTAGGTCTGATGGCTATCCGCTCTGCTGGGGATAGGAATGACCGTTTTCGGTCGGATGGCTGAACCTAATGATAGGCTACCTACGTATCCTTAAGAGGAATCAAGCCAGTCGTAGTTCGGGTCTTTGACCCTGGAATGACTATTTTGAGGTGTCAACCTGGAGATGATGGCGTTTTAGGTGCCTTGAACCTTGATGATGGCGTTTTAGGTGCCTCGAACCTTGAAGATGGCGTTTTAGGTGCCTCGAACCTTGATGATGGCGTTTTAGGTGCCTCGAACCTTGAAGATGGCGTTTTAGGTGCCTCGAACCTTGATGATGGCGTTTTAGGTGCCTCGAACCTTGATTTGAAATGGCCTTTCGGTGGACTTCATCTGCTGCCGAAGGAGAGGGTGACCGTTTTGGTCGGGGGGCTGTACCTAATGATAGGCTACCTACGTATCCCTAGTGGGAATCAAGCCCTTTCGTAGTTCGAGATTTACTCAAGATTTCGTTGGATTTTGGGATTCCGTTAACTTTGCTGGGGATTTTGTTAGCCTTTGCTGGGGAAAAATCAGACGTATTCGTCGGAGAAATCGGTCTTACGTTTTACTGCCGGGGAATAATTTTGATGAAAGATACGGGATCCCGTTATCTTTCTCGGGGAGACCGGTCTTACGTTTTACTGCCGTGGAATGATTTTTGAGGAAAGATACGGGATTCCGTTATCTTTCTCGGGGAGATCGGTCTTACGTTTTACTGTCGTGGAATGATTTTGATGAAAGATACGGGATCCCGTTATCTTTCTCGGAGAAATCGAACTTACGTTTGACTGCCGTTGATGATTTCGATGAAAGAGATGGGATTCCGTTATCTTTCTCGGGGAAATCGGACTTACGTTTGACTGTCGTTGGTGATTTTGATGAAAGAAACGGGATTCCGTTATCTTTCTCGGAGAAATCGGACTTACGTTTGACTGCCGTTGAATGATTTTGATGAAAGAAACGGGATTCCGTTAACTTTCTCAGGGAGATCGGACTTACGTTTTACTGCCGTTGATGATTTTGATGAAAGAAACGGGATTCCGTTAACTTTCTCGGGGAGATCGGTCTTACGTTTGACTGCTGTGGGGGTTCCTTTGAAAGGGGGTTAACTTTGGTTAACTTTGTTAAGTTGAGGACTAAACTGCAGAGTCCTGAAATTTTAAAGGGCAAAAGGGTCATTTTGACCCTTCAAACCTATCCGCGCAGAGGGGATTGTAATCTGGACAGGTTTTAAATGAGGCGCCGCCCTCCCTTCTTCTTCTTCATAATTTCTTTTCAGTTTTCGAGAGAGAAGAGGGAGAAACCGAGGGGAATCCATTGTTGGCCAAGAAAAGCTTCGAAAATCTTCCGTTTTCTTTGATTTTTCGAGCAATGGAATACGCGGGAGTAGCCATTCAAGGCCAAGGACGTGGTCCGGTAGCGGAGAGGCGATTGGAGCTTGTCCGAATGAGGAGGCACTATTCTCTTTCGCAATCGATTGCGGAGGAGCATTACCCCGATGCGTGGCAACATTGGGCCACTGATCCGAGCCTCCGAACGGTATACTTCGAATCTTTTCGATCCCTTTGTCGATTTCTTGCTTGAAATTGATTTTTTGGTGATTTTTTTTTTTTGAATTTCGAATAATTGATGTTCTTGGCCTTGGATTTTGATTTTGATGCTTTGCATGTTGTAATGAGTATATGGGTAATGCATTTTGCTTGAAAAAAGAATGGGCATTTTTGCCAAATTTTTTTTTTTTTAAATATCCGAAAATTGTAGTTAAAATTCGAAAAATTTGTGTTTTTGACTTTGAATCTTGATTTTGATGATATGCATGTTGCATTTTGTTTGAAAAAGAGAATGGGCATTTTTGCCAAAAAATTTTTTGTTTGTTTTTTTTTTTTTGAAATATGAAATGATAAGGAACTCGTCCGAATTTGGGACGGACATGAATGTATGCATGTATGCACTCTTGTAGAATTTTTTTTTTGTAATGGGATGATGATTTTTTTTTTTTTTTGCAATGAGATGATGATTCCATGAATGACATGTATGCATGTTATTTTATGAAAATGGGACGGAGTTTTTGCTTCCGTTGACTCCTTGTATGAATTTTTTCTTCATGTATGAATGAATGTTGATTGGGATTTGCTGAAAACTGCTTTCTTTTGTGCAAGAAAAATGGGGCTAGGTTCATTGCATGCTGTTATGCTGTCGAATTTTCTTCAAAATTTCATGTCTATGATGCATGTGCATGCTCCTTTTTTATTTTAATGCAATTTTTTTTTTTTGAATGCAAAAATTTTTTTTTTTGACTCTCTCTTTTTTTTTTTTCAATTGCAGGGTGGAGATCACTTTGTGACGCAGCAGCTGAACAAGATGAAGACTCGAGGATCAGTGGAGTCTGTGATTGGTCTATGGGACCGGCTTCCAGATATGGGCAGAGGAGCGATGATGAGTCCTAGACAGATCGTCATTGAGATCGGGTTGTACGAGTTCATTGAGTGCTTCGAGGGGTTGGTCAAGTTTCCCAAGAGCAAGGGTCGATCTTCGCTTTGGCACAAAGATCGGTGGGACGTGACCCACACATTTCACTTCTCACGGGGTGAGGCGACGGTTACGCCTTCGACTATCTTTGCGATCACGGGTCCATCCTTTAATGGACGCAACATTGTGTGGAGAGACGGCTATCGTGATCACGATCTGCAGGCCCTGCTAGGATTTTCCCCTATTCCCAAAAAGGGGATGGGTATGGAGTACGCTGTGGTTGAGGGAAAGATTGTGGAGATCATTGGGAGCTACGAGGCTGGAGATGAGAGGATAGGCGCTGAGCAGATTGCTAGGGCCTTTTTATGGTTTGCTTTTTCGAGCACTCTTTTTGGACATGCCGAGGGGACGGCTGTTTTTGCTTTGCTGAGGTCCTTGGAGGACGTAGGGATGGCCGGAGAGGTCTCTTGGGGAGAGGCAGGACTGGCAGAGCTCTATTTCGCTCTAGATCGGTATAGCCGGAAGGCTGTCAGTTCCTTGACATGCTTCGAGTTCCCTCTGGAGGTATAAGCTTTCCTTTCGCTTTCCCTCTTTTCTTTAAGCACGTATCATTTTTCGCACTTAATTGATTTGATTTTTACCTTTCGCAGGTATGGGCGTTGGAGTTCTTTCACGTCACGATGTGGCGACAGACGGCGGAGTACGTCGGGGCGTATCCAGCCATGCGTTCCTGGTCCAAGTTTGCCCGGGAGAAGAAGGGTTCTAGAGGGCGCACGACCCTCGGATACATGTGGACCGCCCGCCTTTGACTGGGCCGAGACGGATGAGGAGATGATATTTTATCCCTGGGATCGTTTCGATGTGGCGCAGCTGAGGGGCGCTGAGGTATGGACCGTGCAGCGGAGGATTTTGAGGGGCTTAACTTGCGACGTCTATTATCTGGGAGAGAGGGTGACGCGTCAGCATGGCGTGAATTCGCCTTTGATGACACCGGTGGAGCCTCCTGCCGACATGATGTACCCTAGTGAGAGATCTGTGACCTGGGATGATTACCGGGGCGGCCAGCACTTCTCGGCATTTGTGGCGATTGAGCCGTATCCAGTATTTGTCTTGAGGAGGCTGAGGATGCCCCAGGTTCTTGATAGAGAGGGGTTAGGGGTCCCGCGGTACCCTCGGACGGACTTTTCATATGTCCAGGATGGGGTCCGATTGAGGGTGCAGATCCCTCAGCCTGAGCGGCTTCCACGAGCTTTCCGGCCTCGTCCGGGTATGAAGGTATGGCTTCTCTTTCCCACCTCTTTTTTGCTTATGTCTTTTCTTTTCTTTCCTGTCATCATTTTTCGCTTCAACTGTTTCTGACGCTTTTGCTTTCGTGCAGTTTCCGGAGGTGGTCGTGGAGAAGCTGACGAAGCAGGTGATCGGGGCTAAGAGATTCATCAGGAGGATGGTAGCTTGTGGAGCCCCTCGGGCTAGAGCGAGGCGACCACAGCCGGCGCCTGTCAGGCGGGAGGCTTCCCCTATTCCTTCAGATACTTCCTCCGAGACTCCTCTTACTCCTCTCCTTGACCCCCGCGTGGTACTACCTTCGGACCACGTCATTCTCGGAGATCCTTACGGGCAGGGACACATCTGGCAGCATGGTGGATCTTCTTCGCACGTCCAGGAGTCCGACGCATTCACCTTCGGATATGACTTTTTTGCAGATCTTGGCTTACCGTATCAGAGCGTGCCGGTTGGTCCTGACGAGCCTTCTTCCGGGGACGAGGACGATGTTTCTGAGCCCGAGACATTCATGGCTACCTAGGAGGTGGGCCCGAGCCGCAAGAGGGACCGGGGGAAAGGCCCAGCCACCGAGGACTCTGACTGACGATCCTTCGAGACTGATATTTGAGATTGATTTCTGAGACTGAGATTGTATTTAGACCGATACAGTTTATTTTTATGCACATTTTCTTTTTGCTTCTTTTTTTTTTGCTTCTTTTTTTTGGAATGTAATAATCTAGGATTATTGTTATTTTATTATGTTTTTTTTTTTTGAATGCAATGCTGTATGAATGCAATGTTGCATGAGCCTCGGTTTTTTGGCAAGGGTGTAGATGTTTGGTGTATGAACTGGTTTGGACAGGCTTTGGCTGGGACAAAATATTCCTTTGGTGCAGCAGTTTGGACTGTTGCAAAGATTTTTTTTTGGGTGGCAAACATATCCGCGCGGACAAGACCTGCATCTGACATTGTCCTTTAATTTTGCTTCAGATCTGGTCTCCCTTTATTTCAAATTCAAATACCTTCTTCAACCACCAGTTCAAACAGCCATTTTCGGGGAGAAGGAGAGAAAAACCATGGAGAGAATTGTGAGCATGAGAAATCCACCCAAATTGTCCCAAAATTCTCAAATGCAATTCTTCACCAAGTTTAAAGAGTGGTCTCGGGAGATTATGCATGAAAGGAGGTCATTTTTTGAAGAAAGGTACAAGGTGAAGTGCTTATGGTCCCTCAAAGAATTGGTTCCGGACTACGACCTCTTGAGAGCTTCTTCCTCATTTTGGGACACTAGAAGGCATGTCTTTTGCCTTTCTTACAATGAGATGGTCCCGACTGTCGAAGAATTCCGGGCTTTGCTTGGCGGTCCGGAGGTGGAAGAGATTGCGGTTCCTTTGCCCGGAGGGGCCTCTTTCGTTGATAGATTGTGCAACCTCCTTCATCTTTCCCCGGAGGAAGCACAAGGTATGATCTGTAGTCCCGATCACTTTGATATTTCCGGTCTCCCTGATAGATTTAGGGGCTTAGGCTTGCTTGACGATGCCTATTGGGTTGCCTTTGCACTTTGCATGTTCGGGACCTTGTTCATGGTCTATTCTTTTGGGATCTGTCATCGGGCTCTGCTAGATGTAATCGTTCATTGTCGCTTGGGCAGAGATGTTGTACCTTTGATCTTGGGGGAGACTTTTCATGCTCTCGATAGGCTGGCTACCGGGAGACGGTATATACACGGGGGCAGCCCGTTTCTCTTGACCCTGTGGCTGATGGAACGCCTTGGGGTTTTTCGGGAGACTTCTGACATGATCAAGCCTTGGACATTCGCCAGGAGAGGGGTTGCTGTAGATTTTGATGATCAGGGCTCATGGGAGCGTTGGATGGCTGGTCACCGGACAGAAGATATCAAATGGTCAGTGCCTTGTTGGCGGGTGGAGACTCGCAGAGTACTTCAGGACGATTCTCAAATGGTCAGGTTCCTTTGGAGGACTTTGATGATATAGCCACCAGGGTGGTGGCTTCTGCTTCTATGGATGATCTTTCGGTGTTTTCCTTTCTTTCCCGAGTGTGAAGGTATGACGTCTTTCCTCCTCGGGTTATCCTCAGGCGTCCGAGACCGGTGTTCTTGACCACTTGGTACCTGGATTGGTACGAGAGGCATTTGGGAGAGACTCAGATGGCTATTTTGAGATGGCGTGAGGCCATTGTGGGTGCGGAGGACCTGACAGTTTCCGAGAGGAGGAGGGCCGAGGCGAGGGCCAACCCTCATGACAGGAGCGGAGATGTTGTGACCGACTATGAAGCTTATGTCAAGAGGCAGGAGAGGAGGACTCCTATGCTACCAGCCCGGCTACATGAGATGAGAGATGACGCTAGGGCTATCAAGGCCCTGACAGAGGCTGGTTTGATAGATCCTGTTCCTATGCCAGAACTTGGTAGGAGGAAGACCGACAATTTTCCTGTTCAGAAGAAGAAGACTCGAAGGGGGAAGAAGAGGGGAGAGGCCAGTACGAGTGGCTTGGAGTGACCTTGAGGTTTCCGAGTATCCCTTTCTTGTCATAGCAGACACATTAGTTTGATTATGTATCTTAGTTTTTTTTAGCAGGTTGCCAATTGTAGGAATGAACCGGGCTTAGACTCATCAAAAAGCTTTTAACTTGTAATGAATATGTAAATTGCTTTAGAGTTTTTCGAGACGCTTTCATGGTCTGATCAGTGTATTGGTGTCGGAGTTTGACTTTTATTTGTGCTTTAGACCGAACCGTTTCCGGCTGCCTACGTTCCCTTCGGACAAAAGGGCTCAGGTCTCCGTAGTTCGACCTGGTCGATTTTGTTGTTTTTATTTTTGTTTTTTTTTTCTGTTTTTTTTTTCTTTGTTTTTTTTTTTGTTGTTTTTTTTTTGTTGTTTGTTTTTTTTTTTGTTTTTTTTTTCTTTGTTTTTTTTGGTGCAACCCTGTTTTTTACCTAGGCCGCCCTTTTCGGGTTTTCAACCTAGTTGGGTATTACTCTTTTAGCACTCTTTTTCTTCTTTTTTTTTTGACTCAGTGTTTTACGCGTAGTATCTGCGCAGCTTGTCACCGTTCACTGGGTGTACAAAAGGATTTCCGTCGAGGTCTGCAAGTTGCATGGCTCCTCCGGAGAAGATTTTCTGAACGACGTATGGTCCAACCCAGACAGGCTCCCATTTGCCAAGCGGGTTGATACGGACTGGGGGCTTCTCTTTCAAAACGAGATCACCTTCTCGGATCTCCCGATGTTTTACTTTCTTGTCGAAAGCTCTGGCCATTCTCCCTTGGTAGGCTCGGATGTGTTCCATGGCCTTCAGTCGGCGCTCATCTAGTAGAGCCAATTCATCATGGCGACTTTGGAGCCATTCAACCTCGTTGATCTGGCTTTACAACAACACACGGAGCGAGGGGATTTCTAGCTCGATTGGGAGTACGGCTTCCATTCCGTATGTGAGGGCAAACGGTGTTTCCCCCGTTGCGGTTCTGACTGATGTTTTGTAGCCCCAGAGTGCCAGGTGTAGCTTCTCGGACCAATCTCTGCCTCGGACAGCCATTTTCCGGATAATGTTTTCCAGAGTCTTGTTTGCTGCTTCGACGGCTCCGTTGGTTTGGGGCCTGTAGGGAGATGACTTGTGACGGGTTATTCTGAATTCTGCCAGCAGCCTTTCGCATTCCCCTTCGAAGTGGGATCCATTATCTGAGATGATTTCGGCTGGCAACCCGTATCGGCATATGATGTTCTCTTTGATGAAGAGGGCTACTTTCCTTGAGTTGAGGATTTTGTAGGACTTGGCTTCAACCCACTTGGTGAAATAGTCCACAGCTACCAGGACAAATTCGTGGCCGTTGCTGCCTGGTGGCGTGATTTTGCCTATGACATCAATTCCCCAAGTGACGAAAGGCCAAGGGGTTGTCATACAGTATAACTCGTGAGGAGGCAAATGATTAAGATTTGAGTATCGCTGGCATTTGTCGCAGCTTTTGACGAACTGGATGCAGTCGGTTTCCATGGAGATCCAAAAGTACCCCATTCTCAGTATGATTTGCATCAGGGCTCGAGCATTCATGTGGGGGCCGCAGGTACCACCATGTATTTCTCTCATGAGTTCCGTAGCCTCTTGTTTGCCGATGCATCGCAGGAGGGGGCCTTGATAACGCTTCTTGTATAGCATATTTCCCAAAAGAACATAGTGGGAGGCGAGTCGCTTCAGGGCTGAGAGGCTCTTTGCTTTGATTCCTTCTTTATATTCCCCATCTTCATTTTTGAAAGAGGCCTCGCCATCCTTCGTCTTGGTAGATCCGAGTGTACTGTGGATCACCGGCCGGTTCGGCTTCTGCTTCGATTTCAAAGCAATAAGCGGGATTTTCTCTTCTCCCGACTCTGAATGGTTTGACAGACTTCCCTTCGGGTATTTCAACGAGGGAGGCTAGTGTTGCCAGAGCATCTGCAAATCTGTTGCGATCTCTGGGCAAGTAATGAAAGCTGATCTCCTTGAATTGAGTTACTAGCTCTTCCATGTAAGTGTGATATTTCTGCAGACCCGGGTCTACGGTCTTCCATTTGTTAGAGACCTGATTGATGATGAGAGCAGAGTCACCATACACCTCCAATTCCTTGATATTTCTTTCAAGGGCGGCTTCCAACCCGGCTATGCAAGCTTCATATTCAGCAGCGTTGTTGGTGACCTCGAAGTTCAACCTTACTGCTATGGGGGTGTGTTCGTCAGTAGGATCGACCAGAAGCATTCCTATTCCGTTCCCCCTTTTGTTTGAAGCCCCGTCGAAGAAGAGTTGCCAGCGATTTTCCCCTTCTAGAGCAAAGATTCCATCATCGGGAAATTGAGGTTCAGGTCCTCGGGACTCATCACTTGGGAAATCGGCCAAATGTTCTGCCATTATGCGTCCTTTTACGGATTTCCTTGAAACATAAGTGATGTCATATTCAGCCAAAAAGAACGACCATTTTGCCAACCTCATAGAGATGGAAGGCTTGTCGAACAGATATTTGATGGGGTCTATCCTTGAGACGAGATGTATCGGGTGAGACTGCATGTAGTGTTTCAACTTTCCCACTACCCAGACCAAACCTACGCAAGTCTTTTCGCAAGCAGAGTAATTGAGTTCGCTTCCCTGAAGCTTTACGCTACGAAATAGATGGCGTTTTCGACCTTGGAATCTTTCTTCTCTTGAGCTAGCATAGCCCCAATTCTTTGTATCCGTGACAGTTAGATATAGCAATAGCGGCTTTTGCTGATGTGGTGGGCAAAGAATCGGGGGATTTACGAGGTACGCTTTGATCTGTTCAAAGGCGAGTTGGAATTCTGGAGTCCATTTTGTGTAGGCATTTTTCTTCATCAACTTGAAGATCAGCTCGCAGATCGAGGTCAGCTGATTTACAAAGCGGCTTATGTATTGCAGTCTTCCCATGAAGGATTTCACTTCTGTTAGCGTCCGGTGGCTTCATTTCAACTATCGCCTTGATTTTCCGAGGGTCTACTTCAATTCCCCTGTTCGTCACCATATATCCTAGCACCTTGCCTCGTCTTACACCGAAGGTGCATTTCTTGGATTCGCCTCATCTTTGTGGTCTCGGAGGCGGCCGAAGAATTTTCTCAAATCAACAAAGTGTTGGCCATCGATCCTCTCGGAGTGTATTATCATGTCGTCCACATAGACCTCAATTTCCTTGTGGATCATGTCATGGAACGTAGCCGTAGCCCTCCGGTACGTAGCCCCGGCATTCTTTAGTCCGAACGGCATGACCGTGTAGCATAGGTGCCCCAAGGGGTTGTGAAGGCTGTTTTGGCTTGATCTTCTTCTGCCATTTTGATTTGGTTGTAACCGGCAAAACCGTCGACGAAGGATTTAACTTCATGGTTGGCCGTGGAATCTACCAAAATGTCGATGTTTGGCAGGGGAAATCATCTTTTGACTGGCTTTGTTCAAGTCTCTGAAGTCTACGCAAAGACCGGATCATTTCGTTGGCTTTGGTCACCGTTACTATGTTGGAAAGCCATGTAGGATACTCAATGACCCTGATGAACCCTTCCCTGAGCATCTTTTCTATCTCCTCTTTTACTTGTAGGGACCATTCAGGCTTAATTCTTCTTAACTTCGCTTCAACGGCTTGACTTCCGGGTTAAGCGGTATCCGGTGTTCAACTATGGAAGGATCGAGCCCTGGCATATCTTTATAGGACCATGCGAACACATCCACAAATTCTTTTAGCAGCTCAATTAGGGCATCCCTTTCAGTCCCTTCGAAGAGATTACCAATCTGCGTCTCTTTAGGCTCCTCCGCAGTTCCCAAATTCACACTTGTCAAAATCTCTTCGGCAGCTTGGGCTCGATTTTCCTCTTTCCGGACAACCTGCTTAAAGATTTCTTTGATATATTGTTCATTTAATGTGTCTGCTTCTTCATCTAGTGAATCGTTATTAACTGTTTTTAGATTATTAGTTAATTCATCATTAGTTAAAGTGGCAATCAAGGGATACTCGAAAGGTTCGTCATTTCATTGAGAATAAAAGGGAATACGATGTGGCTACAATTTCGTGGTCTTCAGGCGTGAGGCCATCGGACGACTCGGAAGACTCAAACTCAACAATGAGAGACTCAGAGGACTTTACAAAGGTTGACACAAAGGGACGGGGGACCAATCCAAGCTTGGTGATCATTTCTTCTTTGGTCGCGGACGGGCCTGAGAGAGTTTCCCAATTCCTTAATGGCATCGCTGTCAGAGGCCTCATGACTCGGGGGCTGTCTCGTTTCTGTCCTCCTTCCTCAGTCATTGCTATCATCCCTTTGTCTGAACCAGAATCAATTGTGTTCGGCGCCTGAAAACTAAGCATGTGGATGTAGGGATCTTCCTCGATTCTGGGGGATTCTATCTCGTCACAATCTGACCGCTCAATCGGCTTAGCAGGCAGTTCAGCCAGGAGAACGTCCCACACGACGTTCATAGATTCGAGTTGGGTATGACGATGCTTGTCGATCTTTATCATGAAAATTTCCTGGATTGGCAGGGTCAGAGAGTGGGTTTGAAGAATGGTGACAAAGCTGTGATTAGGGACCGGGGGTTTGTGTGCCTGTATCATGGCGGTGTTTAATGTTTCCTTCCAGTATGCCTCCAAATGTTGGAAATGACAATTGAATTTGATGAATCGAACTTCTTCGGAGTCTGCTCGCTTGAGTGCGTTGACATAATTGGCATCACTGGATTCTGGGGGATTATGATGAGACTTGCTCCGATAGTCCCTTGGTCGATTTGGAGGAGGTAGCCCCGGTGTCTGGCTAAGAGCATGCTTAGTGACGATCTCTGCTTCGATCCCTATGAGGAAACTGTCACCCCTTATGACTTCAAGGTCCCCTTGTCGGGTAATGAATTTGACGCATTGGTGGAGGGTGGAAGCTATGGCTTTCATGTGATGCAACCAAGGGCGTCCTAATAGGGCTGTGAACTCGGATGGGATGTCCATTACATGGAACTTCGCTGGCACCATTTGGGTTTCGTACCAGAGTTCCAGAGTCACTGTCCCCAGGATGGGACGAGACGAGCCATCTTAGGCCTTGATAATCCGGGTAGATGGGATCATATGCCTTTCATTGATGCGCAGGGCTCGCATCATGCTAAGGGGAAGGACATTAATGGCCGATCCATTATCCACCAATACTCCAGGGAGCGATACGGTGTTGAGCTTAATGGTGATGTACAAAGCTTCGTTGTGCTGGGAAACATCTCTTGGCAAATCTTCGTCGCAGAAGGTGATCATGCTACCATATAGGCGGGGATCATAGATTTGGTGCTTGTCTGGAGAAAGAGAGTCATCAAGCCAGTCACTTCGTGCCATTTTCTTGCGAGGTAGAACCTTTGCTGAAGCCCCTGAGTTATACTGAGGCCTTTTGTGGCGGTTGCCATCTCCACTCAACATGTTGATTGAGTGGGAGCGCCAAACTGGCGTTGGTCTTTCTTTGTCGGTATGCACTCGGGAGCTGGACAAGGCGAATCTTGGGCGATCCTTGGGGGATAGATTTCGATTGGCGCAAAATTACCTGCATCTACGATTCTCGGTGTCCGAAAGTCTCAATTCTGTCGTTGGCAAGGCTTTTCGGCTTTTCTATCCCTGTTTGCTTTGGGGAAGACTGGCTAGAGTAGAGTTCATAGTAATCAAATCCCCCAGATGGCTCCCCAAGCGTACCCACGCTGGTATCACCGGCCTCGAATCTCTCCTTCAATTTTTGCTGGGAGGAAATTTTCTTCTTCTTAGGAGGACGGTCCTCGTGTATCCAGTCCGATAGTCCCTTTCAAGGCGGTCGGGACAGCCACGTATATCCCACCAAATGTGTACTACGGTGGTGGCGGATTTGGGGCCTCGAGGTTGAGCGATCTTTGGAATGACTTTGAGTTGAACCGGTCCGGGAGATCTGCTGTTGGGCTCATCTCGGAAGCGAATGGTTGGACTCCGCCGGATAATGAGAGGTATTAAGATCCAGGGGAACAGGCATATGTTTGTCCTTCAGGGTAGCACCGGTCGGTTGGGAGATTGTTAATGTCCGAGAAGTGGCGTGTGGCCTCTTCAATCCGAGGCTTCTTTATGCGATTGCAGGTGTTCCTCCAGGGCTTTGATGGCTGACCATATTTCTTCCACTGTTTCCCGATCTTCATTACCCATGCTGATATTTGCGGGACCATCACCTTGAGAGGGGACAACTGACGGTATGCCGAACTCTTTCGTCCCTGACTGCTGTTTGGGGGCCAGTTGCCCTGTAAGTCGACGGGCAGGAGTCCCGGCGGTGGAGACATAGGAATCTTGGGGTAGCATCTTGATGTATTCGGGACGATTAAGAAGAGGAGGAGAACTTTCTTCCTTCTTTGCGGTAAGAGTTCCATCGGAATTGAGACTGATAGTCAAACCATGACTTGTGACAACCCCCAGAAGATCGTCGATTTGAGCCTCATGTCGAAGTCTCATCTGTTCTAACAACTGGATCCAATGCTGGTCTGTCTGAGGGATTTTGGATTACGGAGCGACGTTGTCCCCATCATTATCGGCTGATGCAGACATTCTGAAACCCGGAGTCGGAACAAATGGCGAAGCTGATGACGCGCTTGACTCTTCCCAACTAATCAAACGGTGACCCGGTGTCCGGAACCAACCTTTGTGAGGAGCTGCGGGGGAAAAGGCACGAGGGTTCAGATGTCAGGGAATGAAGGAGGGTAGGTGTTTGGGCTTTGGGCTCATGCAACATGCAGTTATTTGTTCACGTTTACTTAAAACATGTTTTATTAACCTAATCGGTTGGAAAAGATTGCTCTTCTTTTTCACAAACTACTCTGGATCCTGGATCAGTGGGCCCCGTCACTACGTCTATAAGCCCCTCGTATTCCACCTGTATTTCGACCTCCCAGGGGGGACAGCCCCGGGCGAGGGTCCTATAGGGCAAGCGGGTCCCACCGACCGAAAATGAAAACGATCCTAAAAGTCTGGCGGGTAATCGAGTCCTAATGAGCATTCGATGTAAATTACGGACAAAGCTGACGTCAAAAGTCAAGATCATGTCCGAGGTCTCGACAAAAAGTCGGCATGATTTGGACTGATAAGCGTACACGATTGATCTTGACTTGTCGTCAGTTAAGCCGTAATTAGGCATGGAATAATCATTAATCCTTGATGACTCAGTGTCATGCTAGGAGTCAGTGTATAATTTGTGCCAGTCAGAGCCGAAGTCAAGGCGCCGGTCAATATCTTGGTCAAAGTCTGCGGCAGAAAACCGGCAGAGCTTCGACTGATTAGGGTCCCCGATAGATATCGAGTCGGTGTGCCGACAAAGGCTTGAAAGGAAAGGTCTATACACAGACAGGGCATGACACAGACCAGACTAAAAACCAACCGGGTCTCGGACAAAGTGTGTCACGGACAAGTCCATGGTCGACACGAGGCTCCATGGGATGTTTGGGTAGTCCTGTGCTTGCACCGAGAGGCGTAATAAGACCAAACGGGCCGCGACAAGGATTTCCCCGGGTTAGGGACGTGGTGTGCAGTGTAAGGTCACGTGCGCGTAGTGTGCAAGCAGTCTATCTTCTTTTTCTGAGTAAAATAGAAATTTTCGCATGTGTCTTAAAAATATGATGCATGATTTTTTATTTTTTTTGAAAATTTTCTTTTCTTTTTTGAAATTTTTTTTTTGAATTTTTTTTTTGAATTTTTTTTTTTTTTGAAATGAGCACATAAGCACAAAAATTCCGACAGTTAGGGACATGATTCCGACAGTCAAAATTTTGACTTTTTCCGAGGCGGCCAAAACAACACGAAAATGTGCAAAAATCAACACACACAACAAATGATTTTTTAAATGTCGGGACGGAAGCTTGACCCTCAAAAGCTTTTCTTTTTTTTTGAAAACAATGATACCGGTACGTGGGATTGTTAAATCACAATTTATTCCCGACTCGTGTTAGGAGGCGATAACGGGAAGTTTAATGGTTTCCACCAATATACCAAATATCATTTTTTTTTTTAGAAAAAGCTTGTAAATCCCCAGCGGAGTCGCCACTGTGATGATGTGCCGCCAAAATTTTTCCGAAAAGGTTTAACTTTGAAATTTTTCGTTTCTTTGAAAAACCAATCGAAAAAGACCGGAGTCGCCACGCCATTTTTATTTTAAGGGCCAAAACTTTGAAAAATGCCCGAGATTAGAGATTTGGGTTCGGAAGTCACGTTACATGCCGGGAAGGACGTTGGTGTGCACCCGGAATGCCTCGTAAAACGAGTCTTCCAAGCTAAAAACCATTTCTTTGTGTGTGTGTGTGTGTGTTACTTTGGCCAAAATAAGTTGAAACTGAGGAAAGTAAAAATTGGGAATTATTTATTAGACTTTGGACAGATCCCATAATTTTTTGTACGATTTTTGGGTTGAGTTTTGGTACTCAAAAGATTTTTGGAAGTTGGAAACCACTTCTGCCAGAATGAAAAAGGCAGTGGACACTTGATTTTGAAATGGATTTAAGGGCTTTAAAACTTCATAATCTGAGAAAACTCAAAGAATGAAAGTTGTTTTAGACACCTAAAATAAAATTTCTTTGAAAGAATTTTCCATTTTGGAGAAGATTTGAGGACCTAAAACCTTCTGGAAATCTCAGATATGAGATCTGGACTCCCAGAGACTGGTGATCTGACCTTCAAAAGAAAATATGAAAAAGGGAATTTTACTCAGGCAAAAAATAAAGTAAAAATATGTCTGGAAAGCTCTGGATGTTGGCTACAAAAGGTGTTTTGTAGTCAACACCAAATTCCAAGTTTATCTGTGTCCAAAAAATTAGACCATGGACTGGGGTCTTAGAAAATTGCTACTGGACAGCAACTTCTCAAGAAAGAAAAATATGATTTTAAAGGGGGTTTGGCATCCATGCTTGTCCCCATTTCCCTAGGTTTTGATTAGTGATCACTTGACATTTTAGTGGTGAATCAACTATATCAAACCATCCTTGGGGTACATTAGGACTAAGCACTTCATTTGCTTGGGAAGGGGAATTTTATCCTTTGAAAATGAGATTTGATGTATGAAAATGAGTTTTAGGGTTTTGAAAATGTGTTTTCTTTGCAAGTAAGTAAGAATGCTTTGAAAATAATGTTGATCCTTGTAGAAGATCATCCATGGAGATGAACTTCTATGGTGATCTTCTTGGATCTAAGACAAGATGATGAACAAACTACATTTTGGAGTTTGAAAATGTATGCATGAAGGAGTTTAGGGTAAGGAGAAGGAGGGTTTAACAATCTTCTTTGTGTTTTGGAATTTTTGACTTGAATGTAAGAGTGTTTGAGGCTTGAATATGAGAGTGTTTGAGTGAGTGTAATTTTGGGTGAATAGTTGAGAAAAAGGTGACAATTCTAGAGAATTCTCACTGTTTTCTCACTATTTTCGCCAAGGTGCAGTTACAAATTGTGTTTCTTATCCATTTCTGAGACTGAAGGCCTCAATTTATAGCCCTCTGAAAAATACAAAACCATCCGCGCGGACATGATCAGCAGCGTGCACTGTTCATTAATTACAGCTTCAGGCTTTTGACACAAGGAATAAAATTCAAATTAAGCAACAGAAAATGTCCCAGCCATTTCTATTTCGGGTTTTGACCATTTCTTTTGCTTTTTTGATTCTTTCTTTGGTTTATCTTTTTTTGGCAATCCCTAATCTACCCTTACTTGGTTAGAAATGTTAGGAATGTTAGGAATTGTTAGGAATGTTATAACTTTCGTTAATTTTCTAACGAAAATACTAACAAGCTCAAATTGGAGCACTTACACCATCAGCCACAAGCAAGCCAGAGGAATATGCTGCGTGGAAGAAATGCGACGATGGTATTATCTTGGCTTCTCAATTCTTTGACATCTGATATTGCTGATAGTGTTATATTCTGTAGATCAGCCCATGAAGTTTGGGAAGATCTTCGAAGTTGTTTTTCCCAAAGCAATGCTCCTCGGATCTTTCAAATTGAGAGGGATATTGCTTGTCTATCTCAGGATCAAATGACTGTTGCAGCTTATTACACGAAGCTTAAAAAGTTATGGGATGAATTAGGCTCTTATAATGAGGTTGTCTGCACTTGTGGAGCAGATACCAAACGACGCAAATTGATGCAATTCCTTATGGGACTAAATGAATCCTATAATGCTGTTCGTGGCCAAATTCTCTTGATGAACCCGCTGCCTGATGTCGCACAAGCTTATTCTTCCATCATTCAAGAAGAAAAGCAACGAAATTTAAGCGTGACACGTGAGACTACAGAAGTTTCTGCCATGGCTGTTCGAATAGATGAACCGGTTGCTCTTGCTGTTAGACAACCTGGCTCCTCTTCTCGTTCTAATTCATCCAATCGCAAGCCGCTTCATTGTTCGTACTGCGACAGAGATCACCATGTGAAAGAGACATGCTGGAAATTAAATGGCTACCCTCCTAGACATCCCAAGCACTCATCATCCAGAAACATTCATCACAAGAACAATGCCAACAATCAGTCATCAGTTAATAATGTACGAGAGGCTCCAATGATGTAACAAATGCAGTCCGTTATGAACGGATTGAGCGAGACACAGCTGCAACAAATGTTGTCTATTATGCAGAATAACGTATCACCTCAGGCAACCACTCCTAAGGCAAATGTTGTCAATACTACTTCATATTTGTCACCACCTAGATTGATTATCGACAGTGGTGCTACAGACCATATTATCTCTTCTCCATCTTTGCTCGTAAACACCAAAGAAAATACTTCTTTGCCACCAGTCATAATGCCTAATGGAGATCAGGCTCCTGTTCTTTCTAATGGAAATTTATCTCTGAGTCCAACATTATACTTAAAAAATGTGCTTGGGGTTCCATCTTGCAAAGTAGATTTGTTGTCTATTAGTCGAGTAACAAGAGATTTAAATTGTTCAGTAACATTTTTCCCTTATTGGTGTATTCTACAGGACTTGATGACGGGGACGGCGATTGGTTTGGGTAAACAACAAAATGGATTGTATTACTTGGTTCCAATGGCAACAAATAAGTCACACCACTCCATACAAACTGCAGCAGCCCATACAATTAAATCCTCATCTTCTCCAGACACAATAACGTCCCTGTGGCACCGACGGCTAGGTCACCTATCCACTTCTAGATTAGATTTCATTTCCAGAACTTTGTTAAATTTTCCTTTCCAGCAAAATAAAATATGTGATATTTGTGCTTTAGCTAAGCAAACAAGGCTTCCATTTTCTCTTAGTTCCATCTCTTCAGTTAAACTTTTTGAGTTAATCCATTGCGACATTTGGGGAGCATACAAAACCCCTTCTCTTTCTGGTGCAAGATATTTTTTGACAATCGTCGATGACTTTTCCCATTTTACTTGGGTTTTCTTCATGCATCATAAAAGTGAAACACAACAATTGTTGACCCATTTTTTCTCTTTCGTAAAAAATCAGTTCAATACAAGCATAGCAAACATTCGGGTTGAGATTGGGGGAGAATTCTTTTCTATGCGGGAGTTTTATAAAGAACAAGGCACCACTTACCAACATACTTGTACTTTCACTCCACAACAAAATGGAGTTGTAGAGCGCAAGCACAGACACATCCTTGAAACCGCAAGATCCCTTTGTTTCCAAGCTCACCTCCCGTTACGGTTTTGGGCAGAATGTGTTGCTACTGCAGTTCATATAATTAATCGATTGCCCACACCCATTGTCTCTCGCAAAACTCCTTTTGAACGTTTGTACGGAAAAGTCCCCTCCTATTCTCAGCTTAGAGTGTTAGGGTGTCTGGCATATGCTACTAACGTTCATGTTCCTCATAAATTTGCACCTCGTGCCACACGCTGCATTTTTCTTGGATACCCAGTTGGCCAAAAGGCTTACAAATTATACAACATTGACACTCAAAAAGTTTTCACCAGTCGTGATGTTATTTTTCATGAGAACACATTTCCGTTTGAATAAATTCCAAATTCCTTGCCCAATCTGATTCGCTTTACTTGTCATTCCGCATTCTCGTTGTTTCTATTTCCGAGACTCCAACTGAGGAACCAACACAAATGGAATCTGCTCCTACCACCGATTCACCACAACAAACAGAACCTTTCTTGCGTCGTTCTCAATGACCCCATGTTCCTCCTGCAGGTTTGCGTGACTACATTTGCAATCAAGTAACATCGCCCAAACCATTGTCAGCTCTGTCATCTTTTCCTTCTAAAGGTACACGCTATCCTCTTTGCAATTATATCTCTTATGATTGTTATTCTCTGCAACATCGCTCTTTCATAGCTACTGTTACTGATGATTTCGAGCCTACAAGTTTTGCTGAAGCTTCCTCTCAACCTCATTGGCAAGAGGCAATGCATTCTGAATTGGCTGCTTTAGAAGCCAACAATACATGGTCTCTCACATCTCTCCCTCCTGGTAAATAACCCATTGGTTGTCGTTGGGTGTATAAAATCAAGCGCAAGTCTGATGGCACTCTTGAACGCTATAAAGCGCGCTTGGTTGCAAAAGGTTACACGCAACTTGAGGGTGTCGATTATCATGATACTTTTTCACCAACCGCCAAAATGGTGACAGTACGGTGCTTATTGACTTTGGCGGCAGCCCAAAATTGGTCACTTCATCAACTTGACATGCATAATGCTTTCCTTCATGGTGACCTCCATGAAGAAATCGATATGTCCCTTCCTCCGGGTTTTCAGCGACAGGGGGAGAATCTTGTGTGTCGCCTCAACAAGTCTCTTTATGGCTTAAAGCAAGCCTCTCGTCAATGGTTTGCTAAATTCTATAGATCAATTCAAGATGCTGGTTTTATTCAGTCTAAAGCAGATTACTCGCTGTTTACATGTAAGAAGGGAAAGTCATTTACTGCTTTATTGATTTATGTTGATGACATCCTCATAATCGGTAATGATCTCAAAGCCATTCTTGATCTTAAGCAATTTCTGCATAATCGTTTTCGAATTAAGGATTTGGGTAACTTAAAGTACTTTCTGGGTATTGAAGTTTCTCGCTCAAAGAAGGGTGTATTCATTTCACAAAGGAAGTACACTTTGGAAATCTTGAAAGATGGTGGATATTTAGGGGCCAAACCCGTGGATTTTCCCATGGAGCAAACTATGAAACTCTCAAATGAAGGTGAATTGCTGAAAGATCCATCTCAATACAGACGCTTTGTTGGACGGCTGCTTTATTTGACTATTACCCATCCAGATATCACCTATTCTGTGCATATTTTAAGCAGGTTCATGCATGCCCCACGGAAACCTCACATGGAAGCTGCTATGCGTGTGTTACGATACTTGAAAAATAATCCAGGCCAAGGTTTATTTTTCCCTTCACATAATGATATGACTATTCGTGCTTTTTGTGATTCTGATTGGGGCGGTTGTCCAATATCCCGAAAATCAACAACAGGATATTGTGTTTTCTTGGGGTCTTCACTTGTTTCTTGGCGAACAAAAAGACAAAGGACTGTTTCTCTGTCTTCAGCAGAAGCTGAATATAGAGCTATGGCTGGTGCATGTTGTGAGCTATCTTGGTTATGCGCATTGTTAAAAGATTTACGAATATTGCATCCTAAGCCAGCACTTTTGCATTGTGATAATAAAGCAGCTCTACACATTGCAGCGAAACCGGTATTTCATGAAAGGACTAGACACATAGAGATAGATTGTCATTTTGTTTGTGACAAAATTCAAGATGGTTCGATTGTCACTGAATATGTTCCTTCTACCCAGCAACTTGCAGATGTGTTCACTAAACCGTTGGGGAAAGAAGCCTTCTCTATGATGAAACGCAAGTTGGGAGTTCTTGATATTCACTCTCCAACTTGAGGGGGAGTGTTAGGAAAGTCTATTGTATGCCGGGATTCTTGTCAATTATATCCCAAGATTATTGGTATGAATATTAGAATAGCTTAATTGTAGGAGAATAGATCAATTATAGGAATTCACTCTTGTATATATTCACATGTATCTTACCTCACAAATTAATCAAGACAGAATTATTTCTTCATCTTCTTTACGACAACTCTCAACAAAAAGTGGTTTTTTTTTAATGGAACCTTGTTATGATGTTTCAGAAATGTACAGTCATGCGTTATGCCTTGGACTGAAAGCATAGCACGGACAGCTGAATGGTGATCAGGTTGAGCAAAGCTGCAGTGCACGACCATGCTAGGAACTAGTGTGAGAACCCCGACCCGGAACCTACTCGTGTCCCGAGATAGAGCGTCCCCAAAAGAACTCAACCACCTAAACTTTTTAAAACTTTGATTTAACTTACAACTTAACACACTGAACATAACCATTTCAAAATAACTTCATTCCTCTCTACATGGAAGGAAGAGTTGAATAACTTTAAAAGTAACAACCTGTTTTAATTACAAAAGACTTTAGTTATAACGTAGAAACTAAGTTTTATACACACAAACTCCATAAAGGAATAATACCCCAAAATACGTCTTCTACGCCAACCTATACATACCCCGACAATCCCAAAATACCACGTCCAAACTCCTTTCCGTCCTCACTTGGCCGGTCCGCCTGTCTCAGGAACTAAAAACATTAAGGGAAGAGGGGTGAGAATAAATCTCAGCAAGCTATTATGAATGCATCAATATGCCAAGAAAGATGCAACACATAGCAAGGTACATCTCACATATTGGTAAAACAGTAAACACCTTCCGTTACCTTTGTTTACCTTTCCCGTCTGAATCATAGGTCGTACCATTGTGGAAGTAAATACTCCACTATTCTGTGAATGCATATCCACCAGAATCAATATCATATAACCGAGATAGTTATGATTATAACTCATCTCCTGTGAACTGCTTAAGCATATTCACATCTTATAAGACCCGTTTTTCAGGGAACCATATAAGATATTAGCAACTCTGTAAGGCTTTTGGCTCAATACAGATGCTATAACCCCAGTCTGTGGCCACAGAGGGGGAGAGGTCACAGGTATGATGAACCTTCAATCACTTATAGAACAAATCAATAATTGATTGAATTCCATTATACCCCCCAAAGATCAGCTGATATAAACACACTCAAGCACATAATAGATACTTGAAATATAATCCACAAAAGGGATAAGCAATGTAGCCACATGGTAAAATATACTCATGTTCCACCAATATCATAGTGTAACATTTATGTAATACACTAAGCATAGCACCATCAATGAATATGTATTCAAGTAGGGTAACAGTATAATCAATAAATCCACAAATGGGATAACAATACAGCCATACGATAATCATATCCACACTTTGGATAACCATGCAACCATATAATGAACATATCCACACTTGGGATAACAAGTTAACAACATAGCATATAAATCCACACTTGGATAATAATGAAACAAGGTGATAAATACACAATCCCAAACTAGCACTATAGTGTAACATACAGCTTCTACACTATCCAACCAATCCCAAGTATATGGGGCAAGTAAGGCCACTATGTATCATAAACCATTCCTACATAGTCATTATACAACCTCGAATAACCTCAATAAAAAGTCAAGATCTACTTCCCAAGTTTGAACTATTTTGGCGGAGTTACTAATCAAGCCTATTAACCATTTTCCGGACAATATCTAAACTACTTCCACTAATCCATTTTGATCAAATAAGACGTCGTTGCGTGGCCAAAGTATTATACTTTAATCCAAGTTAAAAATGATTAATTTATATCCGGTTTGGATTAGGTTCTACTAATTTATAATGGTTAGGAATCATGCCACGAGGTTATTGGTAAAAATCAGCAAGAAAATTAACTGAGGGGGATCTGGTGACATGGGCGACCGCCCATGTCACTTGGGCGACCGTCCAAGAGAGTTTCAAAGGGAACACAAGTTACTGCCCTGATGGGCGACTGCACACTACCTCTTGGGCGACCGCCCAAGAGGGATTTCCAGGTAGCCAAGTTCTGACCTCATGGGCGGCCGCTCAAGCCCATCATGGGCGACCGCCCAAGCCTATTTCCAGCAATACCCAGATTTCAAACCCCAGTTTACCTATGTTCTTTTACCTTAATCAATCTTTCCATTTTAGGTGCTCATGAAGAAAAATCCAAATGTTTACTACTTCATTTTAAATCATTTCAACCAAAAGTAACCTATCCTAAACCTAGATCATTTATCACTTGATTTTCCACCCATTTCACTACCACATTTCAAGTTAACCCTTTTTAATCTATTCAACCCATCTTCTTACACTTTGATCAACTTCCCTAGACAATAACATCATTCTATACCATTAACCAATTCCTCAACTTCAATAAGGATTCCAAAGCATCAAATAACCAATATAACAACAATAACAACAATAAATATTTCATGAGCATTTAGAGGAAGGAAAGTCATAATAACTCACTTTAGAAATATGAGATGGATTAAGAATCTTCTTAGCTTAATGTGCTCTTCTCTTCACCCCGAACACGAAAGTACACTTGGATTGCCAAATGGAGAAGGATTGCACTTGGTAGGAATTTGGAAAGTAAGACTTTCAAGGTGAAGCTTCCATGAAAATTGATAAGAGAGAAGAAGAGAATGATGAGATGAATTTGGGGAGGATGAAGGAAGTATGGGAGGAGTGTAGGCTTTTGACTAAGGAGTGAAGGGGAGAATTTTAAGGGTATGGCCCCCCACACCTAGTTAATAAAATCTTTCCAATTCCTACACTAAAGCCCCTAAATGTTCAAGAAATGCAATTAACCCCTTTTCTTCCTTTCTCTACACAATAAAATCCTAACTACACTCATTTATTTATTGTCAATTATTATACTTCCCCCAAGAACATTATTTTATTTCCCAATCATTTCATCCTAATATAAGAAATCAAGGATATAAAATGAACACATAATAATAACAATAATATTAAAAGCACATAATATGATACTAAAATAGTGCCTATGGTTATGGTCGTTACACTCACTTCCCCTTAAAGAAAATTCGTCCCGAATTTTAAACTTGCTTACCTTACTGATCAATTACAGAAGGTGACCTCCCCATATAAGTCAAATCCGCTTAATCATCATTAGTTGAAGAACTCCATACACATGAGGAATCATAAGGATAATTTCTTCCATATAATGTTCCATACGTTACCAATTCAATACTGAACTGAAATCCACTCATATACGCAAGCTCACTAAGGTTAAATAAACTTCTCAAGTTGAAAAGGAATCCATCACACAACACACAACTTATTCTCAAGAATCTGGATAGTCTTCCCTGTCTGCCCATCTGCCTGAGGATGAAACGCATCACTGAAACTCGACTTGGAACTCAAAACCTTGTACCCAGCTTCCTAAAAGCACAATGAATCCTCGATCCTGATCTGGTAAAATGTTGATTGGTGCTCAACGAAATCAATCAATCTTCCGCATGCACAATGTTTTAATTTTTCCCTCGAATGCTTCGTTGATACAGGTAGAAAGTAAACCAACTTGATCTATCTATCCACTATTACCCCAACACACCCATCTTCATCGACGTTGAAGGTAGTCCAGTTACAAAATTCCATCGCAATGCTTTCCCATTCGAATATTCTAACTCTTCTTCAAATCTTGATACCTCTTCGAACTTTCATGATGAATCGCAATTCTAGATCTATGGTCTTCCTCTAAAACTGGTCTTCTATTCTCTTGCAGCAACTGTACGCACATTCCGAGTTGAGGGTTAAATTTTCATCCTAATTCGATACAAAATCCTTGGTCTTCCCATCTTGAAACTAGCTGATAATCCTCTTAACTTCTGAATCATGGTTGAACTTCCTCTAAGGTCTCCACACTATAAGTGTAACTTGATTATTCGCAATCATATCTCACCTTGCAACTCAAAGGATATACTTGTTGACACATAAACCTTTCGGCTAATCGCATTTGCAATCACAATAACTTTCCTGGGTAGCAAGATATAACACAATTTAAGTCTTTTTAATAATTTCAACCCTCGACTCTGCTTATTGTTAAATTCCTTCCAAGTTAACAAATACTTTAAACTTTTATACTCGGTAACACATCTCAGATTTAGTTGCACATAATTAAAATTTCCACTTGTAAAACGCAAAATAATCTTAGTCACTTCCAAGTTGAAAATAAGAAAATTCTGCTCCGCCTGTTTCACTTCCTCTAAACATAGGTTATCACTTTCCCATTTTACATAATATCACAAACTAACCTTCCTTTAATACGCAATTAAAAATCGTCAAGTTCTCACATCCATTAGTCAGATAAGGATCAGATCTGTAGTCAACCTATTCTTCATCTCTACCTATATGATTCACCCTTATTGGCATCTTACATCATGGATACCTCTTTTCAGGTTAACTAAATCAACGATAATACAATTCTCAAGAATCTATTGATACTCCCTTGGTAGCACCCCTTTCAACCCTGAAACTACAGACTCATTATGGCAATATTCTCAAGCCAACTCACAATTGTTTAAACTTCACACACAAATTCTTCTCATGAAGAATAGATAACCCAATTCACAATTGATTTTCATGATATTCTCAACTTCAAATAAGCAAGGATGTCACCACTAATAATTTCCAGAAGCCATCAAGATAAGGATAAAACTCTGCTCATTATAACCACAACAAAATCGAGACCATTCTATAAGGTGCTTTTGATATAGGCATTAAACCTGACACTAAATCAATACGTAATTCCACTTCCCAATCGGGAGTCATATAATACTTTGCTGAAAGCACATTTACTATTTTCCTAATTAGCATATAACATTTTTCGAAGACTTCTTACCCAAGTCTACCACATACCAATTAATCTTCACACTTTTTAACCAAAATTTTTCAATTTTTAATGCATATATAACAAGGATACCACATAAAAGCTTATCTGTGTCTAATACAAATATAGACAAATTAGGCATAGACAAGAATACTTGCTTCATACGACAGTCTCTCAATGCACGACCCCTACTTAACCAATCTAGGCCAAGTATACATCAAAATCACAAATTGGTAATCATACCAAATCAACTGGCAATACATGCTCAGTTATGACCACATCACACTTGTGGTAAATCAAGAAATTTCGAGGTACTCTCTCATAAGAGCAGAAACCTCTAACACATAAACAAATATTATGCAATATATGCCACGTTAAAGCAAAATGCAATGCCAAACATGCATGAAATGAACCGGGATCTATATAAGTATGACTCCTACTTCTGAGACAGGTATTATACCTCTAAAGACCGCTGAGGGATCTATCCCTCCATGACTCAAAACAAGAGTTCAACTTTAAACATTCCCTTTTGAATTCCCTTCATTGTCCCTTTTCATTCCACCTCTTTGCCCCCTTTGACCTGCACCCGAAGCTAACCTCTGATGAAATACAGGACAATTTTTCTTGTAGTGCCCCATTTCTCCACAATTCATGCATTTCCCTTGCTTACTCCAATACTTGTCTTTAGAATGACCCATCTTCTTGCAATAACCACATACAATCCTTACCTGACTTGAAGTCGGACGAGTTGTCGGTGTCGCCACTTCTTCTCCTCTCGCTAACTCTGGTGCTGATCCTCTCTGTTGCCCTCTACTATATCCAGAACCTTGGCCTTGAAATCTCTGTTTACTTCCACTTCCACCCTTAGATCTACCCCGGTGCTCGTCGATATCATTCTCTATCCGATAGGCTTTATTCACTACTGTCTGGAAATCTGTGAAGTCGTGAGTCAATAACTGTTTCCTGAACTCTAGCCTTAATCCCTTCACAAATCGATATACCCGTCTCTCTTCTTCCGGCACCAAATGTGGACAATAGCGAGCTAGCTCCGTAAACCTTGCTGAGTACTGCGCCACGGTCATTGATCCTTGCTCTAATCTCAAAAACTCAACTTCCTTCTTATCTCTTGTAACCATTGGAATAAAATGATCTCGGAACTTGCGTGTGAAGTTCTCCCAAGTCTGCGGTGTAAGGTCTCGATCCCAGCCGTCCTTCACTACTTGCCACCAATGCTCTGCAGGTCCTTCTAACTTGAAGACTGCGCATCTCACCTTTTCCGCATTTGTACTCTCCATTGCTGCAAAAATTTTATTCATAGCTTCAAGCCATCTCTCCGCCTTCTCCGGATCTGGGTCTCCACTAAATCTTGGCGGTGTCATCTTGACAAACCTTTCCAATCTATGCCCATGTCTGCCTTCTTGATGCTGTTGTACTTGCCCTTGTGTTGCCATATTTTGCAAAAATACTCGGAACATGTTCATCGTCTCAACATTCGGATTTCCATCAACCCCGGCATTACCAACATTGCCCGGAACCTGATGCTGATCATCCTCATTTCCAGCCATTGAATAAACTCCTGCATCAAACACTCGGCATAAATTATCACACACTCTCACTCAGCTAGACTCTACCCGAGAACTCTAATCGAGCTCTGATACCAACTGTGAGAACCCCGACCCGGAACCTACTCGTGTCCCGAGATAGAGCGTCCCCAAAAGAACTCAACCACCTAAACTTTTTAAAACTTTGATTTAACTTACAACTTAACACACTGAACATAACCATTTCAAAATAACTTCATTCCTCTCTACATGGAAGGAAGAGTTGAATAACTTTAAAAGTAACAACCTGTTTTAATTACAAAAGACTTTAGTTATAACGTAGAAACTAAGTTTTATACACACAAACTCCATAAAGGAATAATACCCCAAAATACGTCTTCTACGCCAACCTATACGTACCCCGACAATCCCAAAATACCACGTCCAAACTCCTTTCCGTCCTCACTTGGCCGGTCCGCCTGTCTCAGGATCTAAAAACATTAAAGGGAGAGGGGTGAGAATAAATCTCAGCAAGCTATTATGAATGCAACAATATGCCAAGAAAGATGCAACACATAGCAAGGTACATCTCACATATTGGTAAAAAAGTAAACACCTTCCGTTACCTTTGTTTACCTTTCCCGTCTGAATCATAGGTCGTACCATTGTGGAAGTAAATACTCCACCATTCTGTGAATGCATATCCACCAGAATCAATATCATATAACCGAGATAGTTATGATTATAACTCATCTCCTGTGAACTGCTTAAGCATATTCACATCTTATAAGACCCGTTTTTCAGGGAACCATATAAGATAGTAGCAACTCTGTAAGGCTTTTGGCTCAATACAGATGCTATAACCCCAGTCTGTGGCCACAGAGGGGGAGAGGTCACAGGTATGATGAACCTTCAATCACTTATAGAACAAATCAATAATTGATTGAATTCCATTATACCCCCCAAAGATCAGCTGATATAAACACACTCAAGCACATAATAGATACTTGAAATATAATCCACAAAAGGGATAAGCAATGTAGCCACATGGTAAAATATACTCATGTTCCACCAATATCATAGTGTAACATTTATGTAATACACTAAGCATAGCACCATCAATGAATATGTATTCAAGTAGGGTAACAGTATAATCAATAAATCCACAAATGGGATAACAATACAGCCATACGATAATCATATCCACACTTAGGATAACCATGCAACCATATAATGAACATATTCACACTTGGGATAACAAGTTAACAACATAGCATATAAATCCACACTTGGATAATAATGAAACAAGGTGATAAATACACAATCCCAAACTAGCACTATAGTGTAACATACAGCTTCTACACTATCCAACCAATCCCAAGTATATGGGGCAAGTAAGGCCACTATGTATCATAAACCATTCCTACATAGTCATTATACAACCTCGAATAACCTTAATAAAAAGTCAAGATCTACTTCCCAAGTTTGAACTATTTTGGCGGAGTTACTAATCAAGCCTATTAACCATTTTCCGGACAATATCTAAACTACTTCCACTAATCCATTTTGATCAAATAAGACGTCGTTGCGTGGCCAAAGTATTCTACTTTAATCTAAGTTAAAAAGGATTAATTCATATCCGGTTTGGATTAGGTTCTACTAATTTATAATGGTTAGGAATCATGCCACGAGGTTATTGGTAAAAATCGGCAAGAAAATTAACTGAGGGGGATCTGGTGACATGGGCGACCGCCCATGTCACTTGGGCGACCGCCCAAGAGAGTTTCAAAGGGAACACAAGTTACTGCCATGATGGGCGACCGCACACTACCTCTTGGGCGACCGCCCAAGAGGGATTTCCAGGTAGCCAAGTTCTGACCTCATGGGCGGCCGCTCAAGCCCATCATGGGCGACCGCCCAAGCCTATTTCCAGCAATACCCAGATTTCAAACCCCATTTTATCTATGTTCTTTTACCTTTATCAATCTTTCCATTTTAGGTGCTCATGAAGAAAAATCCAAATGTTTACTACTTCATTTTAAATCATTTCAACCCAAAGTAACCTATCCTATACCTAGATCATTTATCACTTGATTTTCCACCCATTTCACTACCACATTTCAAGTTAACCCTTTTTAATCTATTCAACCCATCTTATTACACTTTGATCAACTTCCCTAGACAATAACATCATTCTATACCATTAACCAATTCCTCAACTTCAATAAGGATTCCAAAGCATCAGATAACCAATATAACAACACTAACAACAATAAATATTTCATGAGCATTTAGAGGAAGGAAAGTCATAATAACTCAGTTTAGAAATATGAGATGGATTAAGAATCTTCTTAGCTTAATGTGCTCCTCTCTTCACCCCGAACACGGAAGTACACTTGAATTGCCAAATGGAGAAGGATTGCACTTGGTAGGAATTTGGAAAGTAAGACTTTCAAGGTGAAGCTTCCATGAAAATTGATAAGAGAGAAGAAGAGAATGATGAGGTAGTATGGGAGGAGTGTAGGCTTTTGACTAAGGAGTGAAGGGGAGGATTTTAAGGGTATGGCCCCCCACACCTAGTTAATAAAATCTTTCCAATTCCTACACTAAAGCCCCTAAATGTTCAAGAAATGCAATTAACCCCTTTTCTTCCTTTCTCTACACAATAAAATCCTAACTACACTCATTTATTTATTGTCAATTATTATACTTCCCCCAAGAACATTATTTTATTTCCCAATCATTTCATCCTAATATAAGAAATCAAGGATATAAAATGAACACATAATATTAACAATAATATTAAAAGCACATAATATGATACTAAAATAGTGCCTAGGGTTAGGGTCGTTACAACTAGGCTCGTCCGTAGGGATGTCGAATGGAACCTTCTAATAAGGTTGTTTTGTACTCCCTCCGTCCCGGTTCAAATGTCCCAAAATGGTCCATGTACAGGAATTAAGGAAAGTGATATAGGAAAGAGAAAGTGGGGTAGGGAATAGTTAGTGTATATTTATTGTGAGTATGACAAGTGGGTCCCACAAATTAAAAAGTAATAAAATTTTTTCCTTTTTTGGGTTAGGACATTTTAAATGGGACACCCAAAAAGGAAAATTGGAACACTTCGATCGGGACGGAGGGAGTATGTGAATTGTATTATTACTGTTTGTTTATTTATTTTTATTAGAGGGGGTTTAGTAATTAAATATTGGGACTATGCCCGATAAGTTCTAAAAAAGTTTCATAATGTCCGATAAGTTCCATCCCCATGTTGTATTATGATGTTGCATTATGTTTCGAAAATACAACATCAATTAAGGCCATAATACTGCATTCCGGCGGCCGCCGGTGACCGGAGTCTGAAGCCCATGGACCGGCGGCCGGATTCCGGCAATCGGCGGCCGAATTCCGGCCAAAATTGCCGGATTCCGGTGAAAATTGACCGGATTCCGATGAAAATTGACCGGAATCCGGCATGCGGCGATAGCAGACGGCGAAGCTGGGCTGTGGCGAAGGCGGTGGTGCGGATGCAGTATTATGATTTTAAACTACTGCATGACTAAATGTTGTATTATACATAATACAACATGAGAACTTATGGGGTATTCTAATACAATGAGGAACTTAGTGAAAAGTGATTTGTTCCAAAAGGAACTTATGGGGCAAATTCCCTAATATATTTTGAATATTTTTATTTTTCTAATTGCTAGGATTTAGGAGCTTTTATAAATACTATGTTAGGATTTTTGTAAAACTTATACTTTGAAAAATTAATAAAAATTGCATTCTTGTTCAAATCCTAACACCATTTTTGGTTTAGGTAAAGTAATCTATTCAGTAGATTATTTGCTATCCAATGATTTTCATCTTGACCTTTTTCGTGTTGATACCAACTGACATTTATATTTTAAATAACATCTTAGTAATCTGAACAGGTAAACGTGACAAAGGTTTGAACCAAGGTTCCTGATGGAGATGAAGCTGCATAGCTTTCATGGTTATATGTCACTTTTAATAATTATTTTCTTTTAATAATGTTTCCCTTATCTTCTAGCATTTGGTATTCCCTCCAATCTACTGAAAGGTCATTCATTGATCCTGATACTTGTTCAAGTACCATGAATATCAGTTGAAGAGGTTTATTTTATCTAGTTTAAATAGAGAGAAGGTCTGTATTGTTAAGGAAGATGTTTATGAAATAAATTTTACAGAACAAGAGTTCTTGTTTCAGCACTTTACCGGGTATTCTTTGAATCAACGGAATTGTGTTTCTTTCTTTTCATTGTATCGTAGCTGTTTTTGTTGGTGACGTATACGCTACGCTGCGTCAGGTGGTATCAGTTTTTGTCTACGATCCTCACCATGCCGCCACGCCGACATCACACAGATGCCCATCAGGACAATGACCATCTTCACGAACGTCTTGAATTGTTAACCCGTGAGTTTGCTCAGATGCGCACTACCCAGGAGACAATTTTGGAGATGTTGCAGGCCCAACCACAGGTTAATCAGGGGCATCCTCGTCATGCCAACCGTGCTGAACAACCGCAGTCCCCAATTACCTCTAATGATGATGCCACCATCGACAACCCCTTTGCACCTATGGCGGCTAGGAATAACCGTCATATTGACAGCGCTCGTCGTTGGGAATCCGGTTTGAAAGTGGAAATACCAGAATTTCATGGCAGCCTTGATGCAGATGAATTTATGGATTGGTTAGCAAACGTGGAAGAGATTTTGGAGTACAAGGAAGTTCCTGCAAATAGGAAAGTGGCATTAGTGTGTACTCGCTTACGGGGTCGAGCTTCAGCATGGTGGAAACAACTTAAGACTCTGCGTTTTCGCCAAGGGAAAGACAAACTAATATCTTGGGACAAATTCACCCAGAAATTGAAGCGTGAATTTCTTCCCTTCAATTATTCTCGCACTCTATACCAGCGGCTGCAAAATTTAAAACAAGGGACGCGATTTGTTGATGCCTATTCTGAAGAATTTTATCAGTTGCTTGCACGAAACGAGGTGTTTGAATCACAAGATCAGCTAGTATCACGCTACGTGGGTGGACTTCGATTGCCTTTTCAAGATACATTAAACTTAATGTCTCCAGCAACAGCGTCTGAGGCTCACCAACGAGCAGTAGTTTTGGAGAAACAGTTTGCTCGTCGTGTAATTCCTTCTACCACACCCTTGGACTCTCGTCTCGCAGCTGGTCATGGCAAGCAACCAGCTCCAACCCAACGTACCACCACAACACCTGGTGCTGCGTCCACACTTCGACCTGGACCATGCTTCTCTTGTGGGGAATATGGCCATCGCCAGGCCACTTGTCCAAAGATTACCGGAAAGCGAGGCCTTGTTATTGATGAAATACATGCAGAGGCAAGTGAGTATTCTGGACCTCCAGTTTTTGATTCTGAAACTACGACATTGGCAAGCGAAGAAATACTTTCAGGTGATGTTGGTCGGTCATTAGTTTTGCGTCGTACGTTTTTGGCACCAAAACTTGATGCACAACTTATACAACGTCATAATATTTTTGAATCCACATGCACTATTAAGGGGAAAGTGTGTCGATTTATCATTGACTCTGGTTCATGCGAGAATGTGATAGCTGCGGATGCTGTTGACAAGCTTTCTCTATCCACTGAATTGCACCCTCACCCTTATCATTTGGCATGGCTCCAACGTGGCACTTCTATCACCGTTGATCATAGGGTGTTGATTTCCTTCTCTGTTGGGTCAAAATATACTAATACTGTTTGGTGTGATGTTGTCCCTATGGACGCATGCCACCTTCTTTTAGGACGGCCATGGCAATTCGATAGAGAAGTGGTTCATGACGGTCGTCTCAATACTTACAGTTTCATGCTGGGAGATGTAAGGTTTGTCTTGGTTCCTTCAATTCCCTGTGTACCAATACCTAATCATGCTTCCAATCAAGATGAAAAAGTTGTTTTATTAACTTACAAGGCTTTCATGCAAGAGATAACATCTGCTTCCAATGTGTATCTAATTTTGGGACACGATACTTCAACCGAAACAATTCATCCAGCAACAGTTCAGCCTTTGTTAAATGAATTCTCCGATATTTTCCCGCAAAATTGCACTGCCGGCTTCTGCCCCTCCTCTCCGTGATATCCAACACCAAATTGATTTGATTCCTGGTGCTTCATTACCCAATCGCCCACATTACCGTATGAGTCCAGTGGAACACGAAGAACTTCGGCAACAAGTTGAAGAACTATTAAGTAAAGGCCATGTTCGTGAAAGCCTTAGTCCATGTGCTGTACCTGCTTTACTAGTTCCAAAAAAAGATGGGGGGTGGCGAATGTGTGTTGATAGCAGGGCAGTAAATAAGATTACAATGCGGTATCGTTTTCCAATTCCGAGATTAGATGATTTACTTGATCAACTTGGTGGAGCTACTGTATTTAGTAAGCTGGATTTAAAGAGCGGATATCATCAAATCCGTATTCGCCCGGGTGATGAATGGAAAACTGCGTTCAAAACGCGTGAGGGACTTTTTGAATGGTTAGTGATGCCTTTTGGGTTGTCAAATGTCCCAAGTACATTCATGCGTGTCATGAATCAGGCCTTACGTCCATTGATTGGCACCTGTGTTGTCGTTTATTTCGATGACATCCTCGTCTACAGCAAGTCCATTTGAGCATCATCTTGGCCATCTTCGATCGGTTTTGCAGATTCTTAAGTCGAAAAATTTTATGCTTCACCCACTAAGTGTTCATTTCTTACCGATTCAGCTTTTATTTTTAGGGTATCAAATTTCAGCTAATGGCATCGGTGTTGACCAAGCGAAAGTGGCGGCGGTGCAGGCTTGGCCAACGCCTAATTCAATAACGAAGCTCGAAGTTTTCATGGCCTTGCGTCATTTTATAGGAGATTTATTCCTCACTTCAAAGACCATAATGGCACCGATCACCGACACAATGCATGGAAAATCATTTACTTGGACTCCCGCTGCGGATGCTGCCTTTCATAATATAAAAAACCAACTTACATCAGCCCCGATTCTAATATTGCCAAATTTTTTGGAGCCTTTCGAATTGCATTGTGACGCTTCCAAAGTCGGGATTGGGGCAGTCTTAAATCAGCAGGGACGTCCAGTTGCCTATTTCAGTGAGAAAATTACTGGTGCACGCTCTCGATATTCCACCTATGAACTTGAATTTTATTCAGTTGTGCGGGCGGTGCGTCATTGGCGTCATTACTTATTTCATCGTGAGTTTGTACTCTTCACAGATCACGAAGCACTCAAATACCTCTCTGGCCAAGATTCGCTGTCTGAACGACATGCCAAATGGGCTGCTTACTTACAGCAGTTTACATTTGTAATCAAACATCAGTCAGGAGTAACTAATCATGTTGCAGATGCCTTGAGTCGTCGGCGAACTCTTTTGTGTGACATGCGAACTGAGGTACTGGGCTTTGACACACTTCGAGACTTATACACTTCTAATCCTTTTTTTTTTAGAAATTGTGTCTCGTCTTCAGAATGGTGGCTGCTCTGATTTTGCCATCCACGACGGTTTTCTCTCCAAGGGAAATCAATTATGTGTACCGACTTGCAGCTTGCTGAAATTACCCGGATCCGAGAGGCAGCGCGATCGCGCCCCGGCATCTGGCATCTTTCGCGTTGGCGGCGGTGTCTCGCCGTTTGTTTTCGCATTTGTAGAGTCGCCACGCCGTTTTTATTAAGCCCAAAACATTGAAAAAGGGCATCAGTTTAAAGATAATTTTAAACTGTTTTTTGTGTGATGAGATTTTGAGTTCGGAGGTCAGATGACTCCTCGGGAAGAGAATATTAGAATATTAGAGCTCACCCGAGTCGCCTCGTAAAACGAGTCTTTCGGATACCCCTAATATCCTTTAAATGTTGTGTGTGTGTGTGTGCTTTTAAAAATGCATGCTGTATCGGATGTCTACATTGTATGCTATGTATTGAAATGTATTGAAATAGTAATGGCAGGAAGCCTTACCAATGTTGGTTCGTGTCTGTCTTCCGCTGGGGAATAGTGTTTGAGGTCGGAGTAGCGTTCCGGTACGGATCGGGATTGCTTCGGGAGGGGCCGGTTGTCTGCGGACAGAGTTTCGGCGTGAGTTGATGTTGCAGGCTGCGTTCGGGCAGAGGTTCGGCGTGCGTGGGGATCGTCGGGATCACTCGGGCAGAGGTTCGGCGTGCGTTGGGGTGGCCGGAGTCACTTGGGCAGAGTTTCGGCGTGGTTTGGGATCGCCGGTTTGACTCGGAAAGAGCCGGGACACCGTGGAAAGACCAGGCAAGGCCTCGGAGTACCACGAGGGGCCTCAGAGTACCTCGAGAGTGCCTCGGGGCAGCGCGGGAGCGTCTCGGGAGCGCTCGGGGAGGCTTCGGAGCACCACGAGGGGGCTCGGAAGGCCTCGGAAGGATCCGAAAGGGGCCGGGAATGCCTTGGAAGGACTTAGAGGGGAAGCCAGAAGGCCTAGGGAGGAAGAGAGAAGTGGGAGGTGTGTGAAAATGAGGAGGGGGAGCCCTCTATTTATAGTGCCAGATTTGGTGCAAAGAGGTCCGTACGGACCTCCCTGGTAATCCAGACTTTTGGTTTTCCTCGATTTGAGGGAATCTGTGATGATGGGGGAATATTTGCAATTATGATGTTCCCTGTGCAATAAGGTCCGTACGGACCATCTTGACATGCAAAAGAGGTCTGTACGGACCAACTCTGCAGGGGGGTAATCATTTTCCCCGGGATTTGAGGGAATATTGTGTACTTTAAGAGGATTCTGTAATTATTAGAGCAAAGAGGTCCGTACGGACCATTATTGCTTTTCCAATTTCCCGAAAATTCCCAAAAGGTCCTTTTGTCCCTTTTTATCCCGAAAGGCTCCTCCCTTGGTTTGGGGCCGGGGTTTTGAGAGGGTTTTGAGTGCTGTGGGTCATCGAGACTGCGTTGATGAGTCTCGCGGTGTTTCCCGTGTGTTTGAAAGGGGTGATCCAATTGGGGTACTTAAGCCCCTCGACGACGTCACTTATGAAAGAAGTGGGGTCGCCGATAAGATAAGGGTCCTAATCTGGATCGCGTGCATGGGAGATAAAGTGACCGGGGAGGTCAGTGTGAGGACGTGGTGGTGTCCTGGGTGACCGTATAGGTCAGTAGGCTGGACCCTGTGATAGGATTCCTACGTATCCCTAGCGGGAATCAAGCCTGGTCGTAGTTCAGAGGTGGGGTGAGTGTTTTATGAATGCGGGCGTGGTGGTGCCCTGAAGTGTCGTGTGACCGCCGAGGTCAGTGGTAAGGACGTGGTGGTGTCCTGGGTGACCGCATGGGTCGATGGCTGGGACCCCTGTGATAGGATTCCTACGTATCCCCGGCGGGAATCAAGCCCGGCCGTAGTTCGAGGTCGTGAAATTGTGAGTGCATGCGGGCGTGATGGTGCCCCGAAGTGTTGTGTGACCGCCGAGGTCAATGGTAAGGACGTGGTGGTGTCCTAAAATGTGGTGACCGCCGAGGTCAATTGTGAGGACGTGGTGGTGTCCTGGGATGTGGTGACCGCCGAGGTCAATCGTGAGGACGTGGTGGTGTCCTGGGATGGAAATTTTACGATTTTCCTAATCGGGTGGTTTAAGGCCTTCCGGCCGTAGAGATAGTGATTTGGGAGGTTTATACGGTCTTCCTGGACCGAGTGGTTTAAAGCCTTCCTGGCCGGAGATAGTGTGAGGACTTGAATCGTCTTCGAATGTGGTTGTGCCACGCGTGAGGACTTTCAATCGTCTTCTGGCGGCGGTTTCGGTGCCACGCGGGAGGACTTTGAATCGTCTTCTGGCGGCGGTTGGTGCCACGCGGGAGGAATTTGAATCGTCTTCTGGCGGCGGTGGGTGCCACGCGGGAGGACTTTGAATCGTCTTCGGCGGCGGTTGGTGCCACGGCCGGAGGACTTTGAATCGTCTTGCGGCGGCGGTTGGTGCCACGCGGGAGGACTTTGAATCGTCTTTCTCAATGGCGGCGGTTGGTGCCACGCGGGAGGACTTTGAATCGTCTTCTGGCGGCGGTTGGTGCCACGCGGGAGGACTTTGAATCGTCTTACGGCGGCGGTTGGTGCCACGCCGGAGGACTTTGAATCGTCTTCGGCGGCGGTTGGTGCCACGCCGGGAGGACTTTGAATCGTCTTCGGCGGCGGTTGTGGAGGCATGGGCCGCCTTGAGCCCGAGAGGTTTAGATGTCTCGTGCTTTGTCAGTTGGGGAGAAGGTTGGACTTACAATGGCTGCCGGTGTTCATCCGTTGGGGATTTATTATGGCCTTGTAGGGGCTTGCAAGGATTCCCTTTTTGACTTGCTGGGGAAGGAGCTCGGGCTTACTTTGATGGCCGGTGATTGTGTTTTCGATGAGTGGGCAATGATGATGGCCGGTGATTGCTTCACCATTTGGCATTTTGGAGGCGTTTCGTGCCTTGGGATTTGTATTCGGAGGTGTTGGCTCCTTCTTGCACTTGTTTTGCCGTTGAGTGGGCAAAGTTCGGGCTTACATTGACGGCCGGTGCTGGGGATAAGTAGTCTTGTACGACTTCCCTTTGACTTGTTGGGGAGGAGCTCGGGCTTACTTTGATGGCCGGTGTTCATCTGCTGGGGATATGTGGCCTTGTAGGGGCTTTTTCTGCTGAGAAAGTGTCTTCGGACCTGTTTTGAGGGCCGGTGCTTGAGTTGCCGTTGAGCGTTTTGGAGGCATCTCGTGCCTTGATATTTGTGCTGGGAGGTTTTGGCTCCTTCTTGAATTGCCGTTGAGTGGGCGAGGACCGGTCTCACATTGACGGCCGGTGGTTGAATTGCCGTCGGAGTGGGCGAGGTTCGGGCTTACACTGACTGCCGGTGCTTGCGTTGCCGTTGGAGTGGGCGAGGATCGGTATTATACTGACTGCCGGTGTTTGCGTTGCCGTTGGAGTGGGCGAGGACCGGTCTTATACTGACTGTCGGTGTTTGCGTTGCCGTTGGAGTGGGCGAGGACCGGTCTTATACTGACTACCGGTGGTTGAATCGCCGTTGAAGTGGGCGAGGCTCGGGCTTACACTGACTGCCGGTGGTTGAATTGCCGTTAGAGTGGGCGAAGCTCGGTCTTACACTGACTGCCGGTGGTTGAATTGCCGTTGAAGTGGGCGAGGTTCGGGCTTACACTGACTGCCGGTGTTTGCGTTGCCGTTGGAGTGGGCGAGGATGATGGCCGGTGATTGCTTCACCATTTGGCATTTTGGAGGCGTTTCGTGCCTTGGGATTTGTATTCGGAGGTGTTGGCTCCTTCTTGCGCTTGTTTTGCGTTGAGTGGGCAAAGTTTGGGCTTACATTGACGGCCGATGCTTGCGTTGCCGTTGGAGTGGGCGAGGACCGGTCTTATATTGACTGCCGGTGTTTGCGTTGCCGTTGGAGTGAGCGAGGAAGAGGAGGACCAGCAGGGGGAAGCTCACCATAGCCTACGGGGATGTGCAGGAGCGTCTGGAGAGGGGTAGCCCGGAGGGGTTTGTTTTGTTCCCGTGGGCTCGGTATGAGGGTGATGAGTTCGAGGGGGCTCCGAGGTGACAACAAGAATGTTAGGAAGATCATGGGGCCCTACTCGGGCCGACGTCATGTACCTGGGGGAGCGGGTCTTTTGGGCAAAAGATGGCCCGTGTGTGCTTCCCTGTGGCTCCGAGGGACCCTCCTTTTTTGGGATGCTTGATTCCCGGATATGGATGTGCTTGATTTTGAGAGGTACCTTGGCGGTGTGGGCGCCGAGGAGTTCATTTTGTATGGAGAGGATTACGGGGCCTTTGTGAGGAGGAATCTGAGGACGCCGCAGGTACTGGCGAGGGAGAGAGAGGCCGGGCCCGCAGCTCCCCTGCAGGTTCCGTGCCGGGGGCCGGATTTCACGTATGTCCGGTGGGGACGGTCGAGGAGGAGGCGTATGCATGACCCGTTTTCGAGCAGTGCTCCTACCGCATACCGAGTGGATCCCCGATAGATCGCGAGTGTGCCGACTCTTTTCCATCTTGGCATCTTTTCGTATTTTTCTCTTTTTGTTGTTGAGTATAACCGTATTGCCGAGCATTTCTTGGCCGCTTGGCTGGTGCAGTCCCGGGGAGAGCCTATGATATGCCGACTCGCCGTTACGTGGCGACGAGGTCGTTTGCGAAGAATATGGCGTCGAAGATTTCTTGCCGGGTCCTTCCCGACGCGTGCCGGCGCACGAGCCTATGCCTTCGAGGCATTCTCCGTGGACGTTCCTCCGCCGAGAGCCGAGCCTGAGCCGCAGCAGAGGGACCTTTCGAGGGGGCGGCATAGCATGGATGCCGGACGTCTTCTGGGAGTGGCCTTCGAGGGAGCAGCCCTTTTATCGCTCTCATGCCTCCGCATGGCGCATGTGGCGAGTGGTTCCTCGAGCCTTCTTTCTTTGATCCTTTCGCCGGATTTGATCCTTCCGAGTACTTTGCGGGGAGCCTCCGCTGGGTGCTCGGTGATTCTCGACGACGAGGATGTGACGGGCGAGTTCGCCGGATGCCCGACTTCTCTCGGAGGACCTCGGCGAGGATGATGATGATGCCAAGAGTCGGATTAGGATTCATTTGCTTTCCCTCTTTTCATATCCCTCTTTTTTTTTTTTTGTTTAGCAAATGTACATTTGATGGGTACCGTAATAAAACACACGTATTTGCACGGCAAACAAAGATTTTATTTTAAGATGTAATGTCATTTTTGTGATTCCCTGGATTTGTCCTAGAAATTGTTGCTATTATTATTTTTTATTTTGTGCATGCCACGTGAGCCGAGAGTGCGTTTGTGGGTAGTGTATGTTTGCCGGGAATGGCTTTGGCCGTTGTTTGGGCTTTGGAGCAAGGTCCCGCCATTGAGGACAAAGTGGTTGTTGTACCGTTTGCCGGGGAAAATGGGTTCTGGTTGCAAGGAGGTCCGTACGGACATACTTAGCATGCAAAGAGGTCCGTACGGACCAACCTTGCTTTGGGAAGGAGATAAATGCTTTCCACCGTCCGGTTCTTCCCCATTTCCCCATTTGCACCATTTTCGAGCTTTCTTCCCCATTTTCTCTAGGAACCTCCATTTTTGCCATGGATTCTTCGTACGTCCCTAGAATTTTGCCGAGGCTTTCGCAGAGAGGCAAGCACACTTCCGAGCAGCCGAAAACGTGGATGCGGCGCCGTATGAGGCATCGTAGACGGGCTTTCGAGGTAAGGTTTCGTCTTTGCTCGATTTGGTCTTTTAAGGAGTTGGTTCCCGATTGGGATTTGTTGCGGGCCGCCGCGAAGTTCGGGATGTTAGGAGGCATGTGTACTGTTTCTCCTATAATGAAATGGTGCCCACTTTTGAGGATTTTCAAGCTTTGATTGGAGGACCTGAGGTGGAGGCCATCTCGCTTCCTTTGATTGGTGGTGCCGCGGTGAGCGTGAAGCTTGCAGCTTTCTTCGTACTTCGTTGGAAGAAGTGCAGGCATGATCCTTGATTCGGGTCATATCGACATTTCCGAGCCGCCTGAGCGGTTCATGGTTGATGATGAGAGTGACGTCTCTTGGGACGCATTTGCCTCAGGCGTGATGGCGACGCTTTTCCGGTCGCCTCCTTGGCATTTGTGATGGCGCTTTGCTAGATGTGGTAGGGCACCGCAGAGCCGGAGAGGATATTGTCCCGTTGGTGCCGGGGGAGACTCTTCATGGTATCGACCGTCCGGCGACCGGGGATCGGTTCATGAGAGGGGGAAGCCCCGCTTTGCTCACCTTGTGGCCGCGAGAGAGACTTCAGCCATGCCCGAGGCTCCGACGTCGTTTAGCCCGTGGTCATTTGCTCGCCGACCTCTTGTGTTAGATATGGATCACCCGCCCGGGAGAGATGGATGGCACAAACTGGTACGCATCGAATCCGCCGGTGGGTTCCGCACCGGAGGATTGAGACTAGGAGGATCTTGGCAGAAGGGTCCTACGTTGTCGAGGTTCCAGGTTTGTCTTGGTCCTCCTTCTATATTCCGTCGCTTGTTTCCCGGCAGCTTGGGATGAAGCAGAGCCTTTGTTGGGCCGGGATGACCTTGCTATCGCGGAGGTAGTTCCTCTTTGTATGGCAAACCTTCAGTGCCTTCGTATTTTCTGAGGGTATGGAAGTATTCCGCTTCCCTCCCGTGGTACTCCTTAGACGTCTGGGGAGCGTCGTATTGACGACTCGCACCGGCCCGGTATGAGCAGCCGTGGTCGGGCCCCAAGTGGCTTTGGAGAGCGTGCGCGTAGCGATTCTCGGGACCCGCTGCCGTAGTAGCTATTGCCTTAGGAGTGCCGAAGCCTCGGTCCGACCCTTCGATGTGACGGGAGACACTTTGTTTGACTACGAGACTAGAGTTGACCGACCGACAGGAGAGGTCCTCTTTCGCACTCGCAGGAGGAGATCCGAGCCGAAGCACGGCGAATGAAGCCCCGAGAGCTACCGGATTGTTTGACTCTACGGGGAGGACCCCGATCTCGGACTGAGAGACGCAGAGTTGGTTCACGTGGAGCGAAAGAAGACTCGCCGGGGACGAGGGAAGAAAGGAAAGAATGGCGAGGGGACAAGCGCAGATGGCGCGGAATGACCTCCTAGGTATCCATTTATTGCATTTGCAAACACATTATTAGTTAAATGTATTAAGCTGTCTTTTAGCATGTTGTGAACTTGAGAGTAGACCGTGCTTGAACTCATCAAGAAATGTTGTAACCGTTAGTGATTTGTGATTTACTTTTAAAGCTTTGTCGAGACGCAAGATCTCTTGTTTGCCTTTGTTTCTTTTGTGCACTTTGTCGGCGTCCGTCTTGAACTTTTCTCGTTGCATTTGCGGACCGAAGCCTCCGGGGCCATGACGGCAATCCCCTTTGCTGAGGCTTTGTGCTTGGCTGAGAGGTTGAATGCTCCCTTGACAAGTCGTTTTGACGGTCTTTTTCGTAGCTTCCTTGCCTCTTGTTGGCGTCGGGCTCTTGACCTCTTTTTTGCAGCTTCTGCTTGAGCTTCTTTTATTTATTGTTTTTTTTTGTGAGCCCTTGCTCGAGCTCTCTTTTTTTTGTTTTTTTTTGTGAGCCCTTGCTCGAGCTCTCTTTCTTTTGTGTTTTGTTTTTTTTTTTTTGTGAGCCCTTGCTCGAGCTCTTTTTTTTTTTTGAAGCGCGTGAGGGCGAAGACAAGCCCCTGGCTTGGAAGCAAACATGAGTCACTGCTTGATGCCGAGTGACCCTGATGTCCTTTGATGTTGCCGCCGTCGTTCGACTTGGTCAAGGTGATTGGGGGCGTGTTCTTGAAAAGTGCGGAGCTTGATGGAGGTCTTGATTGACATTCAAACTGTTGACTTTTTTGTGTATTTTTAGACCGGACCAATTAAGGTTGCCTACGCCTCCTGACTAGAGGGCTCAGTCCGCGTAGTTCGACACTACATGGAGTGCCAAGAGATGCACAAATTGTTCTTCTTTAGGCGAAGTATCTCGCGAAGTTTGCTTCCGTTGATTGGATTCATGAAGGGATTGCCGTCTAGGTCCGTCGCCTTCATGGCGCTCCGGAGAAGATCTTTCAACCACGAAAGGGCCGATCCATGTGGGTTCCCATTTTCCCAAAGCTGGGTTGGTTCGAGCGGGAGGCTTTTCTTTGAGTACAAGGTCACCTTCCCCGATGTCTCGGGATTTGACTTTCTTGTCGAAAGCTCTAGCCATCCCGCTTTGATAGGCTCCTGACGTGTTCCATGGCCTTTAGTCGTCGCTCGTCTAGCAGAGCCAATTCGTCGTGTCGGCTTCTGAGCCATTCGACTTCGTTGATGTCATTTTCCAAAGAAAGACTCTGGAGTGAGGGAATTTCTAGCTCGATGGGAAGGACTCGCTTCCATCCCGTATGTCGTGGCAAATGGGGTTTCTCCCGTGGTCGTTTCCGATCGATGCGGTAGCCCCAAAGTGCAAGGTGCAGCTTCTCGGGCCAATCTCGTCCTCGGGTGGTCATTTTTCTGATGATCCGTTCGAGGGTTTTGTTTGCCGCTTCCACGGCGCCGTTTGTTTGTGGCCGGTAGGGAGAAGATTTGTGGCGTGTGATCTTGAATTCAGCCAGCCGTCGAATTCCCTTCGAAGTGTGAGCCGTTGTCCGATATGACCTCATTTGGGATGCCGTATCGGCAGATGATGTTTTCCTTGAGGAAATGCGCGACCTTCTTGGAGGTGAGTACCTTGTAGGACTTGGCTTCGACCCATTTGGTGAAGTAGTCGATGGCTACTAAGATGAACTCGCGACCGTTGCCGCCCGGGCGGAGCGATTTTCCCGATGACGTCAATTCCCAAGTGGCAAAGGGCCAAGGTGTAGTCATGCAAGAGAGATCGTGGGGCGGTAGATGATTGAGGTTGGAGAACCGCTGGCACTTGTCGCAGCTCTTCTGACAAAGTGGATGCAATCCGCTCCACGGAGATCCAAGAGTAGCCCATCCCGAGAATGATTTGCATCGTGGCTCGGGCGTTCATGTGGGGACCGCAAGCCCCATTGTGGACTTCTGCTCATGAACTTGTTTGCTTCTTCTTGGCCGATGCAGCCGTAGGAGTGGCCCATGGTAGCGTTTCTTGTATAACATGTCCCCGAGGATGACGAAGTGAGAGGCGAGGCGTTTTAGGGCCATGATGCTCTTGGTTTTGACCCCTTCCCGTGTGTGGGTCTTCCTTGTTCATGAAGGTGGTTTCCCGTTCTTGAGGTATTGGAAGATCCGGTGATACCATGGCTCATTGACGGGCTTAGGTTCCGGTTCGATCTCACAACAAGAGGCGTGAATTTCCTTTCGCCCGACCTTGAAGGGTTTGATTGCTTTTCCTTCAGTGGATTTCCACAAGGGAAGCCAAGGTGGCTAAGGCGTCCGCAAACCTCGTTTCGGTCTCTTGGCAAGTAGTGGAAGGTGACCTCTTCGAATTGTGTGATGAGGTCCTCCATGCAGTGCATGGTATTTTTGCAAGCCCGGGTCTATGGTTTTCCACTTGTTGGAGACTTGGTTGATGATCAAGGCCGAGTCCCCATAAACTTCGAGTTTCGGACATTCCTCTCGAGTGCGGCTTGTAGTCCAAGAAATCAGCAGCTTCATATTCGGCGGCATTGTTGGTTACCTCGAAATTGAGCTTTATAGCAATTGGGGTGTGCTCGTCCTGGGATCTACCAAGAGCATACCGATGCCGTTTCCCTTTTGTTGGCCGCTCCGTCGAAGAACAAGCTTGCCATCGATTTTCGCCTTCGATTGCGAAGATTCCCTCGTCCGGAAATTGTGGTTCGGGGCCTCGAGCCTCGCTCGGTTGGGAAATCACCATTGTTCACCCATGGCCCGTCCCTTGATTGACTTTTGGTTTACGTACTTGATGTCAAATTCCGCTAGGAAGAAAGACCATTTGGCGAGCCTCATTGACAGAGATGGTTTGTCGAAGAGGTATTTGACTGGGTCCATTTTGGAAACCAAGTGTACCGTGTGCGACTGCATGTAGTGCCGTAGTTTCCCGACAACCCATACCAGTAGCCGCGCAAGTTTTCTCGAGGGCCGAGTAATTGAGTTCGCCGCCTTGAAACTTTCGACCGACGAAGTAGATGGCGTTTTCGACCCGTGACTCCTTCTTTTCTTGACAGAGCATGGCTCCAACTGCGGTGCCTGGCCACAGCTTAGGTATAGCAACAAAGGGCTTTTCCTCGTGGGGAGGACAGAGAATCGGAGGACTCACAAGGTATGCTTTTATTTTTTCAAAGGCATCTTGGCATTCTGAGTTCCATTCGACGTCGGCGTTTTTCTTCATCAATTTGAAGATTGGCTCGCACATGGAGGTCAATTGGTTGACGAAGCGGCTGATATACTGTAGGCGGCCCATGAAGCTTTTCACCTCTGTCTGAGTTTGTGGTGGTCTCATTTCGATGATAGCCTTGATCTTTTGAGGATCAACCTCGATGCCTCTCTCGGTGACTATGTATCCCAAAACCTTGCCTCGCTAACCCCAAATGTGCATTTCAAGTGTGGTTAAGCCTCATTGAGTGTTTTCTGAGGCGATTGAAGAATTTTCTCAGTCCGTGAGGTGTTGTCCGTCCGATCCCTTTGAGTGAACGATCATGTCATCGACGTACACTTCGATCTCTTTGTGGATCATATCGTGGAAGAGGGCGGTTGCCGCCCGTTGGTAGGTAGCCCCAAAGTTCTTTAGTCCGAACGGCATTACCGTGTAGCAAGAGGTTCCCAGGGGTTGTGAAAGCCGTCTTTTCTTGATCTTCTTCGGCCATCTTGATCTGATTGTAGCCGGCAAAACCGTCCACGAAGGACTTGACTTCGAAATTGGTCAGTAGTGTCTACCAACATGTCGATGTTGGGTAGTGGAAAATCGTCCTGGGACTTGCTTTGTTGAGATCTCTAAGTCCACGCAACAACAGACTTTTCCATTGGCCTTCGTGACCGTGACGATATTGGAGAGCCATGTGGGGTACTCGATCACCCCGATGAAGCCGACGCGGAGCATTTTTTCGATCTCCTCTTGACTTGTAAAGACCACTCGGCTTGATTCGGCGTAGCTTTGCTTGATGGGCTTAGCCTCGTGGATTCAAAGGGATCCAGTGCTCTACAATGTTAGGATCTAATCCGGCATGTCTCGGTAAGACCAAGCGAACACGTCCACGAACTCTTTGAGCAAAGGCGCCAATGCGTCTTGCTTCCGTGCCGGTGAAGAAACTTCCGATTTGCGTCTCTTTTGGCTCTTCAGCCAGCTCCCAAATTCACTTTGGTTAAAACCTCCTCGGCAGCTTGGGCCCGGTTTTTCTCTCGTTTGACAACATGCTTAAAGATGTGCTTAATGTATTGTTCGTTTAATGTGTCCGCTTCTTTATCAAGTTGAATCGTTATTAACTGTTTGTGTGTTAGTTAATTTATCGCTTGTTAAAGATGCAATGAGAGGATACTCGGAAAGATCGAAGCATTCATTAAGAGCATACGGAATACATTATTGGCAATGAGTTCGTAATCTTCCGGCGTGAGGCCATCGATGACTCGAGAGACTCAAATTTAAAGCTAATGGACTCGTGGATGAGTTTTGACACTAGACTCTAGGACTCGAGGGGTCGACCAAGTTGTTCGATCATGTCCTTTTTGGCCGGGCAGCTGGTCCGAGAAAGTGGCCCAGCTTATTGAGCGGCAATGAGCTTGATAGGAGATGGGGCTTGAAGGGCTTTATGTCACCGTTCCCGATCATTGCTATCACAGAGTTATCGAAACAAAATCGATTAGATCCGGCATCTCGATTTCTTCTTTGAAGAGCAGTGGAGCAAAGGCTCGTCCCAAGCATCGTCTCGCGGAGTCTTTTGCTTTTGTCTTGGGCATTACTAGCTCGAATGCACTCATCCCGCTTTGTTGAAGGCGTGAGTGTTGACAGAGAGTTTTTCGAGTTCTTCCGCCAAAGAGGGGGTTTTCCGAACCAAAATTCATTGTGAATAGTGGTGGTCATGGATCCCGGCAGGGCGGTGTGTCGAGGAATGCTCTTCGGACAGGATTTGGCTTGAGGCCTCCGAATCTTGCCAGTTCTCGCCGGAGCTTGTCCATGGTTGTCGGCCGCCTTTGTTTGGCACCGATCGCCTTATTCCCTTTTCTCGGGATCTTCTTCCAAGTTGCCGGCCTTCTTTGTGAAGTACTGGGTCATGTCGAAGCCGTAAGGACGAAGATCGGAGATTGGCGTGCAAGCCTCTTTGTTATCTCGTGGAGCGTTTTCGTGCAGCTCGCTTGTCCTCCGCAATGTGTTCGGGAGTAGGAGAGTATCCTGTGCCGTGCAGGTATTCTCGTTCTTTGATATTGATGATCCGTTGAGTGCCCCGATGGCGTTTCCCAAACCGAGCCCCGGATGTAGTTCATGTGCTTCATCATTTTCATCGGGGAGGGATCTTGTCCCAAATCAAAGGCGTGTCTATGTGGCACACTTGGGCCTTTGGGCTTTCGATGGTGAACCCCGTTAGCATCATGCCATCATCGTCGGGTTTGATTTCTAAGACCGGGACGCCATTTGTTTCTGGCCTCCTTTCGCTGACTATGCTATCACCGTAGATGATGGTAAGATCTCGTTCCTTGGACGAACTTTACGCACCGATGAAGAGTGGATGCCACCCCATTGATCCGTGTGTAGCCAAGGGCGTCCCAAAATGGCAGTGAATGTGATCGGGATGTCGATGACTTGGAAATCCGTCTGGGACCATTTGTTTTCCAAACCACAGTTCAAGGAGGCTATTCCCAAGATCGGGCGGGATGTCGAGTCGTATGCCTTGATTGCTCGAGTCGAGGGCTTTAGATCGCTGCTTTGATCCCTAGCAAATCCATCATTTTGGCCGGAAGGACGTTCATGGATGATCCCCCATCTACCAACACCCGTGGGAGACGACGCCGTCCGCTTGAATCATGTAGAGAGGCTCGTTATGGTCGCCCCAAATTTTGGAAGGTCGAGCTCGTGAAGGTGATGATATTGCCGTAATTGACGTTGCCAATCATCTCGAACCGCTTCATCGTGTGTCACCGTGATGGGAACCATGGTCCGGGCCAGCTTTCTTCCAACTTGAGCTTGTGCGGGTAAGATGAAGTGAGTAAGGACCAGAGCGAAATGTTAGCCTCGAGTGCGCTTGAGCCGTGTCAAGACAGATCTTCAACCTGGGGTCCAAGGTTTCACTTTCTTGGCGTAGTGGTCCCTTTTCGCCTCGTGGCTCGTGTATGGCCGGCCTTTTGTCCGTCCGTGGAGGATTCACCGGGATTTGACCGAACGTGTCGTAACATTCACCTGACTTATGGTTTTGCTTGTCTCTCCTATTTCGTAGTGGGAGGAGCCTCGATTGGCGTAAGGCCGCATCGCGCATTTCAATTCGTTCACCGTCATAGCCTTTATCAAGCATCAATAGTGGCTTTGAGATCTTCCCAAGACAGGGGTTGGATTATCCGACCTTCGGGCCTTCTGGCGGTGCGAAGCTCGTCCCCACTCGATCATGGAGCAGACATTGCCGTGGCCTTGTGCAGAGCTAGGCTGGCCGGAGTAGATGACATAGTAGTCAAACTTTCCGAGGGTTCTCCAAGGGTTCCGACTGTGGGATCACCGCATTCATACCTCTTTTTCAGCCTTTTGTTGAGAAGATAGCTTCTTCTTTCGTCGAGGACGGCCCTCGTTCATCGCATCCCGGAATTCCATTTCCGACAAGCACCGCAATCCGCAGACGTCCCACCGTATGTGTTCGTTGTTCGGCGGTGGTACCGGGACCTCAGGAGGCCGGATGGGCAAGCTTTCCTCCGGAAGGTCTTGTGGTCTTACGTCATAACCGCATGGCTCGTACGAGGGTAACAGTTGACTTCTCGGGAGACAATGAGAGACGTTAGAGGTCAGTAGGGAGCCATGGCTTGGGAAGCCCTGTAGTTGGGTGGCTAAGGTTCCGAAGTGGTGCATGGCACCTTCGATCCAGGCTTGTTGCTCACCTTGACGTTTCTCAATAGCCATGAGGACCCGCCAAACTTCTTCCAATGTTGGGAAATTTCTTGGGGGTAAGGTCCCGTTCTCATCGTTGTTATCCACCGACTTGGCCACGGGATTTGACTGACCGTCCCGGAGACAGAGCTGGGAAGGAGGTAGGACCTTGCTGTTTTGACACCGGGAGACGGGTTCCCTGGTACTCTCGACCACTCTCTCGTTAGCCGGAGGGGGTGACGGGCAAGGCTTAGACACGTGAATGGCCTAACGGGATAAAAGGGGGAAAGCTCACGTGGCATGCGGTTTCCGTTTCTTTTTTTTTTGATTTTTTTGTTGTTTTAATTTACTTAAAACATGTTTTCTCGTAATCCTAGGTAGGTTGGAAAAGATTGCTCTTCTTTTTCGCAACTATGCTAGATCCCGGGTCACTGGAGACCATCCGTGCGACTATAAGCCCCTCGTTTTGCACCCGTATTTCGACATCCCAGTGGTGGACACCTGTGCGAGGGTCCTATAGTGCAAGCGGTTTCCACCGGCCTAAAAGAAAAAATCGAACCTATGGACCGAGCTCGTCATGTTCGTTTTGACGCGTTAGCCATGTGAATAGTGAACCGAGCCGGCCACCGAGTCAAGATCGTGTCAAGAGTTCGGCATGACCTTCTCTTGCCTTGCTTGCGCAAGGGATCCGTGACGTTAGGCGTTGGCCGGGTCATATCGTCATGGCCGACGTATCAAAGGCGTGATGACATGGTGTCATGCGAGCATGGATGTATATCCGGACGGAACATCGCCTGGGTGTAGCCGAAATCAAGATCGTGTCAAGATTTTAGCATGACCTTTCATCGCTTTGCTTGCGCAAGGGATCTTGAGTTCCGAGCCTTGACTCGTAAAATGGCCTAAGCATGGTATATGTATCCAGCCGTATGACACCTGACCGGGTAAAACCAACCGAGTCCGGACAGAGTGTGACTCAAGACTCAAACGTGGTGGTTGACGCCGGGCTAGGATGGGATGTTTGGAATGATCCCGCGCGCGTCCAAGAGGCCTAGGAAGACCTAACGGATCGCAACCGAGACCACTCCGGCCGAGGGTTGTAGTGTGCAAGGTATCCGAGGCAAAGAAGGCGCGTAGCGTGCGGTGTAACCGAGGCAAAGAAGCAGGAGTAGAGTGCGGTGTAACCGAGGCAAAGAACAAGGCTGTGAGCGTGCGGTCTCTAAAATTCTTTTTCCGAGTAAAATAGAAGTTTTTGAAGAATTTTAAATGTATGCACAGTATGTATATTGATGCATTTTTTTGTATTTTTATTTTTTTGTAAAATAAAAACGAAGCACGTGCACACACACATAACATGCTTAAAGAAAGGGGTAAAATGAAAGTTTGACCCTCATCATCGTTTTAAAAATCTTTTGTTTTGTTTAAAAGTTTTTAAAAACAAAATCTCCCCAAATGGAGTCGCCAACCGAAATTACCCGGATCCGAGAGGCTCGCGCCCGCATCCGGCATCTTTCGCGCTGAGCGGTGTCTCGCCGTTTTTTGTTTTGTAGAGTCGCCACGCCGTTTTTATTAAGCCCAAAACATTGAAAAAGGGCATCGCTTAAAGATAATTTTAAACTGTTTTTGTGTGATGAGATTTTGAGTTCTGGAGGTCGATGACTCCTAGAAGAGAATATTAGAATATTAGAGCTCACTCCGAGTAGCCTCGTAAAACGAGTCTTTCTGGATACCCCTAATATCCTTTAAATGTTGTGTGTGTGTGTGTGTGTGCTTTTAAAAATGCATGTCGTACGGATGTCTACATTGTATGCTATGTATGGAAATGTATTGAAATAGTGTAGGAAGGAAGCCTTACCAATGTTGGTTCGTGTCTGTCTTCCGCCGGAGAATAGTGTTTGAGGTCGGAGTAGCGTTCGGTATGGATCGGGATTGCTTCGGGAGGGACCGGTTGTTCATGACAGAGTTTCGGCGTGAGTTGAGGTTGCAGAAGGCCGCGTTCGCGCAGAGGTTCGGCGTGCGTGGGGATCGCCTGGATCACTCTGGGCGAGGTTCGGCCAAGGCGTTGTGGTGGCGAGTCACTCGCAGTTTCAAGGCGTGCGTTGTGGTGACAGGAGTCACTCGGGCAGAGTTTCCGCGTGGTTTGGGTTCGTCGGCTTGACTCGGAAAGAGCCGGACACCGTGGAAAGACTGTGCAAGGCCTCGGAGTACCACGAGGGGCCTCAGAGTACCTCGAGAGTGCCTCGGGGCAGCGCGGGAGCGTCTCAGGAGCGCTCGGGGGAGGCTTCGGAGCACCACAAGGGGACTCCTAAGGCCTCGAAGGATCCGAAAGGGGCCGGGAATGCCTCGAAAGGACTTAGAGGGGAAGCCGAAGGCCTAGGGAGGAAGAGAGAAAGTGGGAGGTGTGTGAAAATGAGGAGGGGGAGCCCTCATTTATAGTGCCGTATTTGGTGCAAAGAGGTCCGTACGGACCTCCCGGTAATCCAGACTTTTGGTTTTCCTCGATTTGAGGGAATCTGTGATGATGGAGGAATATTTGCAATTATGGTGTTCCCTGAGCAATAAGGTCCGTACGGACCATCTTGCATGCAAAGAGGTCCGTACGGACCAACTCTGCAGGGGAGTAATCATTTTCCCCGGGATTTGAGGGAATATTGTGGACTTTAAGGAGATTCAGTAATTATGACAACAAAGAGGTCCGTACGGACCAATATTGCTTTCCCAATTTCCTGAAAATTCCCGAAAGGTCCTTTTGTCCCTTTTTATCCCAGGAAGGCTCCTCCCTTGGTTTGGTTGGGGGTTTGAGAGGGTTTTGAGAGGGTTTTGAGTGAGAGGGGTCGTCGAGACTGCGTTGATGAGTCTGCGGTGCTTCCCGTGTGTTTGAAAGGGTGTGATCCAGATTGGGGTACTTACACACACGCCCTCGTCAGTATCAGCAACTTCGGTCTGAGGCGCCACACACGCCCTTGAAGGTTTCAGAAATCCCAGGTTCAGACGCCTCACAATAGTCTCCATTCAGGTTCCGGTACCTCGCAATGGTCTCATTCAGGTTTAGACGCCTCCCAACAGTCTCGCTCAGGTCAAGGTCCCCACGCGCGGACCTTGCACCTACGAACTACGATCGGCTTGATTCCCGCTCGGGATATGTAGGAATCCTTTCGCTAAGGGTCCACCACCACTGACCACCTGTGTCTTTCAAAATAAGGCATCCCGATTTGGATCCTTATCTTTTTCAACGACCCCACCTCCTTCGGAGGAGACGTCGCTGAGGGGCTAACTGTAAGTACCCAAATCCGGATCGTCAAAATCCGTCATAAAGTTAACCGAAATCCGTTAACTGGCCCGCTCCAGGTTAACCGGAACTCGTTAAACTCCCCGTTGCCAAGCCAACGAGACGTCCCGGGACTGCCCCGTGCATCCCGACATCGAAACGTACCTAACACACGTCATCGCACATAAAAGTACGGCTTTCCCTGAAAAACGCACTTTCCGACACTTTCCGGGGGCGTTTCGTACATTTTTCGGACTGTTATTTTAAAAAACGGACAAAACCGGGACCGGTGAGCGAACTCCCACACATTTGGTGAGTCATGGGACACGTGGCAGCCATGCCACAGCCCACCCATCACCTTTCAATCAGAAATCAAAGGGAAAAGACTAAAATACCCCGGATTTCGCCAAAGTCCCACGGACTCCCTGTGCAGACTTTCTGAAATTGCCAGCAAGCCCCTCAAAATTCCAAAATACCACAAAACCCGGGAAATCAGTCTAAGTCCGTCCGGACTCTTACTGCATTTTTCACCTATAAATAGAAGTTGCTGTCAAAGCCAAAAGGAGGACAAATTTACTCCCAAAAATCAATCTACCCCACGGCCCAACTGAGTTTCACCCCTCTCGAGCTCCCGTTTTGTCTCGATTCGCGTGAAACTTCCGTATTTCGATCAAATATGCCCCTCATCCCTCTGAAACACCGTTTCAAACTATTTTACGTGTCCCGTACACACCCCTGAGCCAAAGGAGTTGACCCTAGCCATAGGTATAACTCCCTCTCTCTAAATCTCTCATTTCGTCTCGGTTTACGCGCCAGTCGCTACAACCGTTTCGAACCACGTTATTGAAATGTAGACGCCTCCGTCTAACGGGGTCCGATACGTTTTAGCCCCTCGATCCTCTTCTCTTCCCACAAGAGAAGTAATCACGGGTTAAAACGGCGTTCCGACCCCGTTCCGTTTACTTTTTTATGTCATTTACCATTCCGGGTCGATCGATCCGTCGATCGTCACTTACTTTCTGTCATTTACAATTCCGAGCCATTTTGGCTCGTTGATCGTCATTTACAATTCCATGCCGTTTTGGCTCGTTGATCGTCATTTACGATTCCGGATCATTTGATTCCGTCGATACTGCTTTAAATACTGTCATTTACAAAGTCCGACCCGTTTGGATCGTGATAGTATTTACTTTTCAAAGTCCGAGTCGCAACCCGATTCGTTGATTGCATGTCATTTAATACGCTTTTTCCCGTAAAAATCGTTAACAATGTAATGCCCGGTTCAAAACCGGAGTTCGTCCTTCGAACTCTCTTTCAAAAACGCGCGAAATGACGTTTGGCCTCCGAACGCTCATCTTCAAACTAAAAGCCGCCATTTGACACTTAAAATCATTTAATACGTTTTTTCCCGTAAAAATCGTTAACAATGACTCGCCGGTTCAAAACCGGAGTTCGTCCTTTGAACTCTCTTTCAAAAAAAGATCAAAATCGACGTTTGCCACGCAAACGCTCATTTCCGTCTCAAAATCGGCGTTTGCTATGCAAACGCTCATTTCGAACTCAAAACCGACGTTTGTCATTCAAACGCTCGTCCTTTCAAACAAAGTCACCTAATCAACGTTTGACATTCAAACCAAGATTAAGCTTGTCATTCAAGCCCCCATTTCAAAACACACACACACACACGTTTTCGAGAAAGGTAGAAAGACTCGTCATACGAGGCGTTTCGGGTGATCTCGTAATACTCTTCCCGAAACGTAACGTGACCTCCGAACCTAACAATCTCTGGTACTCAAAGCTTTTTACTCATTTTTGCTACCAACAAAAATGATCCCCTGTTTTCAAAGCTTTTTACTCGTTTTTGCTACCAATAAAAATGATCCCCTGTTTTCAAAGCCTTTTCCTAAGTTTTTGCTACCAATAAAAATGACACCATTTTCAAAAGCCGTTTCTCAACGTTTGGGCTCAAAATACAAAAAACCGCGTGGCGACTCCTCATTTTTCCTTCCCATGAAGCGAGGTCTCAGACACCAACCCCCCGCAAAAGACAACCGCCCTTTCCGTGCCCGCGCGCGAAAGTTCGGGTAATTTCACCAGTTCTCGGGCGGAACGGCGGGGTTCGGAGATCGTCCTTCTTCGCACTCGGGGCACGAGCGGGGAGAGTCCTCAATTTCACAGGCGCAGAGGCGGCCTTTCGCGTATTCCCGCCTGGAGGAATTCGGAGATTATCGTTCTCGACGAATCCGGCCGCTGCAGAGCAGTGCATCGAGTGCTCGGATGACGAGCAGGACTCTGAGTAGTCCTTTTTTATTGATCTTTTTTAGACAAAATGTATGCATTGTCCAGAACAAATTGACTTGTATTTGAAAAATGCGCCCTTGAGGCGGAACCTATATTTCGCACATCTATTTAGTGATTACCTTCTTTTTTATATTGACAAATAAGCAAGTAGGTTGATGAAACATGCATAAAAAATTGAACGGGTCAAAATTTATGCCTATATGCACCGGTTTTTAATTAATTGCACTGTTGCACGAGCCCGGAGCGGAAGTGGTGTTGGCAGTGGTTGATTGAAACCATGGGAGCACGCAGATTCAAAAAAGCATGAACATGGCTTAATTTGGAATTGTTTCCAATTTGAGAGCAGCTGGCTGCAGAGTTGACCAAGTCAACTGCAGAAAGAGTCCGGCCGAACTGAGAATGAGTTTCCAGAATCTTTTAAATTGCAGTTTCAGCTTTGCAATTTGTAAGAAACTGCGCATTTGCTTTGAGCAGTCAGGTGAATTCTCTCAAATTCCTAAGGTTTCCTTCATTCTTTCCATGGCTCCATTTCCTAAGCTATCGTCTCGGATGCAAGAGCGATACTTGGAAAATTTCCAGTCGTGGGTACGGAACCACACGAGGTAAAACAAGGGTTTTTTCAAGGGCTGTTACGGGATGAAATCTGTTTGGGCTTTGAAGGAGCTCATGCTAGATTGGGATCTCTTGAGAGCCGCGGCTCGTTATCGGGATGTACGGAGGAATGTGTACAACTTCTCGTACAACGAAAACACTCCCACGTTCAAAGATTTTTGGGCCATTCTGGGAGGACCTGAGACGGAACAGCTAGTTCTTCCCTATGCGGGTGGCATGGCCACTGTTGAGAAGTTAGTGTTTCGCTTGGTATCTCGGCTGGAGAAGCATACGGGATGCTGATATTGAACATAGACTATGTCGACATTTCGGGGATGCCCGATAGATTTGCCGGTGTTGAGGGGAGCATTTTCGCGTGGGATGCGTTTGCTCTGTGCGCGATTGCTACTTTGTTCACATTCAAGTCCCTGGGTGTGTGCCATCACAGCGTACTGGACCTGGTGAGGCAGTGCCGGAACGGAGGAGACATCGTGCCTTTGGTCTTGGGCGAGACGTTCCTGGGCATAGGTTGGATGGCGACCGGCAGCCGGAGCAGGTGCCATTGACGGGTTTGAGTTATGCTACTACCTTCGAGGTGGGATCTCTGCTGATGGAAGATCCTTCGATGTTATTGCTGCTCACATGGTTGTGGCAATACACGTCTTTTCCTGCCAGGGTTCTCTTTCACCCGAGAGGGGGCACTGTTCTGTCTACGCAGTATCTGAACTGGTACGAAGAGTGTATGGGGGAGACACAGATGGCCATCTAGTGGAGACAGAGTGAGCTATTGGGTATTGATTACCTGGACAACTCGACTTTGAGGAGGGCCAAAGCGGGGGCTAACCCTCAAAATTGTACTGGGGATGACATGGCTGACTATGAGGCCAATGCTGATTGGGAGGCCAATCAAAGCACGGTTACGATGGCTCGAAGAGAGGCGGCTCAAGATAGAGCTAGGGAAAGGGATGCGTTGACAGCAACAGGTTTGACGGAGGCGTCGGGAAGGGTCCCTGAGCCAGGTAGAAGGACTACGGGAATATTCCCTGTGAAGGTGAAGAATACTCGCCGTGGAAAAGGTAAGGGGAAGAAGGATGAAGGACCAAGTACGGGAAATTAGGTTGACCTTGCTGTCCAGAGTATCCACCCACTGTCATTGCAGACACATTAACTGATTAATGTATTATTGTTGTTTTTCTAGCGTGTAGCGAGTCAAGAGTTGACCGTGCTTGAACTCATCAAAGATTGTTTAAACCGTAATGAATTTGTAGGTTGATTGAAAAGAGTTTTTCGAAACACAAGAAATTGATGTTTATTTGTTTTTTTTTTGTTTTTGAGACCGAACCAATGATGGCTGCCTACGTTCCCCATTTACAATTGGACTAAGGGGCTCAGGTCACCGTAGTTCGACACTTTAGGTGAATTTGAGAAAAAACAAAGACAAAAGAAGTGCGACCCTATTTTTTACCTGGATCATTGATGGGAATGTATCCAGGTGGGTATTACTCTTTTAGCACTTTAATTTTACTGAGGGGTTGTGTATGGGGAAGGAGAGTTGACTCGTGCTCTTCCTCATATGAAGTATCTGCGGAGCTTGCTTCCGTTCACGGGGTTAATGAAAGGGTTCCTGTACAAATCTGCTAACTTCATGGCTCCTCCGAAGAAGATTCTTTTTACCACGAACGGTCCTATCCAGGTAGGCTCCCACTTTCCGAGGGGATTGGTCTGCGTAGGAGGCTTTTCCTTTAGCACCAAGTCGCCTTCTCTGATGTCTCGGATCTTGACTTTCTTATCGAATGCTCGGGCCATTCTGCCTTGGTAGGCTCGAGTGTGTTCCATGGCTTTCAATTTGCGCTCGTCGAGTAGAGCAAGTTCGTCGTGATGGCTCTGTAGCCATTCGACCTCATTGATCTCGTTTTCCAAGAGGACTCGGAGGGATGGAATTTCCAATTCCACGGGTAACATTGCTTCCATTCCGTAGGTAAGTGCGAATGGAGTCTCCCCTGTGGCGGTTCTGACTGATGTTCTGTATCCCCAGAGGGCTAGATGTAGCTTTTCGGGCCAGTCCCGACCTCTGGTGGTCATCTTTCTGATTATCATTGCGAGAGTCTTGTTGCTACCTCTACTGCACCATTGGTTTGTGGTCTGTAGGGAGAAGACTTGTGACGTGTGACTCTGGATTCGGTCAGCAGTTGGTCACAATCTCCTTCGAAGTGGGTCCCATTGTCGGATATGATCTCGTTGGGCACTGCGTATCGGCACATGATGTTCTCTTTGATGAACTCGGCCACCTTCTTGGAATTCAGTACCTTGTACGATCTGGCTTCTACCCATTTGGTGAAGTAGTCGACTGCGACTAGGATGAACTTGTGACCATTGCTCCCTGGCGGAGTGATCTTACCGATGACGTCGATTCCCCATGTGGCGAAAGGCCATGGCGTAGTCATGCAATAGAGTTCATGAGGAGGGATGTGATTGAGGTTGGAGAACCGTTGACATTTGTCGCAGCTACGGAGGAACTGGATGCAGTCTGTTTCCAGTGATATCCAATAGTATCCCATACGGAGGATGATCTGTGTCAATGCTCGGGCGTTCATGTGCGGACCGCAGGTTCCGTTGTGAACTTCGTTCATTAGCTCGCTGGCTTTTTCTTTGTTTACACACCGAAGGAGTGGCCCTTGGTGGCGCTTCTTGTACAACATACCCCCCAGAATGAAGAAATGGGATGCCAGGCATTTTAATGCCATCATGTTTTTGGCTTTGATCCCTTCTTTGTATTTTCCATCTTCATTTGTGAAGGAAGCTTCTCCGTTTTGGAGGTACTGGTATATTTGGTTATACCAGGGTTCGTCGATCGTTTCATTTTTTATTTCGATCTCACAGCAATAAGCGGGTGTTTCCCGTCTGCCTATTCTGAGGGGTTTTACTGATTTCCCATCTAGAATTTCGACAAGAGAGGCGAGGGTTGCCAGGGCATTTGCGAAGCGGTTCCTGTATCTTGGCAAATAGTGAAAAGAGATGTCCTTGAACTGAGCAATGAGCTCCTCCATGTACGCGTGGTACTTCTGGAGGCCAGAATCTATCGTCTTCCATTTGTTGGACACTTGATTGATGATTAATGCTGAGTCTCCGCATACTTCCAGTTCTGAGATGTTGCGCTCGAGGGCGAATTCCAGACCGACTGCACAGGCTTTGTATCCTGCTGCATTGTTGGTTGTTTCAAAATTAAGCTTGATGGTTATGGGAGTGTGCTCGTCCTTGGGATCGACAAGGAGCATTCCAATACCATTTCCCTTCTTGTTGGCTGCCCCATCGAAGAAGAGTTGCCAGCGGTTTGCGCTGTCGAGTGAGAAGATTTCGTCATCCGAAAACTGCGGATCAGGACCCTTGGGTTCACTGCTTGGGAAGTCTGCCAGCTGATCTGCCATTACTCTGCCCTTTGATGATTTTCGGACCATGTACTTGATGTCGAACTCAGCCAGGAAGAATGACCACTTGGCTAGTTGCATTAACAGGGATGGCTTGTCAAAGAGATATCAGACGGGGTCCATTTTGGAGACTAGGAGTACTGAATGTGACTGCATGTAGTGTTTCAGTTTCCCGACTACCCATACCAAGGCGGTACAAGTTTTCTCTAATGCTGAGTAGCTGAGTTCACTTCCTTGAAGCTTCCGGCTTACGAAGTAGATTGCATGCTCAACTTTGGAATCTTTCTGTTCTTGTGCCAGCATTGCTCCGATTGACGTGTCTGTTACTGTCAAGTACAGGAGTAGTGGCTTGTCTTCATGTGGCGGGCACAGAATTGGGGGATTCACCAAGTATGTCTTGATTTTTTCAAAAGCCGCCTGGTACTCGGAGTCCCATTTGATGTCGGCATTCTTCTTCATCAGTTTGAACATTGGCTCGCAGAGAGATGTCAACTGGTTGATGAAGCGACTGATGTACTGAAGTCTTCCCATGAAACTTTTCACTTCTGTCAGGGTCTGAGGCGGCTTCATGTCGATGATGGCCTTGATTTTCTTGGGATCGGCTTCGATACCTCTTTCTGTAACCATTGTGAATGTGTGCCCAAAATTTTGGGCACACATTCACAGTTTGGCGACTACGCTGGGGATATCCCAAAGGAGAAAAGCTTTTATTTTCAAAACAAAAATCGATACTCGATATATAGGTGGAAACCACTTACCCTTCCTGTACACTCCCTGACGTGGGAGTTGGGATAACCGGTGGTTTAACAATCCCACGTACCAGTATCCCTTTTCGAAAAAAAAAATTTGAAAAAATAAAAGAAAGCTTTTCCCTTTGAGCGGGTTAGACTCCCGTCGCTGATTTCATTAATCATGCTTGCTTTCTTTACCTTGCATTGCATCATTTGCATCTTGGAATCTGTGCATATTTTGAACGGGAAACAACCCGAAAAATAGCAAAAGGAGTGGAACCTGGAAAATTGATCCATGCAGTCGTACGGCTCAATCCTCCCTGGATTCTGACCGGGCGACCTCAGTGGCAATTCCACCAGGAAAAATTGAGGTTAATCTGGCAGTCCTAGCAGCTTGGGGCTACTCAGCTCCATGACTGACTAGGGCTCCCAGAAAATTTACGTGCTTATGTGCTGCATTTTCCCCATCCCAAAAATCATTCCTTTAAAACACATTTATGAAAATCTCTGTTTTAACTCAAAAAGGAACATTTTTAGGAGACCACACACTACGCGCACTTGATATATCCTGTACACTTTGCACGCACGTCCTTCAAACCCGAGGGTGGTTCCAGCTGCAGCCACGGACAGCCTTACGATGCTCCCGGGTGCGCACGGAATCATCCCAACCTCCCCATGGCAGCCAGTGTCGACCAATGCACAGTCCGTGTCACACGTTTCAAAAAACCGTGACTTTTGGTTGGTTTTTGGTCTAGTCCGTGTCATATAGACCAGTTGCATACCCTCGTAAAGGTCAAGCCTTAGTTCATAACGGAAGAAGAACTCTGCCAAAATTCTGACAAGGAAAAATTGGCGAGATCTCGACTCCGACATTGACTATTGACCTTGACCTGCACGGAATGCGCAAAGAGTCAAGACCGAGTCTTTGCCAACAAATCAAAAGATCTTTCGCTCAAGCGAAGCTTTGCTAAAATTCCGACAAGGAAAAATTGGCAAGATCTTGACCCGGCATTGACTTCGATTCTAACTCACGCCCGGCGTATGCAACGAAGTTCAATGTGACACTGTGTCATCCGGCTTTTGCCGCCCGACCCATGCCTATTATCTTCTCGGACATTACCGAAAGTCAAAACGTCATTCGCTCAAGCGAAATTCTGCCAAAATCCTATCAAGGCAGAAGGACGAGACTTTCCCGGTATTGCCTTGACTATAATCCGCATCGCTCGTGCATTGAAAGTTCCGATGACCCGCTAGACCCGTTAGGAGCGTTCTTTACTCTCGGTCGGTGGGATCCGCGTGCCCTATAGGACCCTCGCCCGGGGCTGTCCACCCTGGGAGGTCGAAATACAGGTGGAATATGAGGGGCTTATAGACGTAGTGACGGAACCCACTGATCCAGGATCTAGAGTAGTTACGAAAAAGAAGGGCAAACCCCCTTTTCCAACCAAATAGATATTAATAAAAGACACCGTTTTAAGTAAACTGGAAGATTCTAATTTGCATATTGCCCGAGCCTTCACTAAACACCTACCCCGAGTCTAAACCTTTCCTATCCCTTTCCCGCAGCCGAGAAAGAAGTGGGTGAGAACACCGGGTCGGCGACTTGTTAGCGCAGAATTCTCGTGACGCTCGCGAGAATCCTCGGTTTGGTCACCCAGAGTCGAATGTCCGATTCGACAGAGAACAACACTCGGTTTGGGTAACCCGATGCCCAGGGAAGAAGCGCTAGCCTTAGCCTTGGAAAATAGTCGTAAGGCCCATGAGGAACAACAAGGCCATGCTCATTGATGCGCTACGCCGTCATGGGGTCCAGATAGTGGTTGAGCCCAATGGTTCCTTGGTTATGGTAGAAGATGAAACTCCGTAGTAACCATCTCGGCCCCTCTAGCCTATAACCGGTGCCCTCCTCCATCCACATATGAGCCTTTGCCAAAGACGTCCCTTTTCAAACTTTTCCGGTATCCCAAGCCATTAGGGTCCCGACACCCTCTCCTCCTCGTATAAGACCCGGCTTTGTTCCCTACCAACAAAGAACAAACGCCACAGCTATCCCACCACGCAGCCTCGCACTACCCTATGGGATTCACTCCCTCTCCCCGGATGGGCCGTCCTGCACAACTTCCGTGCCTCGAATCAACCAAGCGACCTTTTCAACTCCCGCCCGCTACGCAGATCTTCCACCCCAACCTTGCCAATAGGATCCCACGAGGCTCCTTTTTCCTACTTCGCAACTATGAGCCTAATTCCTATGCCTCCGGTCACCTCGGGAAACATCGGACCAGGCCAAGTTTACACCTATTTCCCTTCTAAAGACTCCCAAGCCACGGTACCGGCCTACCACCTGTGCCACCCGGCCCCGCCACTCAAATCGACAAGCCTCGCTTCGTAGTCGAAACCGTCTCCCGGCCCCAACATGACTTGGTTGATGGAACAAGTTAAGTCCATGCAGGAGAAGTTCGGAGAACTAAACACCAAAAAGGCGGCATATCGATTGCGATCCTAGCAAGATTGTCCCTCTTCCTCCAAAATTCGGATGCCGGAGATTGAAAAATTCAACGGCACCGATTGTCCCGGACTCATATTGAAAGCTACCTTCTTGCCATGAGAGCCAAGGATCGTACACATCAAAGCAAATGGCCGACCATTTTCGCTTGTCATTAAAGGGTTCAGCTCTTAGATGGTTCCCGCACGTAAAACCGTAAGCCCGAGCCACCGGGACCAAATTAAGGAAGCCTTTCTCGAGAAGTATAAGGCCAATTTGAATTGGGAAACCAGCAGGAATGACCTACAAGGCACTCTACGGCGCCTGCACGAGCCAGTGAGTGAATTTTACAGGAGATGGAACCGGAAGCTCGGTGAAATGATGACCCCACGAATGAAGAAGAGAGATGGAGATCTTCCAATCCCGCTTAAAGCCTCAACTAAGGGTCCAAATTGGCAATTACTATTATCCCGACCTTCGAGCGATGGTAAATGCCGGTACCAAGTTTGAAAATGACTTCAACATGGCCCCGACCACAGGATCGCCCGGCTCTTATCGCTACAAAGCACCGAGTGTCAAACACCCCACTTGTCACTATAAAGGGAAAAGAAACGGTCGGCGCCGTCAATTACATCCGTAATGAGAAAGTGGGACAGAATTCAAGCCAAGTAGTTGCGAAGCCGAGACCTCGTTTCTATACCGCAGAAGATTTCGGAATGCCACTAGAAAAGGTCTTTGACGGTTTGGTAGCCGAAGGACTCATCAGACCTCTGGAAAATTGGAAACCCAAAAACCCTAGTATCAGAATGGACGAAACCAAACATTGCCGCTTCCATAAATATCATGGGCATAACACCAATGATTGCACCTACCTGAAACTCCTGATCTCTCGCCTAATTGAAGAAGGCAAGCTGGAACCACCTTGGGGCCCTAATGTGGTCAAGAATCCTCTTCCAGCTAACAATCAGGTCAACATGATCGAGTTCGGGGAGACAAATGCAGTCAACTTTGGAAATCCAGAGATCATGGACATTCTGAAATTCAATGTTCCTTATGCTGAGTTGCAAGGAAAATGGAAATATTTGATCAACGCCGCCGCCATGGAAGGACAGTTTGGGCCCATAGTCGGAACTGATTTTGTTAATGTTGTCAGAGCTTGGCCTCTTTTCTATGATATCGAACCAAGAACTATGGTCAAGATTACGTAAGAAAGGCTCACTTATGAAGGCTGCGAGTTTGAAGTGAAACAAGCCATGTTAATGAAAGTTTCTTGAGAACCCTTCATTACCCATGATGAGCATAATGTATTTGTAATGGCTCTTACCACTCCCGAGGATCGGCCCCACTGTTTGGGAAAAGGTGGAAAGAAGAGTGAACAAGCCGAAGACTTTTGGGATGAAGAAAGCCGTATCTCGGATGCCGAAAGCACAACCGGTCCCACGCCCCAGGTACGACGGATAAAGTTAAGTTCGTAAAGGAGATTCCGCTGTAACAGTCAGGTATTCCCCATGGAAATGGTGTCAACAAAGGCAATTATGATCCACAGGATGAGAACGCCGACAAGACTACTACTCCCTCAGTGGCAAAGCAGTAGGAAGGAGTGAGATCCCTGGTCCAACCCTTGTCAAGCCACCCTCAAGTCAATAAGTAGTGTAGGGTCCAGAGTCGGTAGCGTGTTCGCCGAGTCAGAATCCTTGAATTCTAGTCCTCTGAGTCATCCGAAGGCCTCACGCCTCACGCCTGAGGACTATCAAAATGTAATCGATGTCATCTTTCCCCTTATTTTGAATGAAATGACAGATCTTTACGAGTATCCTCTTATTGCCAACTTAACAAATGATAAATTAACTCAAAACTCAACAACAGCTTAATAATGAATCATTTGAACAAGATGCAAACACACTAAATGAACAATACATTAAAGAAATCTTTAAGGTGTTTCGTAAAAGAGGAAAACCGGGCCCAAGCTGCCGAGGAGGTTTTGACAAGTGTGAACTTGGGCACTGTTGAAGAACCTAAAGAGACACAGATTGGAAACTTCTTCCAGGGGGTTGAACGGGACAGACCGATCGATCCGCTCAGTGGAATACGTCGACGTGTTTGCATGGTCATACAGGGATATGCGGGGCTAGACAGTTCGATAGTAGAGCACGTAACCCCCTAGCACCGTATGCTAAGCCAAGAAATGTAAACCGAGGAAGATCAAGCCGAGAATGGTCTCTACAGTGTCAAAGAAGAAATTGAGAAGCTACTGCGGGTAGGATTCATTAGAGTCATCGAATATCCGACATGGTTATCCAATATTGTGACCGTCACCAAGGCCAATGGGAAGGTGCGCCGCCGTGTGGATTTCCGAGATCTAAACAAGGCCGGCCCCAAGGACGATTACCCTTTGCCAAACATAGACATTCTCGGTGGACTCAATCGCCAACTATGAAGTCAAATCCTTCGTTGATGGCTTTGCAGATACAACCAGATCAAGATGGCCGAGGAAGACCAAGAAAAGATAGCCTTCACCACACCGTGGGGAACTTATCAAGTTATACGTTGATGCCATTTGGGCTTAAGAACGCCCGGGCTACTTACCAAAGGGCAGCGAGCGCGCTTTTTCATGACATGATCCACAAAGAGATTGAGGTCTACATAGACGACATGATAATCCACTCCAAAGGCGAGGATGGACAGCACTTTGTTGACCTGCGAAAGTTCTTTGAGAGGTCCGAGACAACATTCCATGAGAATAAACCTCGCTAAATGCACCTTCGGAGTGACAAGGGGAAAAGTGCTTGGGTATATGGTCACTGAGCGAGGTATCGAAGTTGACCCCCAAAAGATCAAAGCCATTATGGATATGAGGCCACCTCGGACCCGCATGTAAGTCAAGAGCCGTATGGGAAAACCGCAGTACATTCGCCGTTTCGTCAATCAGTTGACCACTATGTGCGAGCCTATCTTCAAGCTTATGAAGAAGAACGTAGACGTAATGGACCGAAGAATGCCAGGATGCTTTTGACCAGATCAAGGCATACTTGGTACATCCTCCGGTACTATGCCCCCACATAGACAAACCTCTTTCCGCTCTATCTCACCGTCACACGATACGGCGGTTGGGGCTATGCTTGCCCGGGAGAAGAAAACTCTCGGATAGAAAATGCCATTTACTTTGTCACCGAAAGGCAGCAGGGAAGGGAGCTCAATTACTGAGCATATGAAAAGACTCTGTGCAGGCCGGGTCCGAGTAGTCGGCAAGTTGAAGCATTATATGCGAAGCCCACCTGTGAATTTGGTCTCAAGAATGGACCCCATCAAATACATCTTTGATAAGCCTTCCTCTCGATGCGTCTAGCAAAGTGGTCCTTCTTCTTAGCGTAGTACGACATCAACTATGTGACCGAGAAAGGCCATCAAGGGTCAAGCGTTGTCGGACCACCTCGGCAAACTTTCCCAAGAATGAAGACAGAGGGCACGAACCCCGATTCCCCAGATGAAGGGATCTTTGCGGTCGAGCCTGAAAACTGATGGCAATTGTTCTTTGACGGAGCCGCTAACAAAAGAGGAAACGGTATCGGGATGCTACTGGTCGATCCAAAAGATGAGCATATGCCCATAGCCCTCAAGTTGAAATTCCCTGCCACGAACAATGTTGCCGAGTATGAAGCCTGCATTGCTGGTTTGGAAGTTGCCTTAGAAAGGAATGTCAAGGAGCTACAAGTTTACGGAGACTCAGCCCTGATCATTAACCAGGTTTCCAACAAGTGGAAGACTGTGGACCCTAACCTGCAGCGGTATCATGCCCATATAGAGGAGTTGACTGGACAGTTCAGAGAAGTGACCTTCCACTACTTGCCAAGGGAAAAGAATAGATTCGCAGATGCCCTAGCTACTCTAGCCTCATTGGTAGAGATCCCCGAGGGAAAAGCCATAAAACTCTTCCGAGTGGGTAGAAAAGAAGCCCCAGCCTTCTGTTGTGAAGTAGACCTGGGACCCGAGCCTATAAAGGAACCCTGGTACAATCAAATTTACCAGTTCCTCAAAGATGGAGAGTCAGCTTTCAGAGACAAAGAAGGTAGACCAAAAGAAGGTGTCAGAGCCAAGAGCTTACAAGCCCTGAAAAGGTTGGCCTCCCATTATGTCATCCTAGGAGGCAACCTATACAAGAAGCGGTACCAAGGACCACTCCTCTTGTGCGTCACTCAAGAAAAGGCCAAAGAGTTGATGACTGAAGTCCACAATGGTCCCTGCGGTCCTTATATGAATGCCAGAGCCCTGATGCACGTGATCCTCAGAATGGGTTACTACTGGATTTCCATGGAAACAGACTGTGTCCAGCACGTCCGAGAATGCGACAAGTGCCAGCGGTTTGCCAACCTCAACCATCTCCCGCCTCATGACCTGTACTGCATGACGAAGACCTGAGCCCCTTAGTCTTTCTTGTAAAAGGGGAACGTAGGCAGCCATATATGGTTCGGTCTAAACAATAAAAAGGACAACCAAGCTTCCATGAAGTGCGTCTGACGAACGTCGTAAACGTCAAAAATAAAATTCCAACTCAACTATCTACAATTGATTTGTAAATAGGGTAAGTCGGGTCGAACCACAGAGACACAAAATTTAAAGTGTAGGAATTACTGCTAGAACAAAAAGTTGTAACGTGAAGGAGTTGTTTGGTTTGTTTTAAAACTAAATTTTCTACGAAAATTAAGTAGAGTTTGATTGTAGAAGATTTCAATAATAAGGAGACTAATTCCCGGAATTGGCTTCACAAGTTATGTTCAAATTTCACATTTCATCAATCAAAGTACACTTGGGGTTTTGTTCTTACGAAAATATGATTGGGACACTTCGGCGGGTGATTTGCAATCAAGTGTTTCTAACTAATCTACTCCCTTGGCCCGTTCATAGATTAGCTAAAAACCCATTGTAGAACTTAAGAACATAAAATGTAGGGGAAATAGGGTCTTGATCTTGATACTAAGGCCGGATATATGATTGAATCGTGTATAATCCACTTTCCGAATAAAGTATTTCGACCCTTAATGCCTGGGTTACACAAAATCTTTATTGGGATAAGACAATCACGCAATTTGTTTTCTAGGCAAAGAGAACAAATCAAAACTTTGAGAATTGTTTGCTTTCGTTATTGTTGTATCACTTGTGTTTTTCATGTATGTACAACTGAGATCAATCTCTGTATATATACAGATGGGGAGGTATTAGTTAAAGGGTACAATCAAAAGACATGACTTTAGCCAAGCAATGTGTCTCTTCATTTTGAAAAGGCATCTGTACAGAAGCACGGCCGTGTCTTATGAACCGCACGGCCGTGTCGTGTTGTTCATACCTGCACGGCCGTGTCATATGAATCGCACGGCCGTGTTGCTCATACTGATCAGCAAAAAGAGCTACCCTTTAACTTTTACTTCTATATCGAGGTTGACTTCGTTTTAGCTCAAACGAGTGTGTACTCCACACTTTCCCTTACTCGTATCCGAGTCTAATACGAATCACATTGATCTCTTAGTAAATCACCATTACAATAAAACAAGTTGATGACACTAAAATCACCAACAAATCCCCTCCATTTTAGTGTAATCCTTTGATTTACTAAATCGTATAAATAACGAAACAAACGAATGCATAAATGAAAATGTCTTGCGATTGAATTTTCATCTTAGTATAATACACATTTCAAATACTCGAGAATCGGGGTGTCGTAACGATTGAACCCGTCAACTCATATGAATACCTGAAGATACTATACACATAAGTTCAGTACAATTCTCTTTGTTTAATCTTGACACTTTTACAAGCCATGTGTCCATATCCATTAGTGAACATATAGGAAGCCAAGTCCTAGCTTCTTGAAGCGGCAAAACTTCATGTCCATATAGGTAGTTCCTTTAATCTTGCACCCGCATTTGCAATTTTTCAAAGGAACTATTAAGAAGATATTCTTCAACCTAACCTTTACTTTGGTGTCCGAACACATACCTTGGGAAATAATAACATGTGTTCCAATCTCCAATCGCGAGCTTTCCACATTGAATTCAAGCTTCTAACGTTGTATTAGAAGGGAATTGGGTATTCACAATTAGAGGATTAAATGGACTTTAATCCCATTCCCATTGCGTACTTATTTACCAAGTCTCCGGCTAACCCCTTCGTCAAGTGGTCGCCCAAATTTTGTTGCGACCGAACAAACTCAATCGATATCACACCATTCATGATTAACTCCCGAATCATACTATGTCTCGACACCCAAGTGTCTAGACTTGCCATTATAAATCGACTATAGGCCCTAGCGAAGGTGGCAGCACTATCACAATGGATAGACATTGGTGATATCGGTTTTGGCCATAATGGAATCTCATATATCAAGTTCAAGCCACTCCGCTTCTTTTCCAGCAGCAGCCCAATGCTACAAACTCGATTCCATTGTAGAATGTGTAATACATGTCCGCTTTTGGAAGCCCAAGAAATGGCACCTCCTCCAAGTAAGAACACCCAACCACTAGTAGAAGATGAATCTTCTTGGTTGATCCAACTAGCATCGGTATAACCTTCTAATATAGAAGGATGTCCACTATAACACAAACCATAGTCCATAGTACCTTTTAAGTACTTGAACACCCTTGTTATAGCATGCCAATGCTGTCTCCTAGGATTACTAGGCGAACTCGCTTCAATCTTCCAACCGCATAAGCAATATCGTGTCGAGTGCTCCGTCATAGCATACATCAAACCGCCAATGGCTTTTGAGTATTCGAGCCGTGACACAGTTTACCAAAGATTTGATACAAGTTTCTCAAGAGGATCCATGGGAGTACTAACTTTAGAACAATTATCACAATTAAACCTCTTGAGAATTTTCTCAATATAATGAGATTGTGATATTGCAATTCCCTTGTTCATCCGTTTAATCTTTATACCAAGAATTACATCGGCTTCTCCCATGTCCTTCATTGAAAATTTTGATGACAAAAACTTCTTAGTTTTATCAACTACATTTTGGTCAGTGCCAAAAATCAGCATGTCATCAACATATAGGCAGATGATTACACCTTTACCGGTTTCATCAAATCTGCTATATACACATTTGTCGGACTGATTTAATACAAAACCATTCGACAAAACAACCTCATCAAACTTTTGATGCCACTGCTTAGGTGCTTGCTTCAGCCCATACAATGACTTAATTAACTTACATACCTTATGCTCATTACCTGGCATAACAAAACCTTCTGGTTGTTTCATATACACTTCTTCTTCTAAATCACCATTTAGAAATGCTGTTTTGACATCCATTTGATGGATCAATAGATTCTGAATAGCTGCCAAAGCTATCAGAAATCTAATAGTAGTGATACGAGCAACCGGTGCATAGGTATCGAAGTAATCGATCCCTTCCTTTTGTCTAAAGCCTTGGATTACCAATCGAGCTTTAAACTTGTCAATTGTTCCATCGACTTTCATCTTCTTTTTGAAGATCCATTTGCACCCCAAAGGTTTACAGCCTGGTGGTAAATCAGACAAGACCCATGTATTATTTTCCACAATAGAACCAATCTCATCATCGATTGCTTCTTTCCAAAGCCCAGCATCTCGAGATTGTATTGCTTCATCATATGTTCTCGGATCCTCCTCTATACTATAACAGTAAGAGTATTGAGATTCAACCTGATCTCTTGATCCCTCAACTAAATATAGTTGAAAATCGTAACCATATGATTTAGCTTTCCTTACTCTTTTACTTCTACGAGGTTCGGGTATCTCACTTGGTACATCAATTAAATGATCATCCATTTGAGATTCAAATTAGATATTGGTATAATATCCTTGGGTCTAGGTATTGAAGAGAAACGATTCTCATCAAAGATTGCATCTCTCGATTCTATAATTGTGTTAATAGAAATGAATTCATTAGGTTCTATAACATAGAACCTATATGTCTTGGAATGCTCAGCATATCCAACAAAGATGCAATCAACACCTTTTTCTCCCAACTTTTTCCTTTTAGGGTCCGGAAGTCTAACCACGGTACAACCCCAAACTCGCAAAAATGCTAAGTTTGGTCTTTTCTTATACCAAAGCTCATATGGGGTAATCTTGTTCCTTTTATTAGGAACTCTATTCAATAGATGACAAGCCGTTAACATGGCTTCACCCCAAAACCCGTCACTCAAGCCCGAGTAAGACAACATGGCGTTAACCATTTCTTCAAGAGTTCTATTCTTCCTTTCATCCACACCATTTTGTTGTGGTACATAAGGAGCCGTAGTCTCATGAATTATCCCTACGGATTGGAAATATTTAGGATCATAATATTCACCACCTCTATCCGTACGTAAGGTTTTAATCAAGCCACTTAATTGAAGTTCAACTTCGGTTTTATAAATTTTAAATTTATCTAGGGCTTCATCTTTTGCATGCAGCAAATAAATATAGCAAAACCTAGAAGCATCATCTATAAAAGTGACTATATACTTTTTATTGCCTAAAGATGGAGTTGCATGAAAGTCACATAAATCACTATGAATCAATTCTAGATTTACGAGAATTCCTTGTAACACTTTTTAAAAGGTTTCCTAGTGATTTTTGTTAACATGCAAGTATTACACCTTTCCGTATTATTATCAATAACGGGAATCAAACCATTTTGGACATTTCCATCATTCTTTTATAGTGCACATGTCCTAACCGAGCATGCCATAATGAGGAATTAACAACAACAGAGGAATTCATATAAACGAGAACTAGAGTTAACCGGAATTTTATTCAAATTCAACATAAACATCCCATTGTTATAATAACCAAATCCTACAAATACACCCGACTTTGATAAGATATACTTATCGGACTCATAAACTTGTTTATAGCCACACTTGTTCAAGACAGGACCAGAAATTAAATTCTTACGAAGTTTAGGTACATACAAAACATTAAACAAAGAAATAGTTTTTCCCGAACTAAATTCCAACACCACACTTCCTCTTCCTTGAATAGGAGCGGAATGGTCATCACCCATGTAAAGGACTGATCCGTCTTCCATTGGTTCGTATGTCTTAAACCAACAACGATCCTTACAAACATGAGTTGTGGCACCGGAATCAATCCACCACGCAATAGCATCATCCCGCACATAAAATGCCTCGAAATTGTTGAAAAGAATTTTTAATAAAACTGTTCCAACTATGTATTAAATTCGACCTTGGTTTTGAGAATGGTCCTTAGACCCTTTCCCGAACCACTTGTGCTTGCGCCGTTCTTGTTGTTTCCAACACGACAATCCTTCTTAAAGTGACCAGATTTGCCACACTTCCAACAAGCCAATTTAGGCTTCTTGTTGGAACCAGAACCATTGTCATTGAAACTACGTTTCTTTCCTTTGTTCTTGTTTCTACCATCATCAATCATATTGACCGATGGTCCACCAACTTCCTTTCCTTTGCCTTTGTCATTCTCTTGCGCCCTTAGAGATTCCTCTATGCGCAAGTGACTACCAAGTTGAACCAAAGATAGATCATCTTTACCATGTTTCAAAGTGTGTTTGAAATCCTTCCAGGAGGGAGGCAACTTATCAATCACACTTGAAACTGATATTGACTCATCCATCTTCAACCCATGTTGAGTATATTGTCCAAGGATTCTAAGGAGTTCATTGAATTGTTCCATGACAGGTCTAGCATCGACCATCTTGTAATTGTTAAAATTACTCACAAGGAACTTCTTACTAGAAGCATCCTCTGCCATATACTTGGATTCAAGAGAATCCCATAACTCTTTAGCAGACTCCTCATTTTGATAAATGTCAAATAAAGGATCAGACATACCGTTCAATATGTGTCCTCTGCAGATGTAGTCATCGTTCTCCCACTTCGATCTACGTCTGACGGCCTCCAAGTTATCCTCTTCAAGCAATTCTGGAATTGGAGTAGATAGAACATACACCACCTTTAATGTTGTCAAAAGGAAGTGCATCTTCTTTTGCCAACGTCTGAAATCTTGCCCTTCAAACTTGTCTAGCTTTCCAAACTTTGTTGTCATCTCCTTCACAGTAGCCATGAGTATCTCCAAATACTTTATTCGTTTGTAGAGGAAATAGGGTCTTGATCTTGATACTAAGGCCGGATATATGATTGAATCGTGTATAATCCACTTTCCGAATAAAGTATTTCGACCCTTAATGCCTGGGTTACACAAAATCTTTATTGGGATAAGACAATCACGCAATTTGTTTTCTAGGCAAAGAGAACAAATCAAAACTTTGAGAATTGTTTGCTTTCGTTATTGTTGTATCACTTGTGTTTTTCATGTATGTACAACTGAGATCAATCTCTGTATATATACAGATGGGGAGGTATTAGTTAAAGGGTACAATCAAAAGACATGACTTTAGCCAAGCAATGTGTCTCTTCATTTTGAAAAGGCATCTGTACAGGAACTGCACGGCCGTGTCTTATGACGCACGGCCGTGTTGTTCATACACGCACGGCCGTGTCATATGAGCTGCACGGCCGTGCTTTGTTCATGCTTGATCAGCAAAAAGAGCTACCCTTTAACTTTTACTTCTATATCGAGGTTGACTTCGTTTTAGCTCAAACGAGTGTGTACTCCACACTTTCCCTTACTCGTATCCGAGTCTAATACGAATCACATTGATCTCTTAGTAAATCACCATTACAATAAAACAAGTTGATGACACTAAAATCACCAACATAAAATAAACCACAATTCTTATGAATCTTTTGGCGAGGATTCAACAAATTGTGAAAATCAAGCCAAGACTAATTTCAATTGTAAATTTGGCGGTTCGCAATTGAGATTCTAAACAATTCAAGAACAATTATTTGATCAAGACAAAAGTTCTAAAATTTCATTAAAAACAACTTGATTATCCCAAGTACTACTAAGATAAAAATGAAAAGTAAAACTTAAAACATAAAATGTTACCTCCAATTCCAAGAACTAAAAGTTTAGTTAGCCATGGAAAAGTAAGAACACCAAGAAAATCTTAGGAAATTCTGCAGAAAAACTCTCTAGCTATGGAAAGAAAAATGACAAGCTACTTATATGAGTTCTCTAAAAAAACAATAAAAGAAACTAATTAACTAAATAGTAATTGTCTTCTTCTAAAAAACCCCAGCTGGAATTAAAAGTCTTAATTAAAACCCATGATCGACCACAATTAATAATCATTAGTTAATTCCCATCACCGCTCCAATCCGGTACATTCTTGTCTTCAAAACGCCTCGTGGGCGGTCGCCCACAACACCCCTGGGCGGTCGCCCACACTGGCAGAAGGATTTTGTCTTCACCTCTCATGCTGGTGAGCGGTCGCCCACAAGTCCCTGTACGGTCGCCCAGTCCAACAGAAGGTTCAAGCTTTCAACATTATTTCTCCTGAGCGGCCGCCCACCTCAACCTGAGCGACCGCCCACAATGACGGACTGTTGGGCCATTTTCTTTTCTTTCCTTTGGCCCAGCTTGCTTCAAAAGCCCTGCTTTGGCAAAAGCCTTTTTGTTGTTTTAACCTCTCCTTTTTCCTTTTTTACTCATTTGAATTCCGTCCATCCCACAATTGCAATGTTCCATTTTCCACTTGATTTGTTCACCATTTTTCCCAATTTCCAACTTTGCATCACTGAAACTAAAAACACTAAAAACTTCCATTAAACAAACAAAACTCAAGGATTAAGCAAATAATAAGTTCAAAAAGTAGTCAATGGATGAGTGTAAAACTCACTCATCAAATACCCCCAAACTTAGACATTTGCTAGTCCTCGAGCAAACACTAAAACAAACTAAACCCAAAATAACTAAACAAACAAAAATTAGAAACAAACTACTCTAACAAATAATTAACTATGTCCCTACATTCTTGCATTCCCCACAATTGCATAAATCACCAAACACCATCAACCGCAGGATAATATTTTCCACAAAGCAAGTATCAATATATTTTCCATTAATTGTAAAATATTACTTAACCATTATAATTGCACCATAAATCTCTTTATGCAACAACATCTTTCTCTTTTCTCACAACCACGATTCATTTTTACAAAGCTAAGTACACCAATCATCTTTTATTTTATTGACTCTATTTACCAAGCAACAACACTTTTTAGACACAAAACATGAATATTCCCATGAAATAATTACACCCCCCACCTTTATCTTTTAAACACCCTTTTAAATCTACTACCGTTCAAGTAGGGAACACTGTAGCGGCGAACTCCATGCCCCTAATACTAAGTAGAGATTTATTTAAAGGCTTTGAGAGTTAGCCATTTCGGTATCGAGCTTGATACGGACCATCACGGCGGTAAAGCTCTTCCTCCATAACGCTACTGCATACCCAGAAATCTGGTTAAGCTAGAATAATCCCTAACCGATTAATCTACACGTCTGGAGGTTTCACCGAATACACATTGCATTGCCATTGCTCTCAATTTATTTTAATTTTTTTTTTCTTCTTTTTTTTCTTTTTGTTTCTTTTCAAGATCACAAAGGGGGGGGGGTTCCACTCACAACCAAGGAATACTCCTCACAAAACTTTGCCTAGTGTTGCTACATCGGTAAACAAATTCATTAACTCAAAAGGTGATGGTGTACTCTAAACTTTATAAAAGATAAATCAAAATTATCATCAAAGATCATACTTTCACAAGTGCACAAAACTTACAACTAAGAGATTTATGACTCAATTATAACTCTTAAGTAATATAACACAATTAACCAAAAAATATACCAACTTGCATAAACATATTTACACCCAATTTATCCTTCCTAGCGGTCACAATCCATCATATGCAATTAAGGGAACACCAAGAATGTTAATGATTAAATACAAAAAAGGACATAGCTAATTATTATTTTTCTCACTTTCAAAATTTTTTCTTTTTTTTTTTTCAAAACAATAAAGCATATACAAACAACCAAGTACCCCACACCCCCAAACTTAAAATATGCATTGTCCCTAATGCACAAAATAAAAGAAAGGATAAGGGGTACCTTCAACCACCAACTATCTCCAGAATTGGTCCCAAGGACCCACCGAGCCACTTCCGCTCGAATCAGTGCCAAAGTCTTTGCTTCTGCTGTTGTTCTTCTTGACCGCTTCTTCTTCTTCTTGCTCCTCCCAAGTACCCCATCCGCTCATCTGCTCCGGGGTACGGTATCGTGGCGGTTGGTATGGGATGTGCTGAGGCGGTGGAGGAGGAGGAAGCCTGTGCCTCATCTCCTGGAACATCTCCGATTGCGCATCCTCCATACGCTGCCTCCACATACTGGCAGCATAAAACTCCTCAGTAGCCATCGTGGAGCCGTGTCTCGGCTCTCCTCCATACCCACTAACCGCTGATCCATAATCTCATAATGCCCCCGGAGCTGCCTGATTTCCTCGGATAGAGCATCTACATGGCCTCCCACATAGTAGGCCGCCTCCGTAGGAGTAAACTCATGCTCCTCCATATCTTCATCCTCCTCATTCCCTCTCACTCCCCTAGACGAACCTTCACCCGGCTGTAAGTGAGCATGCCCCTTTATAACCAGGGACCTCTTACTAACAGCTGTCCCGCTCGACACAATGTCCCTCACAATCCGCAACCGAGGAAAACTCACTCCCCTCCTCTCTATCAATCCAGATATCAACAATGGAAAATTAAAAGTGCATCGCCCGATAGTCCTAATGGTGTTCACTATCTCCCTTGACATTGCCCGTCCCGTATTGAACCTTTGACCGGTCAACACCATATTCATTAACAATGCTCTCCTCCAATGCACATCATTGTAGTGCGAAGTGGGCATTATGCGCTCACAAATAAAGCGGTGCAGAGCCCGCATTCTCAAATCCATGTCTCGCGCCTTTTTCACATTCCCATTCCGCAACAATGCTACATCAATATTAACAAAATACGGCTCCAACATATGGAGGTTACCCGCCACATTCGATTCCATGATCTGTGCATTAGAGTGATAATCACACACCTCAGGCGATGCCATCCCATAGTAGGTATTGATATCTTCAGCATTATAGTACACATTATTTCCTCTCACCCAACCAAACTTCCTCACTTGCCCTTCCTCAAACGCATTGGCATAAAATTCCCGCACCAACACTTTTGACCCTTTATTGGAAGGACGCCTCGCCAAGTTGCCCCAGCCATACATTGCAAAAATGCCATCCAACTCAAGTTCCGCGGGATTAAATTCATTTTCCACAGCAAATCCTTTGGTTGAGTATTTTTCAAAAAATGACTGCGCTTTAGCACCCACAAACCTTGTTTCATCAAACTCAACCACCGGTTCCGGGACAGGGGCATTTCTTCGTCTAGACATTTTTAAATAAACACCCACAAATTTCCACACTAGGCACTAAGAAAATGGAATTGAAAACCTTACTTGCCCTGAAAAATTCGCCGGAAAAGTCACCGGAATCTCGCCGGAATTCCACCGGAAAAGATGAAGATGAACTTGGACGAAGACTCCTTCTTTGAACAACTGATTTCCGCACCACCCCTTTCACCTTTGTGCTTCAAAAACAAATCTTTTGCAACCTTTCCAACCTTGCAACCTTTTCAAAATCACTTCAAGATTCTTGCTCAACAATGGTGATTTGGGTTGAATCTTGGTTAAAGAGGGTTGGGTATGGTGGGGGAAGAGAAATTAGGGAAGAAATTTGGAAGAATTGAATGATTTGGGAGAGAATTTGTAGAGAGATGTAGAGAGGGAACCGGTGGTTTTAGAGAGAGAAGGAGGGGGACTTTTGAATTTTGAAATAAAGGAGAGAGTGAAACGGCGGAGGTCTTTTAGGGCAAAACTGTAACGCCCAATTAGCCTTGTGGGCGGTCGCTCACCCCAGCCTGGGCGGTCGCCCACCTGCCCAGTAGCATCAATCATTTAATCATCTCCAATGTGGGCGGTCGCTCACTCCTACCTGGGCGGTCGCCCACCTGTCCAGAAGCTGTTCCATATTTCAAAGTTTGAATGTGGGCGGTCGCTTATTGACCCGTGGGCGGTCGCCCACCAGCACAGCAAGTTCCTCAATTTTTGTTCCACTAGCATGGGCGGTCGCACACACCATATTGGGCGGTCGCCCACATGTCCAGTGGAATTTTTCCTGGCCAACCACCTGCACAACACCAAGCAAGCAAACACCAAGCATAATATCCATTGATAAATTACAATATGACCCATATTTTGACCGCACTTTCGCTGCCTACGTCCCCATTGATATGGGCGGACTACCCACAACAATAGGCTCAGGTCACCGTAGTTCGACACGTTCCCGAAATACAAGAAAAACAACGCTTTTTTTTTTTTTTTTTTTTTTTTTTTTTTATAAAGCAAACAATAAAATGGAAAAACTAAAACTCTCCACCCCCAAACTTAATGATTACTTTGTCCTCAAAGTGATGAAAACAAAGAAAAAATTAAATTTAAGGGTACTACAATACACTACTTACCTTGGGTTGCCTCCCAAGCAGCGCTTTTGTTTAACGTCGTTAGCTCGACGGACTGACTTTCTCGACGCTTACGGATCCTTCAAATCGATCCTCTCAACATCCTTCAATCCCAAAGCTCCATCCAAATAAGGCTTCACTCTTTGTCCATTGACCTTGAACCTATTGTTCGTAACCGGATTCACCAACTCCACGGCTCCATGAGAGTATACATTCACCACCTCAAACGGACCACTCCAACGAGAACGTAACTTTCCCGGGAAAAGCTTCAATCTTGAATTGAACAATAGCACCTTGCTTCCCGGACTAAGTTCCTTATGCAAAATCTTTTTGTCATGGTACCTTTTCGTTCTTTCCTTGTACAACCGGGAGTTCTCATATGCCTCCAACCGATGCTCTTCAAGCTCATTCAAATGAAGTAACCTTTGCTCACCGGCTAGTTGCAAATCCATATTCAACTCCTTGATTGCCCAAAATGCTTTATGCTCAATCTCCACCGGCAAATGACAAGCTTTCCCAAAGACTAGCCGGTAGGGACTCATTCCAATTGGCGTTTTGTAGGCGGTACGGTACGCCCACAATGCATCATTTAACCTCAAGGCCCAATCCTTCCTGTTTGGCTTCACCGTCTTTTCAAGAATGGCCTTTATTTGCTTGTTACTCACTTCCACTTGCCCGGAAGTTTGGGGATGATACGCGGTTGCAACCTTGTGATTCACCCCATACTTCTTCATGAGTGCTCCAAAAATTTTGTTGCAAAAGTGAGAACCACCATCACTTATAATCGCCCTTGGAACGCCAAACCTACTAAAAATCACATCTTTGACAAACTTGACAACAATATTAGCATCGTTAGTCCGGGTAGGAATTGCTTCCACCCACTTTGACACATAATCCACCGATACTAAAATGTATTCAAAACCACACGAAACAACAAAAGGACCCATAAAATCTATGCCCCATACGTCAAACAAATCCACAACCAAGTTATTCGTGAGAGGCATTTCATCCCGCTTACTAATGTTACCGGTTCTTTGGCACCTGTCACAACTTTTACTAAAAATGTATGCATCTTTAAAAAGACTTGGCCAAAAGAAACCCGATTGTAACACTTTTTGAGCGGTTTTCTTTCCACTAAAATGACCTCCACAATGCAATTCATGACAAAAAGAAAGAACATTTTGTTGCTCATTTTCATGAATGCATCTACGGATAACCATATCGGGACCATGTTTAAACAAATATGGGTCATCCCAATAATATTGCTTAACCATTGACAAAAATCTTTTCCTCTCTTGACTTGAAAAATCTGGATTTAGAACCCCCGTAGCCAAAAAATTACAATGTCGGCATACCAAGGTTCACAATCCTTAACACCAAATAACTGCTCATCGGGGAAATTTTCATTCAAAGGAATTTCACTCACACACCCCTTTTCAAGTCTAGACAAGTGATCCGCCACAACATTCTCACAACCCTTTTTGTCTTTGATGGAAATATCAAATTCTTGTAAAAGTAACATCCATCTTAACAATCGGGGTTTGGCATCTTGTTTAGAAAGCAAATAACGTAATGCAGCATGGTCCGAATAAATAATCACTTTAGATCCAAGCAAGTAAGAACGGAATTTTTCCAAAGCAAATACCACCGCCAAGAATTCCTTCTCGGTTGTAGTATAGTTCAATTGAGCATCATTCAACATTCTACTTGCATATTGGATCACATGTGACTTTTTATCGATTTTCGACCCAAAGCGCACCCACCGCAAAATCGGATGCATCACACATTATCTCAAAAGGTTGAGTCCAATCCGGACCCACAAGAATAGGGGCTGAAGTCAATTTCTCCTTCAACAAATTAAAAGAATTGAGACATTCTTGGTCAAACACAAATTCCGTCTCTTTAGCAAGCAAGTTTGTTAACGGCTTACAAATTTTAGAAAAATCTTTTATAAAACGCCGATAAAAACCCGCATGACCAAGAAAGCTACGAATTCCCTTAACATTTGTTGGCGGAGGCAATTTAGAAATTATCTCAATTTTTGCCTTGTCCACTTCAATCCCTTTTCTTGACACCAAATGACCCAACACAATTCCATGCTTAACCATAAAATGACTTTTTTCCCAACTTAAAGTTAAATTGGTATCACAACATCTTTTAAGAACCAAAGTCAAATTATCTAAGCATGCATCAAACGAATTACCATATAACGAAAAATCATCCATAAATACCTCAACAAACCTACCAATCATCTCGGAAAAGATCGACATCATGCACCTTTGGAATGTAGCAGGAGCATTGCATAAACCGAAGGGCATCCTCCGATATGCAAATGTTCCAAAAGGGCATGTAAATGTGGTCTTTTCCTGATCTTCCGGAGCAATGGGAATACTGATTATAGCACGAAAAACCATCTAAGAAACAATAATACTCTTGACCGGCCCGACCTCTCTAGAATTTGGTCAATAAATGGCAAAGGAAAGTGATCCTTTCTAGTCGCCGCATTAAGTTTTCGGTAATCGATAACCATGCGTTGACCAGTGACCATTCTAGTAGGCAAAAGCTCATTATCCTCATTCTTAACAACAGTAATTCCGGATTTTTTAGCAACCACATGAACAGGACTTACCCACTTACTATCGGAAATAGGATAGATAATACCCGCATCCAACAGTTTCAAGACTTCTTTTCTTACCGCTTCAAGCATGTGCGGATTCATCCTCCTTTGATTCTGCCGGACTGGCTTGGCATCATCCTCCATATGGATTTTATGCATACACATGGTTGGGCTAATTCCTTTTATGTCCATAATGCTCCAACCAAGTGCAGACTTATGTCGCCTCAACACATCCAACAACTTTCTTTCCTGCAATTCTGTTAAGTCCGAAGCAATAATAACAGGCAAAGAATCATTTGCACCAAGAAAAGCATACTTTAAGCTAGATGGAAGTTGTTTAAGATCCAATTCGGGAGGAGAGACAATAGATGGAAAATGCTTAGGATTAAAATTACCTAAAGATTCTAGAGGAACCTTTTCAGTAATTTCCTCCATAACATCCATCTCAGAAAGAATGGCCCTCGCCTCATTTTGATCAAAAACACCTTCCATAACTAACTCATCCACAAACTCAGACACAAGAGAGCCCTCAACATCATGCTCAAATAACACAGAATTTTCAGCAACATCACAAAATAAACACTCATTAACCTCATATGGCTTTTTCATGGAATCAAAGATAGAGAAATTAACAATTTCATCCATGACAGTTAAAGACAAACTTCCATCTTTCACATTAATCACCGCATCCGCGGTAGCCATAAAAGGTCTCCCCAACAAAATAGGGACATCATTCACATCTTTAGAATCTCTCTCCATATCAAGAACCACAAAATCAACCGGGATAATTAGTTTATCAACTTGAACTAAAACATCTTCTACTATTCCCTTTGGATATTTGACCGAACGGTCCGCAAGTTGCAAGGTCATAGTAGTAGGTTTTAGTTCACCCAATCCAAGTTCCACAAACAAAGAATAAGGCAACAAGTTAATGCTAGCTCCTAAATCCAACATTGCCCTCACTTTCTTAGAGTCCCCCAAAGAAATCATCACATTAAAACTACCGGGGTCTTTAAGCTTAGGAGGCAAATTCTTTTCAAAACAAAGCACTAACTTGGTCCGAAACCACAATTTTTTCGTTCGGGGCATACTTTCTTTTATTTGTGCTCAATTCCTTGAAAAATTTAGCATAGGAAGGAATATTTTTAATTACATTGAGCAAAGGCAAATTTACATTCACCTTAGAAAGCATGTCATACAACTCTTTAAATTGAGTTTCGACCTTATTCTTGACCAATCTACCGGGAAAAGGGACAGGAGGCACATAAGGCTTAAGAGGTGGAGTTGGAAGTTTGTCCTCGGGAGTCACTTCAACTCGTTCCTCAACCACCACTTCACTCTCATGCATTTTGTTATCATCTATAGGAGAAGGAGAAGAGTGTACCTCCTGAAGAGTCTTACCACTCCTCAGGGTGACGGCCTTTGCTTGTTCCGGTTGACTCGGTAGTGTACCCGGATTGTGCTTTTGAAGTGCCTCGGCAATTTGACCCATCGATTTTCAAGCTTTTTCGGGAAGCTTCTTGGTTCCCATTCGTTGGTCCATGATCACTTGATTACTGTTGAGCGGCTTGAATGAATTTCGCAACGTTTCCTCCACACTTGGCCTTGCAGGCCCTTGTTGCGGATCGTTGCATTTGTGGTTGGTATTGTTGCTGAAATTGACCCTGCCCTTGATTTCCTCCCCAAGAGAAATTGGGATGATTCCGCCAACCCGGATTGTAAGAGTTGGAAAACGGATCATTCCTCACTCTTGGCTGAAAAGCGTTCATTGCATTTGCTTGCTCAAGAAATTCCGGGAATTGGTCTCTCAATGGGCATCCCATAATATCATGGGAGTTCACATTACAAATTACACAACTCGTGCCCGAACTTCCCTCTCCTTGATTTCGCCCTTGGTTTTGACCTTGACTTTGAGCCGTCATCATTCCCATGAAATTCTTCATTTGAGTAGTCAATGCCGAAACTTGTTGCGCTAGAACATCATTGGACTCAACTTCATAGACACCTTTCCTTCCTCCTCTCACACTTTTCTGCTGCGAATTCATGCCAAGTCTCTCATATAAGGCTCTAGTTTCATCCGCAGTTTTCTCACCCATAGCACCTCCGGCTGCATTATCCACTTGGGCTTGACCTTGTTGAGTCAACCCATCATAGAAGGCCTGATTTAAGAGGGCTAAAGGAAACCCATGATGAGGAAATTGGACTAGCAACATCTTGAATCGATCCCAAGCTTCATGAAAAGCTTCACCCGGCTCTTGATTGAAAGACATTATCTTGGACCTCAAGTCGGACGTCTTTTGATGAGAGTAAAACTTTGCCATGAACTTGTTGTAGACTTCCGTCCAAGTGTTAAGAGAGGCCGGAGCAAGTGCCATAAACCATGTCTTGGCAGCATCCTTCAACGTGTAAGCAAAGCACCTCATTCTCAACTGCTCTTCGGTTAGTTGCCCCAATGGAAAACCTTGCACGGTGCTATAGAACTCTCTCATGAAAGTAATTGGGTCTTCCGATGCCATCCCATGAAATGAAGGGAGCATGTTGAAATGAAGGTTCTTCAACTCATAACTCCTTGCTGCTTGTGGGAGTACAATGCATGATGGAGATGGTTCAATCACCGGGCGTGCAAAATCACCCATCATTTGTGGTTCCGCCATTTTCACTTCTTCTTCAGAATCGGAAATCTCGGACTGTTGAGAGTAGACTGAATCACTTTCCGAATCACTTGGTTCCGGGTGCTTCCTCTTGTTGATGCGATGAATGTTGTGGTCAATTGGTAACAAATCGGGTTGTAGTGACCTACGACCAAACATTCAAATCTGCGACACCAAGTTAAAACACTACAAAAAAATATATATACACAAAATACTATTCACAATAGCAAATAATTAAAACAACTTTAAATTTCACGTCCCCGGCAACGGCGCCAAATTTTGACGAACGTCGTAAACGTCAAAAATAAAATTCCAACTCAACTATCTACAATTGATTTGTAAATAGGGTAAGTCGGGTCGAACCACAGAGACACAAAATTTAAAGTGTAGGAATTACTGCTAGAACAAAAAGTTGTAACGTGAAGGAGTTGTTTGGTTTGTTTTAAAACTAAATTTTCTACGAAAATTAAGTAGAGTTTGATTGTAGAAGATTTCAATAATAAGGAGACTAATTCCCGGAATTGGCTTCACAAGTTATGTTCAAATTTCACATTTCATCAATCAAAGTACACTTGGGGTTTTGTTCTTACGAAAATATGATTGGGACACTTCGGCGGGTGATTTGCAATCAAGTGTTTCTAACTAATCTACTCCCTTGGCCCGTTCATAGATTCGCTAAAAACCCATTGTAGAACTTAAGAACATAAAATAAACCACAATTCTTATGAATCTTTTGGCGAGGATTCAACAAATTGTGAAAATCAAGCCAAGACTAATTTCAATTGTAAATTTGGCGGTTCGCAATTGAGATTCTAAACAATTCAAGAACAATTATTTGATCAAGACAAAAGTTCTAAAATTTCATTAAAAACAACTTGATTATCCCAAGTACTACTAAGATAAAAATGAAAAGTAAAACTTAAAACATAAAATGTTACCTCCAATTCCAAGAACTAAAAGTTTAGTTAGCCATGGAAAAGTAAGAACACCAAGAAAATCTTAGGAAATTCTGCAGAAAAACTCTCTAGCTATGGAAAGAAAAATGACAAGCTACTTATATGAGTTCTCTAAAAAAACAATAAAAGAAACTAATTAACTAAATAGTAATTGTCTTCTTCTAAAAACCCCCAGCTGGAATTAAAAGTCTTAATTAAAACCCATGATCAGCCACAATTAATAATCATTAGTTAATTCCCATCACTGCTCCAATCCGGCTGTTACTGTCTTCAAAACGCCTCGTGGGCGGTCGCCCACAACACCCCTGGGCGGTCGCCCACACTGGCAGAAGGATTTTGTCTTCACCTCTCATGCTGGTGAGCGGTCGCCCACAAGTCCCTGTACGGTCGCTCTACCCAACGAAGGTTCAAGCTTTCAACATTATTTCTCCTGAGCGGCCGCCCACCTCAACCTGAGCGACCGCCCACAATGACGGACTGTTGGGCCATTTTCTTTTCTTTCCTTTGGCCCAGCTTGCTTCAAAAGCCCTGCTTTGGCAAAAGCCTTTTTGTTGTTTTAACCTCTCCTTTTTCCTTTTTTACTCATTTGAATTCCGTCCATCCCACAATTGCAATGTTCCATTTTCCACTTGATTTGTTCACCATTTTTCCCAATTTCCAACTTTGCATCACTGAAACTAAAAACACTAAAAACTTCCATTAAACAAACAAAACTCAAGGATTAAGCAAATAATAAGTTCAAAAAGTAGTCAATGGATGAATGTAAAACTCACTCATCAGCGTCCTAAATAATAAAGGGTATTTCAGTTTTCATAAAACGGGTCCCAATAAATAAGACATGTGAATTTCCATGAAATGTGTCTCGATTAATTTTTAAGATAATATTTCTTGTTCATTACAAGTTAAAAACTTCTTGATGAGTTCAAGCACAGTCTACCTCTTGACTCTGCTAACCTGCTACAAAGATCTAAAATACAATAAAATGCCTAAATAAACTAATGTGTTTGCAAAATGGCAATAAGAGGATCCTAAGAAAAGATTTGTCAGTCGTCATTCGCTGAGTTTTCTTTGGTCTTTTTCCCTTTTCCTCGGCCCCGTCGTGTCTTCTTCCTCTTTTTATCTATGATGTCGGTATCCCTCATCCCGACCTCCGGTATCCTCACTGGAGCCTCTGCCAAACCCGTGTCAATAAGTGCTCTCTGCAGAGCACGAGTCCGCACTTCCTCCCTCGAGCCTCGGTCAAAGGAGCGACCTCGGACAACCTCTTGTACCGAGCCTCCATGTCTCGACCAAGTCACTGGCCGGTTATGGCGACTCGCCTTAGCCTCGGTCTCCCTCGAGTCTGCTCGAGTCACGGTCGGCCCCAATAAAGCTTGACGTCTCTCCTCCAAGATGACTGATTCGCTCCCATCTCCCTCTCGTACCGGTCCAAAGTAGACGGTAGTCAAGATGGTACTCTTCCGCTCTGAAGATAGCCACAGGTGGGAAAGCGGTGTATGTCCAAGCCCTCGAGAAGAAAGAGAAGGCATTTGGATCCCTCATATCCAATGACACCACCTCCATGGTCCGGATGTCCTCCCAATCACTCAATGGCTCCTGTAAAGCCCCAAAGCTGCTGGATACTAAGCGGGGTATGTAGAAGGATGACCAGCGAGAATCACGGAACCCTCGCGACATAGGACTCCTGGAATATCCTCCTGGTCTGCAACCTCCAATGAGGTATCCACCAACGGATGTCCGAAGTGGATAGCCTAGCCATCGTGAGCTCTCATCTATTCTTGTCCTGTTGCCTCGGTGCACCTCTCCGAGAAATCACCCAAGGGCACTGAGTCGGCAAAGCCCCTGGCAAAGCCCCGAGCCTCTCTGCAGCCATAAGGTCAAGACACAGTAGGACTCCGGATCTCATGAAATGGTCTCCCGAGCCATCCTGTCAATCCCATGAAGTGTCTCTCCCAAAACCAGCGGGACAATATCCTTCCCAGCCTTGCAATCTCTAACCATGTCCAAGAGACCACTATGACAGATCCCCACGGACTCAGCGGTGAACAGAGCAGAGAATACGCAAAGGATAAATGCGTCCATAGCCACCGTGGTCGCAGCCATATCTGGAGACCCAAACCTGCCCGGGATATCAGAAAGGTCAATCCTGTCCGGGGCTACCATCATCCTCTCGGCCTCCCCCAAAGGAATGCGCGAAAAGATGCAAGCTTTACCGCCACCGGCACGTCTCCGATCAGTGGAGTAGATATAGCCTCAATCTCGGGACCCCAATCAAGGCTCGGAAGTCTTCATGCGTCGGGACAATCTCGTTATAAGAAAAGCGATAAACATGTCTCCGGACGTCCCGAACTTTCTTTGCGGCTCTCAAAAGGTCCCAATCGGGCGGGAGATCCCTCAAATGCCATAAAGACTTGATCTTGAAGGAAGAATCAAGCAGCCCCCTATGAGATTGGAAGTTGTGTCTCACCCAAGATTGAAGATCGGACGAGAAAACGGTCTCGCTTCCCCTTTGCAATCTAACGGGCTTCTCCATCGCAAAATGACCAAAGGTGGTGCTTTTAGGTCCAAAATGTGCTGCAGGAACAATTGGGACAAGTCTAAGTTGAAAATGAAATGAAATGGCCAAGCCTTGCTTTTATTCGAGAAAATAACCGGTTCGGACAGAGCGTGAGCCGCACGGCTTCATTTGCCCTCTGGACAAAACCGCACGGCTACATTAGCCATCTGCAGAAAAATTCTGCAGCAACCAAGTTGCTGCCCAAGGGAGTTTTCACCCCACTTTTTCAACCAAAACCTGTACAAAAACATATCCAGAAGCCATTCAAGCATTTATACACCATTATAAATCATTTTGGCCCAGTTTCAGCCCCGATTCCAAGCAAAAAATCGCCCCAAGGCTCAGATAATATGCAAATTTAAAAAGCATAAATTAGAAAAGTAAATAAAGCATAAATACAATGTCTTCGCCCCATCGGCGCCAGAATAAAGCAAAAAATAAACAAAGTGTGCATAAATCTTGTCCATTGTTTGTTTTTGTTCCAAATCTATTCTAGAGACCTCCTAGGCCTCCGATTCTTCCTCCTCCTCATCACTGCTCAGCTCATAAATGCTAGCCTCCCTCATCAAGTCCTCCTGGTCGCTCACGTCAGACAAATGGACATTATCGTGCCCGTACTCAGCCGTTTGCTCCAGAATGTCGGCGTTGGGTCCCCGCCGAGGCATGGCACTTTGGAAGAGTACTCCGAGGCCGATGAGGTAGACGCCGTGCCCCAGACATGCCGTCTCTTGCGCTCGGGCTCCTGTGCATCATTCTTTGCCTTTGAAGCACGAGCCGGCTTCCTCGAAGGGACCGACACATGTCCTTCCAGCCCCTATTGCACTTTGATCGGCCCTATCATAAGTGCGAAATTTGGAACCTGAGAAAAAGGAGAGAAAAATCTCAGAAAAATCTCAGAAAATCTCAAAAGCAAAGAAAGCTGCAAAAGGGAAAGACCCTAAAAGTATACTTACAGTGCTGTCAGGCGGCAAGGTGTACTGGGGCTCCCTAGCGTCGGGGACAGGTATCCTCAATCTCCTCGGTACTCCATGGACCACATAGGACAGATGTGCAGGAGGGATCGGCGGGTCGATAGGCTCATCCTCCCCATATCCACGAGTCACCGCCGGCTTCACTAGCTTACGTGGCGTCCTCAGCGCCGTGCTCCACAAACACATCGTAGGGGTATCCATGTCAAAGTACTCCTCGGCGGCCACGCCTGCACAGTACCTAGCAATCTCGTCTTACGGCCAATCCACAGGCTGCGGCATCCGTCTTTGGAGGATCTGAGGAGTAATGGCGTCCAATGGAGGGACATGGCCATCTTTGCCTCGAAAAACGGTCCCCAAATATATGACATCACATGTCGGCCCGGTGAGCCATCTCCTTTGCCTAGTCGCCTCAATGGCATCTCCCAAAATCTCCGGATACACCCCCAAGGGTAGAAGTCCACTCCGTCGTGCCCATCCCTGTTGATGACCGGCCTCACCATCTTATAATCAAAAGTGATCCGGGTCTTTCCCGTGAACTTATCCCTAGCATCTCCCCTCCAGCGAACCATAGCAGGGAAGATGGTGATATCACTCTGTTGGTTCCAAGGAAAGAACCCGATCACCTCGCAGAACCAGGCCTGCATGTTCAAAACATCAAAAAGGTCATTCTCTCTCTCATAAAAGTCTCAAGACAGAAAAGAGAAAAGAGAAAAGAAAGAGAGACTACCTCAAGGGCAAATGAGAAACAGTCCATCGAAGCAGCCTTGTTACGGCTGTACATGTCCAAGGAGAAGTAGAGCTCCGCCAATCCGGCCTCACCCCAGGAGACCGTCCCAATCCCATCAACATCCTCTAGAGAGTCGAGGAGGCAAGTCATAGCTAGCGTCCAAGAATTGGCGAAGATAGTGACTGACAGCATTAACCACACAAAGGCTCTAGCCAGCTGCTGGGAAGTCACATCATTAGCAGCAAAGTTCTGCATGCAGTTCTGGACTGCTACCTCGACATTCCGTGTCTCCATACCCAGCCCCTTAGGAATCAACTCAAATCCAACCAAATTCTGAAACTCCTCAGCAGTAATGTGGTCTCTCCAAGTCACGGGCCTCCCTGTAAATTGTAGGCCAATAATAGCTGTGAAATCGGCAGGAGTCACTGTCAGCTCTCCCCAACTCAGATGGAAGCTATGGGTGCTATCCCACCAGAACTCAGAAAGGGCCTGGATCAAGCCCTTGCTCTTAGAGGTGATATGAACACCCCTGCCGATAGCCTCGACGAATGAATCCAGGCCGGTAGCCCTCACCAAATCCTTGGGGTTCACCCCATTCTTCTCGAAATCCGGCATCCTCTGCCAAATCTTGACTGCAATCTCTGATGGTCCTCTAGACTTGTTCTCCTGTAGACAAGCAAAGCACAACAAAGAAGTGTGTCAATCATTCATCATTTTCAAAAGCATGCATATATTCACAAAAGTGCACATATTTTCAAAAGAAAATCATTCACAAAAGTTTTTCTAGCATCATTTGCATAAAAAAAAGCGTCTTTCATCACTTGAAACACGTCATGTCAAGTCCCATTGCTTTCCTAAAAGCACAAAATCACAATTTTCACAATTCTTTGCACATAAGCATCATTCTTTCAAAAAATGGCATGCATGAATCCTTTTCATCTTCCAAAATCTTGTTTCTCATTGATAATCAAAATTTTGACCTAGTTCTAGCACATGCAAGAACTCCGTCTCACTTTAAACAATTATCATTCTTACTTTATTTTCGAGAAAAAAGTGGGTCATTCCCATTATTTTGCACATGCATGTTCTTAGCCTCATAGGTTAATCATCAATGTCTCAAAATCATTCAAAAATCCTAGGAAAATCCTAGAATATTCCTAAAATTCGGGTCAAGCCCTAAATCAATCAAAGTTCAATCAAAATCGACGGAATTGAGCCAAATAAGAATGCTTACCCCAACCGGACGCGGGTTCGTCGATTTGTGCTCTCTTCTCCCCGGATAAAGCTCCGACGGAGGCGTAAGAAAGTCATACTTTCTTTCCGTTCGCACGAGCTCCTTTCTTCTCCTCCGAGCGGCCGCAGAGATATTTCTTCTTGCTTGCCTCGGTATAGGATTGCCCTCCGGATCCATCTCAAATCAAAGGAAGCAAAGGAAATTGTAGGAATTCGAAATTTCTCTTCCTCCTCTCTCTCTCTCTGCGTTCTTGGGCGGAAACACAATGCCAATGGCCCGTTCAAATCTGATTTTAAATAATCTGGAAAAATCAAGCTTCCAGCCGTACGGCTCCTTTTTCTCCATCTCATGCCGGGCGGCCTCATTCGCTCTGAGCAAAAATTACAATCCTGCCCCTGGACCTTCCACTTGGGCATGCAATTCCCGTTATCTTTTAACTAAGATAACCTCTTTTCAGAAGACATCCTTTATCTCTTAAGCAATTAAGCTTTATTCCCAGTCGCCTCCGTTAATTCCGTTATAACGGGATAATGCTAGGTGACAACCTCCGAATTGTCAAAACTCTAAACTGAGCTTACCTCTATCCCGGATAGCGACGTATGCTAAGTTCTCTTAACTTAAGCTACCTCTATACCGAATAGTGACGTATGCTCGAGTTCTCTAAACTTAAGCTACCTCTATCCCGGATAGTGACGTATGCTAAGTTCTCTAAACTTAAGCTACCTCTATCCCGAATAGTGACGTATGCTCAAGTTCCTCTAAACTTAAGCTACCTCTATCCCGGATAGTGACGTATGCTCGAGTTCTTCTTAACTTAAGATACCTCTATCACGAATAGTGAAGTATACTTAAGTTCTTCTAGCTTTAGCTACCTCTATCTCTGTCAAAAAGAGATAGCGCCGTAAGCTTTAGTCTTCGTTATTTCCGTCATAAAGAAATAACGTCATCCAGCTTTAGCTACCTCTATCTTCTCGATAGTGACGTAAGCTCTAGTTTCCTCGGTGTGACGGCCTCCATTAATTGTCAAAACCCTCAAGGATCCTAGACATCGTTCCTAACTATCTAGTGATGCTTGAACTACGATCAAGGCTTGATTCCTCCGGGATACGTAGGTAGCCTTTTATAAAAGGTCCAGCCATCCGACCACTTTGGTCACCCTGTTCCTCCGTCACTCCTCAGTGATGAAGTAGTCCCTCATAAGAGACTTTGTTATCCGACCACCTCGGTCACTTCTAGCATATCCCCAGTAGGATCAATTGCTTGACCTCCTAGGTCATTTTCTCTTCCATTTCCCCCAGAAGAGACCGGTTTTCTCTTCTTCATTCCTCGGCGGATCCTACTCCGAACTACGGCTGGCTTGATTCCTCAGGGATACGTAGGTAGCCTTTCATAAGAGGTTCAGCCACTCGACCACCTCGGTCTCTCAATCCGTCTCGGCATTCGCCGAGATCGGATCCTTTTCTATCGACAACCCCACTCGCCTTGCAAGTGACGTTGCCGAGGGCTTACTGTAAGTACCCAAATCGCTCATGCCTTAGGTTAAATTTCCCGGTAATTTCGGTAAGTTTCCCGGTAATTCCCCGGACCTTCCTAGTGTTCCGGAAATATTCCGGAACAGTTCCAAATTAATTAAAGGCTGAAGAGGTGCCTTCCTAATTAAGAAACACGTTTTTCTTAATTAGGAAGAAGTTTCTAGAATTTGCCACCTTGCATGGTTCTAGAAATGCTGAGTCACAATGGATAATGCCGCACGGCTGCATTAGCTCGAGGTCCCTAGCCGCACGGCCTCATTAGCCTTATCCAGACTGCCTATAAATAGAGCCCTCCTCTACCCATTTTAATCATCCACAAGAGGCATCAATCACTCATATTACGAAGAAATACTCCCAAGAAGCTGCTGGAAGTCCAAGAAGGTGAAGAAGAAGGCCAAGAAGCTACCTCCCTCCTCCTTGAAGATCCAAGATCAACCTCTCCTCCTAGCTCCCTCCAAAGAAGAAGGAAGCCATTGGTAACCTCGCATGCCCTAACCTCGCATCCTAATTGCTTTATAAATTGCTCATTGCATTGCTTTTATATTGCTTGGGACTTGGTAGATTAAAGATCACATCTTTATATTCCCCCTTCCCCTTTTGCATGCATTAGACATCATTTGTCATAAAAATGTAGTCTTTCCCCATAAAGGTGCATCCTTTGCACCTAAAACCCCCATTTTCCAATAAAAATGTCATCTTTATGCATCATTTGCATATAAAAATCAAATCTTTTCAATCAAAATGCATCCTTTGCATTCAAAATCCCTTTTCCAAGCATCATTTGCTTTAAAGATCATGTCTTTACCATAAACTAGCATCATATGCTTTTCAAAATGCAATCTTTATGCATCATTTGCATAATGAATGCCAATTTCTTCATAAAAATGCATCATTTGCATACAAATCATATCTTTATGCATCATTTGCAATAAAGATCATTTCTTTGAATCAAATGCATCATTTGCAACCCAAAAATGTCATCTTTTCATTAAAAATGTCATTTTTACATGCACTCCCCCATTCCTCCATTAGTAACCTCGGAACGGACCGATGTAAAAGATCCTATCTTTACATCATACCTTCCATAAAGGTTTCATAATTTCTTTAGAAAAGGGACACCTTTGAACCCTATATCTCCGATTATCACTTAAGATGAGTATGAAGCATCCATACGAGCTCGACCATCTTAAAATGTAGGATTGATGGGCTAAGGACCCTCCTTTTCTAAAGAACCTCATCTTTGACTACAAAGAGAGTCTTTCTCTCGATCACGCAAGTCCCAAGGTTCAAAAAATGCGATGATCACTAGTCCAAGATGAGGGCGGGATCATAATCCCGAATACATAAAATCCAAGAAATCCCGAGCGACAACCAACAAATGGTTTGTACGTCCGGAAGACGACTTGGGACATTCCCTCCTTATTTTCAAACACATGCACACAAGAAAGCACGCAAGCAAGCACGATTAATGGGATATTGGGAGACTTGTTCCGGCAAGGCACCTTGGGTGAACGACGATCCGTTCTTCCCAAGGGGTAACTTAACCTCCGAACCCATAAAACCTTTTTTTCAAAGTTTTGAGGTAATCAAAATGGCGTGGCGACTCCGTTTTTCAAATTAAATCGGATGTCTTCAAACTAGCGTGAATCCAACAAACACAAAATTTTGGGCACACATTGTGTTTGTTGGATTCACGCTAGTTTGAAGACATCCAATTTAATTTGAAAAACGGAGTCGCCACGCCATTTTGATTACCTCAAAACTTTGAAAAAAAGGTTTTATGGGTTCGGAGGTTAAGTTACCCCTTGGGAAGAACGGATCGTTGTTCACCCAAGGTGCCTTGCCGGAACAAGTCTCCCAATATCCCATTAATCGTGCTTGCTTGCGTGCTTTTTTGTGTGCATGTGTTTGATGATAAGGAGGGAATGTCCCAAGTCGTCTTCCGGACGTACAAACCATTTGTTGGTTGTCGCTCGGAATTTCTTGGATTTTATGTATTCGGGATTATGATCCCGTCCTCATCTTGGACTTGTGATCATCGCATTTTTTGGACCTTGGGGCTTGCGTGATCGAGAGAATGACTCTCTTTGTAGTCAAAGATGAGGTTCTTTAGAAAAGGAGGGTCCTTAGCCCATCAATCCTACACTTTAAGATGGTCGAGCTCGTATAGATGCTTCATACTCATCTTGAGTGATAATCGGAGATATAGGGTTCAAAGGTGTCCCTTTTCTAAAGAGATTATGAAACCTTTATGGAAGGTACGATGTAAAGATAGGATCTTTTACATCGGTCCGTTCCGAGGTTACTAATGGGGAATGGGGGAATGCATGTAAAAATGACATTTTTAATGAAAAGATGACATTTTTGGGTTGCAAATGATGCATTTGATTTAAAGAAATGATCTTTATTGCAAATGATGCATAAAGATATGATTTTATGCAAATGATGCATTTTTATGAAGAAATTGGCATTCATTATGCAAATGATGCATAAAGATTGCATTTTGAAAAGCATATGATGCTAGTTTATGGTAAAGACATGATTTTTAAAGCAAATGATGCTTGGAAAAGGGATTTTGAATGCAAAGGATGCATTTTGATTGAAAAGATTTGATTTTTATATGCAAAGGATGCATAAAGATGACATTTTAATTGGAAAATGGGGGTTTTAGGAGCAAAGGATGCACCTTTATGGGGAAAGACTACATTTTTATGACAAATGATGTCTAATGCATGCAAAAGGGGAAGGGGGAATATAAAGATGTGATCTTTAATCTACCAAGTCCCAAGCAATATAAAAGCAATGCAATGAGCAATTTATAAAGCAATTAGGATGTGAGGTTAGGGCGTGCGAGGTTACCAATGGCTTCCTTCTTCTTTGGATGGAGCTAGGAGGAGAGGTTGATCTTGGATCTTCAAGGAGGAGGGAGGTAGCTTCTTGGCCTTCTTCTTCACCTTCTTGGACTTCCAGCAGCTTCTTGGGAGTATTTCTTCGTAATATGAGTGATTGATGCCTCTTGTGGATGATTAAAATGGGTAGAGGAGGGCTCTATTTATAGGCAGTCAGGATAAGGCTAATGAGGCCGTGCGGCTAGGGACCTCGAGCTAATGCAGCCGTGCGGCATTATCCATTGTGACTCAGAATTTCTAGAACCATGCAAGGTGGCAAATTCTAGAAACTTCTTCCTAATTAAGAAAAACGTGTTTCTTAATTAGGAAGGCTCCTCTTCAGCCTTTAATTAATTTGGAACTGTTCCGGAATATTTCCGAAACACTAGGAAGGTCCGGGGAATTACCGGGAAACTTACCGAAATTGCCGGGAAATTTAACCGGAAGGCATGAGCCAGATTTGGGTACTTACAACCATGTACCCCAGTACTTTGCCTCACTTGACGCCGAAGGTGCACATCGTAGGGTTCAATCTCATGGAGTGCTTTCTAAGTCTGTTAAAGAACTTTCTCAGATCTGTCATGTGCTGCATGTCTGATCCTCTGGAGTGGATGATCATGTCGTCGACATATACCTCGATTTCTTTGTGAATCATGTCATGGAAGAGGGCTGTTGCAGCCCGCTGGTAAGTAGCCGCAGCGTTCTTCAGACCGAACGGCATGACCGTTTAGCAGTATGTCCCCCACGGAGTGGTGAAAGTAGTCTTGGCTTGATCTTCCTCGGACATTTTGATCTGGTTGTATCCGGCATACCCATCCACGAAGGACTTTACCTCGAAATTTGCCATGGTGTTGACTAGCATGTCGATGTTAGGCAGTAGGAAATCATCTTTAGGGCTGGCCTTGTTGAGATCCCGGAAATCCACACAGCATCTGACCTTTCCATTGGCCATGGTGATCGTCACGATGTTGGAGAGCCAGGTCGGATACTCAATCACTCTAATGAAACCAACTCGGAGCATTTTCTCAATCTCTTCTTTCACTTGCAAGGACCACTCTGGCTTGATCTTGCGCAACTTCTGTTTGACAGGCTTGGATTCGGGATCCAGGGGAATTCTGTGATCCACGATCGAGGGATCGAGTCCTGGCATGTCCTGGTATGACCAGGCGAACACGTCAACATACTCCCGGAGGAGGTTTATCAGGGCTTCCTTTTCTGCATCGGCGAAAAAACTGCCCACTTGTGTCTCTTTAGGCTCTTGCACTGACCCCAGGTTCACTTTGGTCATAACCTCTTCGGCAGCTTGGGCCCGGTTGTCCTCTTGGTCAACTACACGCTTGAGAACTTCTTTAATGTATTGTTTGTTTAATGTGTCTGCTTCTTTATCAATTGATTCGTTATTAACATTTTTTAAGTTGTTTGTTAACTTATCAGTTGTTAAAGTGGCAATGAGGGGATACTCCGAAAGGTCAGATTTTTCATTAGATGCGAACGGAAATACTTTGTTGGCTACATTATCATAGTCCTCCGGCATAAGGCCGTTGGACGACTCAGAAGGATCGGACTCGACAAGGAGGCCGGCTCGGAGGGTTCGAGACCGGGTTTAGGGAGATGTGGGTGCAGGCCCAACTTGTCTTCCAATTCTGCCTGGCTTGCCCTTGGTCCGGTGAAAGTTACCCAGTTCTTCAGTGGCATTGCTGGATGCTTGATGAGGGTTCAGGGATCGAAAGGCTTGGCTTCTGCTGTCCCAATCATGGCGATCATGCTATTTTCGGAGCCCAGGTCAATCAGGTTTGGCACTTTCATAACTTTTTCAAAAAGACTCTGTAGAGCTGGTCCACTGAGAGCGTCTTATATGAATTCTGGTTCCTTCTGCCTTGGAGTTACTATCTCGAATGTGGCCTTGGCGGCTGATCCGAACAATCTGTTTCCCATGGAGAGTGCCACGAGCTGCTCTTCCAAGTCTGGGATTCCTTTGAATGTGTACTTATGCTGAACCGTGGTGGCAATTGATCCAGGTAGAGTTGTGATGTCGAGGAATGCTCCCCTTATCGGATTAGCCTTGAGTCCTCTGAAACGCTTGAGGTCACGTGCTAGCTGTTCCATCCTTTCTGTAGTTTCTATGCTGGCTATCCCTGTTTCTTTCTCATCTTCATCCACTGTCGGTCCCCTCAGTTCTGCTGTCGGTTCCGCTGTCGGTCCCCTCAGTTCTGCTGTCGGTTCCCTTGTAGGTACCCTCAGTTCTGCTGTCAGTTCCCTTGGTGAAGTAATGAGCGAGTTCGAAACTGTAAGGTCGGAGGTTGGGTGTCCCGTCGGAGGTTCCCCTTTTGCGGGCTGCTGCCTTGGTACGGGCGAGCCTTTTGTTTTCCCTGATGTCAGCCGGTGTTGGCACATAACCAAGCCCCTGGGCCGTGGTGTGGTCCTTGACTTTGATGACTTGGTGTTGGCCCTGTAACCTTTTGCCGAGCCCCAGTCCTGGGATGAAGTTCATGAGTTTCATCATCTTCATGGCGGGAGGAATCTTGTCCTTGAACAGTGGAAGGTCCACCTTGCATATTTGGATCTTGGAAGTCTCCAGAGTGAATCCAGTTAATGCCATGTCATCATTATGCTTGATTTCTAACACTGGAATGTCGTTGGTGTTGGTCCCCTCGGTGGTGACGCTGTCGCCGTAGACTGTGGTTAGCTTGTTGCCTTACATGAACTTGATGCACTGGTGAAGGATGGATGCCACGCCATTGATTTGATGCAGCCAGGGACGCCCCGGGATGGCTGTGAAAGTGATTAGAATGTCCAACACTTGGAATTCGGTGGGGATCATCCGCTTGCCGAACCAGATGTTTAGAGTAGCAACCCCGAGAACTGTACGGGAAGTAGAGTCATAGGCCTTGACAGTGTGGACTGAAGGCTTCAGATCTGTGGGCTTGATGTCAAGCAGGTCCATCATCTTGGCGGGCAAGACATTCATTCCGGAACCTCCATCTACTAACACGCGTGGAAGGCGACGCTCGTCCAGCTGGACTGTGATGTAGAGTGGCTCATTGTGATCAGCCTCGAAATTTGGCAGGTCTAAATCTGTGAAGGTGATAATGTTGCCATAGTGGATGTTGCCGATCATCTGAATGACCTTGTCTGGGATTGCGTCCACGGGGACCATGGTACGGGCCAGACTTTCCTCTAGCTTGAGCTTGTGAGGATACGAAGATGTGAGCAGGGACCAAAGGGAAATGTTCGCCTGGATCTGCTTGAGCTGAGTGAGGATTGGGTCCTCTTTCACGGAACTTGCGTCTTCGGGCAGGCCGGGTTGCGGTTTTGGCTCCGCAGGCTTTTTGGTGGCCCTAGGTGGTAATGCATGGATTTGACCCGATCGGGTCAGGACGCTGATATCAGGCTTGGTTCCATCTGAACAGGCCGCTCTGAGCTGAGCCATAGTCAGAGGAGGATTCCTCGTAGCATAGGGCCATATGTCTTCCCTCACTTCGTTGGTTGTAGATGTGTTACCGGGGGCTTCGACAGCTTTTCGGATTATGTCCCAGGATACTGGCTTGGGTGCCTCGCGGGGAGGTAGTTTATGGATTGCCGCAGCTGTTCGAACGTCAGTGCTCAACAGTGGTTGCCAGGACTTAACTGTGCGTTGCTGATCCTCTGGGGGAGGTTGGAGAGTTCTTGGTTCAAGCGAACAGTCTCCTTGATCTCTTCACGGTATACCCCACTCCTTTCCTTCTTGCTGAGCATACTTAGGGAATTCTGGAGTTGGGTTTGGCGATACTCATGGTTTGCTAATTTTCCTCCACTCTTGGCCGAGATCAACTTTCTTGCAGCAGAGCCTGCGTCGAGAGTTAGCGCCTGCGTGTCTTCCCACGTGAGAATAGCCAGTGCTTCTTTGAACGGCGTGCGGCAGTCTAGGTAGACCTCCATCGGGGAGAGCTTTCCCTTCTTCTTTATCTGAGTGGCGGTTATGTCGGAAGGTGCGTACACGACTTCCCGAACATCTGCCCATGTAACTGGTTGCTGTCCCAGTTGATCGTTCCTGTAAACGAATGCCACAGTCTGTGGAATCTCCTTGAACAGTTGTTGGAGATGTATTTCCATCTTTCTCTTGTTTTTAAATAGACCTTCCTCTCTCAGCTGGCCTTTTAGTTTGAGAGCGGAAATGATCCGTCCCCATCCTCCCAGGACCCTTGGGATTCCGGTTTTGTTGACTTCGTGTCTGGCTTGGAAGAGAATGGTTTCATCGTCTTCGTCGTCGCTTTCACAGAGAACTTTCTTTCCTCGGGGAGATAAGCACTGGTACTCGTTCTGCTGTGCCATTCCATCTCCTAGGTCATCGGGACCGTTGACCGCCCTCCTTTGGCAGAGGGGGTTGGATGAGAACAGACGGTAGTCTAGGAAGTTGACGTGAGCAAAACACTTGATATCGAACTGGTCTAGAGTGGCCTCTAGCTTTCTGTCTGAAGCTGCTTGTGACACTTTAAGGGCTTGGTCCCTGTAGGTCCTTTGAGCTTGGTTTTCGTCCCAGAGACGATTCTCTTGAGCGGCTAGTTCCATGAGGGCTTTCCTTGCGAGAGCTAAACAGTCTCCGTAGGTGCGCGCCGTCTGACTAGTGTCTAGAACTGTGATCACATCCAAATCCCCGAATGGTGGAAAAACTTGGATTATGTTGACGACGAAAGTCGGGCTGGGACATTCCATGCGGCCCTCCTTGATCTTGGTTACCAAGAAGTTCGCCCATATCTGCTTGATTGAACACACGAGGGTGTTGAATTCTGCGATGTTGATAGTCTCGTGATCTCGCTGGATTGCCAAGTCTATCAAAGCTAGCAGTTTGCTGGCGGGATGTCTGAATCCGTGGCCGTGATGACTGGGAGCAGGATCGAACTGGAGCATGTTGATGCTAAGGTGGTCATTTTCGTCGTCGAAAGGTTGATCTGTCTTGCGGGGAAGACCTTTACAGATGTTTTCAGGGTGGCTACTTGAAGCGTTCCCGAGGTTGATATGATTTGTAGCAGGGTAAAGAGCTTTGTCTCCTTTGCTATTACCCTTGGCCTTGGCGGCGCTTGTGGCTGTGAGCTTGACTGATGGTACGGGCCAGTTGCCACTGGGGCTGGTATCCGGAAGTGATGAGGAGCTCTGAGCTCGATTGGCCAGGGCCTCATTTACCATGAGCAGGCAGTCGTCGAGGGTAACTTTGGCATTGCAGAATCTGATGATAAGGACCGAATCCTTGGTATCATCGGGATATCTGGAATAGATGATGTTGACGAAGTCGTCGTCAGTCATTTGATCAGAGGGGTTCTTTGTCGTGTCAATCAGTTGTTTCCATTCGCCGGATAACCGCCTGTACAGGATGTTGAGCTTGACAATTTCCATGGTATTAGAGCCATGGTCGTAGGTGACATCATCGGAACTGGTGCCGTCCTCGAAACTGAGCATATGTATGTAGGGATCTGCCCGCGGATCTGCCGCGTCCTCGACTCCGGAGAGTCCTGATTCGTCGCCGTCTGACGGCTCAACCCAGACGTAGGGACGCCTCGCATCCTGTTGCGCTGCTGGAGCTGCTAGAAAAACATCATGCCCTTCGCTGGAGAAGAGGGGTTCAGCGGGTGTAATTCCGCGTGGAGGACGTCCCATACGACTGCCATACATTCATCACGAGTGTGACGATGCTTGTTAACCTTTATCACAAAGATTTCCTCGCCTGGAGGGGCCAGAGAGTATGATTGAAGGATGCTGACAAATCTCCGATTGGAGACAGGGGGTTTATGTGCCCGCATCATAGCGATGCTCAGTGTTTCTTTCCAATCTGCCTTCAAATGTTGGAAACGACAGTTGAACTTGATGTATCAGGCGCCGAGTGCACTTGCTCGAGGACGTTGACATAGTTAGCATCTTCGGACTCTGAGGGATTCTGATGAGATTTTCCCTGATAGTCCCTTGGTCGATATGAAGGAGGTAGCCCCGGTGCCTGGCTGCGGGCACGCTTGGCTGTTGTCTCGGCTTTGTTTCCTATGAGGACACTGTCCCCTCAGATGACTTCAAGATCTTCCCTGACGGTTAATGAACTTGACGCATTGATGGAGAGTGGAAGCTATGACTTTCATGTGATGTAGCTAAGGGCGTCCCAACAGAGCTGTGAATTCGGACGGAATGTCCATCACGTGGAATTTTGCTGGCACCATTTGGGTTTCGAACGAGGAGTTCCAGTCACGCGTCCCGAGGATGGGGACGAGACATACTGTCGTAGGCTTTAATAGTCCGGGTTGATGGAATCAAGTGGCCTTCGTCGATGCGTAGGGCTCGCATCATGCTGAGAGGGAGGACGTTAACGGCTGATCCGTTGTCTACCAATACTCCGGGGAGTGATATGGTGTTGAGCTTGAGAGTGATGTATAGAGCTTCATTGTGCCCCGAGGCATCTCTCGGTAGGTCTTCGTCACAGAAAGTGATCATACTGCCATAGAGTCGGGAATCATAGATCTGGTCTCTATCCAGAGAAGGAGAGTCATCAAGCCATCCGTTCCCTGTTTTCCTCTTGCGAGGTAGAGCCTTTGCTGGAGCCTCGGGATTGTGTTGAGGCTGTTTGTGGCAGTTGCCGCCCTTGGTTAGCACGTTGATCGAGTACGAGTGCCAAACTGCCTTTGATCTTCCTTTACCATTCAGTGCTCTGAAGCTGGACAAATTGAACCTTGGCTGATCCTGCGAGGGGTTAGGCTTCTGACTGGCAGTAAGATTACCAAGATCTGAGGTATTCCGGAGCCACAGGGCACGAACTCCGGTGTCGGCAGAAACTTTTCGGCTTTCCCACCCTGCCCGCTCTAAAGCGGCATGGCATGGGAGGAAGGGAGGACTGGCCGGGAGTAGAGTACGTAGTAATCGAACCTCCCGGATGGCTCTTCGAGTGTACCCAGCTTTGGTGTCTCCGGCTTCATATCTTTCTCTCGGTCTACGGTTGAGAGGACTTCTTCTTGTTTTCTCGGAGGATTGCTCGACCATGTCTTGGGACTCGTACTCCAGGCAGGCGGAGCAGTCACAAACATCGTAGCTGATGTTGACATTTGATGAGGACCCGGCTGGAAGAGGCGGAGTAACTGGCTCTGCGGCAATCTTCTTGGGCACCCATTCAATGGAATTCACACTATTGTTGTTCGAAAAAGGTTTTCCGACTGTATTAGGCCCACGGGGACCCTCCAATTTTCCTTCCTCTATCAAATTCTGAATTTCCTATCGTAACCCCACGCAGTTGTCGATGGTATGGCCTTGATACTGATGGAAGGCGCAGTACTTGCTCTTTTCAGCATTCACTACGGGATTCTTGGGTTTGTAATTTGCAACGGGTTTAAGGAGACCTTCCTTGATTAACCCTTCCAGCATCTTGCTCAGTGGCATGTCCAACTTGTTTAAGTGTACTGCAGGCTGCTTCGAAGTGGAGTTGTTGCTTTGCGGGACTGGGTTTCTGTTGCCCGACTGCTATCCCTGGTGGATGTAGTTGACAGACGTATCTTTCCCTTTGTCGGGGGCCCGTGCGGGATTGAATGCAATCGCTGATCGGTATCTGTATGGCTATGCAGTAGCCAACTTCTCATTGAGATCCTTCTCGAACTGTGAGCCGGCATTGACCATGGCCCGGAGATCTGGGAAGAAATGATGACTGATGAGAGTTCTGATGGACGGTCTTAAGCAGGACTTGAAGATTCGCATCTGTTCATCCTTGGAGAGTGGCTCCATGATCTCAGAGAGTTTCCAACTCCACCTCTTGTAGAATTCTCCGACGCTTTCCTCTGCTTTCTGCTCAGTTGTGATTAAGTCCTCACGACTCGTTTCCCACTCTAAATTGGATCTGTACCGTTCCAGAAAGATGTTACTGATCTGATCCCAGGTGTGGCGATCCGCAGGCTTGACCCTTAGGAACCATCGTAACGCAGAACTTTCGAGCGTATGCTGGAAGTGGTCGGCCATTTGCTGGAGGGTTGCTCCTTTTGCTCTCATGCAGAGAACGTAGGTGTCGACATGCGTTTGAGGACATTCGGTTCCGTCAAATCGGTCCATCTTCGGCATTCTGAACTTGGCAGGGAGAGACGTGACCATTCCCGGATCTGTGGATTTGTGCGTTTCCTGCTTTGAGCTGCTCATGGTGGCTTTCAGGTCTTTCATCTGTTTGACCATCCAGGCTAAGGTTGGGTCCAGTGGTGGACTTTGAGGCTCGGCGCCGGGTGCTACCATGTGAGCGGTAGTGATTGGAGGTGGAAGGCTTGATATATGTGGATATATGGGGGCCTTTTCTGAACTGTATCGGGCTTTGTCCCCGGTGTTTTGGGATTCGTGTATAGGCAACGGGATGAACCCGGGAGGGTATTGAAGGATATTGGCATCTGTTTGAGATGGTCCAGCGGTGCGCTGGTGGTACTGAGTGATGAGAGTAGTACTGGCTTGGCCATATATGACAGGGTTACCCTGAGAAGTGGCAACGTGGAGCCTAGGTCGGCTGTTTCCTTGGTTCGAAGGCATCCCATAAGTTGGCGGGGGAGGAACCTGGTTGAAGGTTTGAGGAACTGGCTTCAGGGAATCTTCGTCCTCGACCAGGACGAAAGTACCGTCCGGCCGGGGATAGCTGCTATACCTCGCTCATTCAGAAGCTGTACCACGAAATTCTTCTGATCTTCTTTCTGCCTCTTGTGAACCTCACAAGCCCGGATGGCTTCTTCCAATGTCATATCTGTTACCGGTGGCGGGGTTCCTTCCTCGTCACGATTTTTCGGTGAGCTAGACATGTCGGAAATTCTGGCTGAGGGAACTGAGGGAACCGAAGAACTGTCTGACGCTGCCGTAACTGTGATTCTGGCGAGGCGCTGACCCGGAAATTTGAACCTCTTTCTGCTCGCTGCAGGGAACGAAAGGCAGGGTTTAGGCTTCGGAAAAGGGGATTTGACTCAAGGTTTTGGGCTTGTGCAATGTGCAGTTACCGATTAATGTTTACTTAAAATGCATTTTCTCAGAGTCCAAATCGGTTGGAAAAGAGCGTGTCTTCTTTATCGCAACTAACCCTAAGGCTCTAATCAGTGGATCTCGTCACTACGTTTATAAGCCCCTCTTTTCCATTTGTAGATCATCTTCTCGGGACGGACAATCCCGAGCGAGGGTCCTATAAGGCAAGCGAGTTCTACCGACAAAGGAAAAAGTGAACTTAAGGCTAGCTGATCACGCAAACTTCCAACGTATGTGACGCACGGGCCACAGTCGTAGTCAACGTCCTTAAGTTAAGGCGGGGCCGTGCCAAAATTTCGGCATGACCTCTCCTGACTTGCTTGTGCGAGGGGCCTTAGCTTTTGGCGTTGGCCAAGTTGTAGCTGGCACGGTGCATACAGTGAGGGTTTAGCGACACGGTGTCACATTGAACCTTCGGGTATATTTTTCGGCAGAGCTCCGCGTCAAAGTCAAGGCTGAAAAGCTCAAGACTTCGGGTTGGGAACGACCTTCGGTCTCAATCTATCGAGCTTGACTCGTGGCAGAACCCGGCGTAAAAACATACACTTAGGATTTATGACAGGTAGTAAGCCAAAAACCAACCGGGTTCTTGGACGAAGTGTGACACAAAGAGTGCATGGCTTACACGGGCTAGGATGGGCTGCTTGGGACGACCCCGTGCGCACTCGAAAGGTGTCTGGCAGACCAACCGAGTTGCAACTAAACGATCATCCCGAGTTACGGGTCGTAGTGTGCAGTGTACCGAGGCAGCAAGTACACGTGAAGTGCGGTGTACCGAGGCAGCAAGTCCGAGTAGTGTGCGGTCACTAAAATTCTTTTTCTAAGTAAAATAGAGATTTTTCAGAATGTGTCTTAAAGAATTTTGATGCGCAGTTCAAAAGATAGCAGGAAAATCAAGCATGAATGGGAATGCACAAACATGTTATGATTTTGAAAAGACGATAATGTAATGCCCTTGAAAGAAACCGTTCGAGGTTTAAAGTAGCACACGCACACAAAAACGAGAAAGGGTAAACGAAAGTTTGACCCACGGAAGGCTTTTTGAAAGCAACGGTAGTTTTGAAAAAGTATCCAAGTCCCCAGCGGAGTCGTCAACTGAAATTACCCAGGATTTTCGCGCGGACGCGGAAATGTGGTTGTCTTTCGCGGAGGGTTGGTGTTCGAGACCTCGCTTTTCGGAAAGGAGAGGAGTCGCCATGCGGTTTTTATATTTTGAGCCCAAAACGTTGAGAAACGGCTATTGGTTGAAAAAAAGGTATCATTTTTATTGGTAGAAAAAACTTAGGAAAAGGCTTTGAAAACGGGGAGTCATTTTTATTGGTAGCAAAAACGAGTAAAAAGCTTTTTTGAGTACCAGAGATTGTTAGGTTCGGAGGTCACGTTACGTTTCGAGAAGAGTATATTGAGATCACCCGAAACGCCTCGTATGATGAGTCTTTCTACCTTTCTCGAAATTGTGTGCGTGTGTGTGTGTGTTTGCATTTTGAAATGGGGGCTTGAATGAAAAGCTTAATCTTTGTTTGAATGTCAAACGTTGATTATGGGATCTTGTTTGAAAAGGCGAGCGTTTGAATGACAAACGTCGGTTTTGAAGTTTTAGGAAAAGTGGCGTGAATGCTGATTTTAACTATTTATCTTAAGTGTCAAATGTTGACTTTTAAGAAAAGAGCGTTTGAATGTCAAACGTCGGATTTTGAGTTTGAAGATGATCGTTTGGATGCCAAACGTCATTTCGCGCATTTTGAAAGAGAGTTCGAATGTTGAACTCCGATTTTGAACCGAGCATGTCATTGTTAACGATTTTACGGGAAAAACGTATTAAATGATTTTGAATGTCAAAAGTCGGCTTTTAAGTTTGAAGATGAGCGTTTGGATGCCAAACGTCATTTCGCGCATTTTGAAAGAGAGTTCGAATGTCGAACTCCGGTTTTGAACCGGGCATTACATTGTTAACGATTTTACGGGAAAAACGTATTAAATGATTTGCGATCAACGAATCGGGTTACGACTCGGACTTTGAAAATTAAATACTATCAAAATCCAAACGGCTCGGACTTGTAAATGACAGTACTTAAAATGCGGTATCGACGGAATCAAACGATCCAAAATTGTAAAGTACGATCGACGAGCCAAACAGCTCGGAATTGTAAAGTACGATCGACGAGCCAAACAGCTCCGAAACGCCCCCGAAAAGTGCCGGAAAGTGCGTTTTTAAGGGAAAGCCTTACTTTTACGTGCAACGACGTGTGTTGAGTACGCTTTGACGTCGGGATGCACGGGGCAGTCCCGGGACGTCTCGTTGGCTTGGCAACGGGGAGCTTAACGGGTTTCGGTTAACCTGGAGCGGGCCATTCAACGGATTCCGGTTAACTTTTTAACGGATTTTGTCGATCCAGATTTGGGTACTTACAATGACCTTTTGTGGTACATGCATTTTTATGAGATTTTGTGACTTGTGTGCCTTTTGTGTGCTTCATTAGTGGTTATTGCTGTGCTCTGTTATATTGCTTTGTCCCTTGCCATGGGGAGGTAGGGGCTGAATTTCATTTGCATGTTCTGGTTCAGTGACTGATCAAGTTGCGTGTTGGGAAGAACCAAGAGTTCACCCAACACTCCTCGTTCATAAACGAGTCTTTCTATGTTCAACATTCAAAACATTCAAACGTGTGTGCAAAGTGTGTGAGACAAGTTATGTGATAAAATGCATATAAGTGCTTTGTTTTATTAATCAAAAGGAGGAAATTACATCTTGTGAGCCATTCACTGTGGGAGGCCACATCCCACTTACAATGAGGATTGAACAGTACATTGAACAGTACTTACAACTGAAATGATGGTCTCTGCAGAGTGGCTAGTTATGTCGCACTACACAGGACCTGGAGTGGCCAGTTGTGTCGCGTGACATAACCTGACTCTCTTCAGAGGCTTTACAATTTTGAATCAGATTCAACAGAGATCCAAAACAGATCGAATTAGAACACCAACTCAACTCAAAAATCAATGAATCAACCACGAATCGACCAAGGGGGTGTGGATATGGAGAGATCCACACTCCTTTGATGAACAAGCAATAAATATGATCCAAATTACATCATGAACATCAATTAAACCAAGCAAAGCAACTTAAACAGAGAGATGGCAATTGTCACTTGATAATTAAAGCAGATGGAGCTTAATTATCAAGTGGATGAATAGAGAGTGAATATGAATTGTGCAAGGAGAAAATATGGGAGAGAAAGGGGAAGGGAATTCGTTACCCTTGTAGTCCTCAACCTCTACACCAAGTTAGGTGTAGAGACCTTCGATTCAGCTGCTGGAATGAGATTTCGATCTCAGATCTGAGAAAGAATTGTGGTTTTCAATGTATATATGAGTGGGTGTTGAATTGGTGTATGATGGAGAGTGAATTGGATGAGAGAGGGATTGAATTGAGGGAATTGGTGTGGGTTTGTATGGAAGGAGGAGAGAGACAAAGTTCTGGGCATATTTTGGCAGGGTAACAGTAGGGAGGCTGAAAAGGGATCCAGAAATGAGAGGGGTAGGGTCTTATTTTTAGGCTGCTGATGATGGGCAAGTTATGTCGCACGACCTTCTGCTTCCATTTTCCGTGGCTCGAGATATCGCATGACCAAGCAAGCCAATAACCGTTTCTGGCGCCAAAACCTGGTTCTGGAACATTCCAAGCTAATTCCCAATAAGTCCAAACTGAATAATACCTTATAGGTCCTTTTGCCTGAGAAAAATACTTAAAAGTACTCCCTTCGCAAGAAACTTATAAAAATTTTCGAGAGTCTCAGAATGGACAGGGAATTTACCAAAATGCCCCTAATACAATTTTATTATATTAAAATGCACCTATAAAGGGTCGCGAATTGGATTGGCGTACTCACAGAGCCCCTCGGCAACATCACTTATGGAAAAAGTGAGGTTGTCGATAAGAAGGACCCAATCCCAATGAGCGGCTGGGGATGTGGCAGACGGTGGAAAAATGATTGATGAGATCGAATGGCTGGACCTTTTGAGAATGGATTCCTATGTATCCCAGATGGGAATCAAGCCGATCGTAGTTCGAAGATTGACTGTTAGGGAAGTCACCCGAAGATTTGACGGTTAGGGGAGTCACCCAAAGATTTGACTGTTAGGGGAGTCACCCGAAGATTTGACTGTTAGGGGAGTAACCCGAAGATTTGACTGTCCGGGGAGTCACTCAAAGATTTGACTGTCTGGGGAGTCACCCAAAGATTTGACTGATGCTTTTAGAAAAGTAATTGACTGAGATATGCTTTCATACCTGTGCTGTGCTTACCTGTAGCTGCCGGAGGGACTGAGGCTACGGCTGATGATGATGACTTGCCGTCTGACACAGGCATTTGATGATAACTCGTCCAACACGGGCATTTGATGGTGATCCTCCGTCTAACACAGGATTTTTGATAATGACTCACCGTCCAACACGGGCAATTGATGATGATCTTTCGCCCAACACGGGAATTTGACGATGAATCTCCGTCCAACACAGGAATCTGATGATGAGCCTCCGTCCAACATGGGAATTGATGATAAGCATCCTGTGAGTACACCAATCCAATTCGTGACCCTTTACAGGTGCATTTTAATGTGATAAAATTGCACTAGGGTCGTTTTGGTAAATTTTCGGTCCATTCCGAGACTTTCGGAAACTTTTTATAAGTTTCTTGCGAAGAAAGTACTTTTAAGTATTTTTCTCGGGCAAAAGGACCTATAAGATATTATTCAATTTGGACTTATTGGGAATTAACTTAGAATGTTCCAGAACCAGGTTTTGGCGCCAGAAATGGTTATGGCTTGCTTAGTCTTGCGACATCTCGAGCCATAGAAAATGGAAGCAGAAGGTCGTGCGACACAACATGCCCATCATCAGCAGCCTATGAATAAGACCCCACCCCTCTCATATCTGGATCCCTTTTTTGGCATAATGTTACTCTGCCAAATTAGAAACGTAGCCTACACACTGCAAACACCCATAACCCTCTCTCTCCTACCCAAATCCCATCAATCCTTCCCAAATTCAATTCAATCCACATACTACCACTTAGACCTTCATGCCACCACTCATCCCAAGCTCAATTAGCCTCAGAAGCTGCTTGTTGAAGGGTTCTATACCTGACTGGGTATAGGATTCGTCGATCTTCAAGGGTAAATCACCAATTCCCCACTTCTCTCTCTTAGATCTTGTCATTTTCATAATTCAATCAATTTATACTCATTTGCTTCGGTAATTAGACCCCATCTGTCCTAATTATTGAACTCCAATCGCCATATCTCTGTTTAATTGATCTAAGTTGTTTAATTGCTTGTTCATAGTTTGATCTTATTGAATTGGTGGTTTGTTTGCCAAAGGAGTGTGGATCTCCCCATATCCACACCCCTTTGGTAATTTCTTTGTTAATTCGTGGGTGCCTGAGTTGATCTGATGTTATAATTTGATTTGATTGGATCTCAATGTGATTTGTGCTCAGTTTGTAAGGTTGCTGCAGGTAGGCATCCTGTGTCACGCGACACAATCTGTCCTGACGAGTCCTGTGTCACGCGACATAACTTGCCAGGCAGGTCCTGTGTCACGCGACACAACATGCCCATCTGCAGTAACCCTTTTCCAGTTGTAAGTTGTGTTTAGATCTGTAATCTGGGATATAGCCCTCCATTGTTTTAAGTGGCTCACAAGTTGTAACAATATCATTCAATTAATAAAATTCATTTACCACATTTGTTTGTCATTGTTGTTTGCACACATTATGAATGTTTTGGATGTTTATATCGAAAGACTCGTCTACGGACGAGGCGTGTTGGGTGAACCCTCAAGTTCTTCCCAACACGTAACCTGACCCCCGAACCCTCTTCTCTCTTTTTCAAAGGTTTTTCAAAGTGTACCTTAAAACATGGCGTGGCGACTCCCAAAAAACATCATTTTCATAAAAATTTCGGCGAGCGCACATTCAGTGGCGACTCCGCTGGGGACATCTTTTGAAAAACTGTTTTTCAAAATTAAGAGGGTCAAGCTTTCATTCATTTAAACATCCAATGTGTTCATTTTGTGTACATCATTAATGACCTTGTGTGGTATATGTATTTTATGGGATTGTGAGACTTGTGTGCCATTGTGTGCTTCATTGTTGTTATGTTGCTGTTTTCTGGTGTTGTGAGTTGTTCCTTGCCATGAGGAGGCAGGGGCTGGATTTCTATTTCAGGTTCTGGTTCAGTGGCTAGCCAAGTCGTGCGACAGTCTTGGACCATTCTGTCCTGTGTCACGCGACAGAACTGGCCACTGAGCAGTTGTGCAGATTCTGGTTTGAGGGCAGTCCCTTTGATCAAGTGCGAAGTTGGTTATTGTGCCTTGTTAATCTATGTGTGTGTGTGTGTGTTTTTTCCGTTTGTATTTCCTTTTCAAATAAAAAAAAATGGTTTCAATTTTTTTTTTTGTAAATAAAAGAACATAGTCATCCGCACACTACGTCACCTAGATCTAGAACCCTCGGGTGCGATTGACGGCATCGCGGACGGTGATGTATGTCGCCTACGCTTGAGCGCCTAATATCAAACCTATCCCCCTAGCGCATCATAGGTAGAGCCACACTTGTAAAGCTTACCCTATGGTTGGTTTTTGGATACAACATTTTTAATTACACTAAAATGGGTTGTTTCGAAATTTATAATATGACATATATATACCTATCCCAAAACCTAGCATGTGTGGGCATGTTGCCAATGCAACATGATTTCACGTAGGGACATGTCACCCTCGTGACATGTTCTAACGAGGGGTCATGCCGAATTGTCACTGTGCGCCGACGAGAGGTCATGCCGGATTTTTCTTTGAAATTCTTCAAGAATACCCGTTATGCTGCCCAAATTCCCCCAGAAATTTGGACTACTCGCCCGTCTCACATTGTGCTTAGGTCTTGTTTTAGGTGTTATTACCTATTATTAATTTCTATGCAAAACATTTGGTATAATTTGAATGTTGCGTCTCTAGGTTTCCCCCGAGGTCTTAGAATGCGAAAATAAAGGCTTATCCTTTTCCAACCTTATTTAGGACTTAAAAGATACCGATTTCTACTTGAACATAAATAAGATGTTTGCACGAGTCCGTCATTTCCTTTCCTTTCCCTCTCCCGTACTTTCTCAGAATCTCTTCCTTCACCATCTTATCAATCCATACCCACCTCTGCAGTTGCGGCAAGTTGGGTGTGTGCTCCAACTTCCAGTGCTTATTTGGTTAGTGTCTCTGAGGTGGTTACAGTCTCTTGCAGAGCTCTCATCTATTTTGGTATCTAAGATGTCTGGTACAGAGGATATGTCGTTCGTTCGGTCTGGAGGTTCCTTTGCTTCAGATCAGCTGGATCTGAATGATTTTTCTGTGGTTGAGTTGCGAGCATCTCTTGAGGCTGCCTTGGTTCGTGAATGCAAAGCTCAGTTGCTCGCCCAAGTTGCTAAGGCCCGAGATGAAGAAACACACGCTAGGTTTGTGGAAGCAATGCGTGTTCGAGGGATCGCAGTCATTCGTCACGAAGATGGGTCTTACGAGGAGATCATTGGTACTAACAACACTGATTATGGTGCTGGAAATGTTTCCCTCCCTCTTTAGGCCACCGTTAATGTTACATCTTCCCCCGCTTATCAAATGCATGGGATGAATGTGAATGCGCAAGGTAAGGTTCCTCCTCCAGCACCTCAAATTGGCCAGGCTCAGATTCAGGGCGTACAACTGGTCTCCAATGCCTTTGGATCTCCTAATCAGTTTGGGTCGCAGTGTCAATATCAGCAAGGTTCCCAAGGATCATGTCATTGTGTGGACAACAAGTTTAACCAGAAGGGATTGCTGTCGTTCCCCACTAACCAGACTCCACTTAAAGGAAGTTTTTCTCAACCATTAACGGGTTCATCTTATGGTTTCAACTCATCATCTACGCAGGGTCATTATTCAGGACCAACCCCGTACTTGACTGTTAATCAAATGTCCTTCATTCCCGCCATGAATCCCACTCAGCAACGGGTACCAGTGCCCGAGTCACCTCCAAAAGTGGTTCAGATGAATAGAGGAAAACATTACTGTGGTGATGTAGGGATGCCTATGAATGAATTCTTCAAGATCTTAGTAAACGGAGGTTTGGTTCAACCACTGGTCAATTATAGCCCTCCTAATCCTAAGCCGAACCTGGATAAAAGAAAGTTCTGCTATTACCATCAATACCCTGGCCATACCACTCACGACTGCAAATCTTTGAGGGTGATCATCCAAAGGCTCATCGACGAAGGGGAGATTGAAAAGGACCTTCAAGAGAAAAGTAGTGTTTAGAATAACGGTTGGTTTCCACCTCGCAAGCAGCGGAAATTTGACGATCTCAGAATAACAACTGAAGAGGCTTTTAATGGGTTAGTTCGAAGAGGAATGGTCAAACCACTTGATAATTACAGCCATGTTCATTGCAATCCCAAGTTGGACACCAGCAAGTATTGCCGATATCATCATTATCCTGGCCATGTCACCAACGACTGCGTCCCTCTGAAATTGCTTATTCAAAGGCTTGTTGATCAAGGTAGGATTGAGAAGGCCCATCCCAATGTGGCTACTAATTCTCTTCCGTAATATCAGCAGAAGCCAGGGGGCCTCCCATCCAATGTTGATGCAGTCAATCAGTCTTTGTAGGGTCTAGATTGTATGTCATGTTATTAATGAATTTCCGTTGTTGGGCATGAGTCTGTTAAGTCCATTGTGGACTAATTTTTTCTTTCAGTAATAGAAGTCTTTGTTTCTCTTCTTGCTAGACTTGAGACATCACTTGCGCACCCACGTCACATTTAATTGAAATGGTCTTATTCTATATGATCACTTGTGTTGCTCAATCACTAATGCATTGAAATGATTAATATTTAAATTAATCGGAGTGAGAAAATAAACTAATATCCTTCTCAAATTGGGGCTTATCAACTCCCCATCTCGCATCCCATATGCTCACATCTCTTTCACCATACTCAGCGTTCCATTGCTCAATGAATTTGCATGAATCTTCCTCAAGTAAGCTTATGCAAGCAATGAAGACTTAATCTCGTTTAGATCATCCGGTAGGGATTGCAGTTGAAGCCTTTCACCCTAGGAAACCATTACCTCACCCTCACTAAACAATACCCTTTCATTTCAAGATCGGCATATTTTGAAACCCTATTTAGTCATCATCATTGAGAGAAATACAAGCAATGGCAAGAAGTTATTTTCGAGAATCGGCGATGCACAAAATACTCAAGTCATGAAGGAGGGACAGTGTAGACACCCCATTCTGAACACATCGGATCATACTTATACCACTCTAAGTATCACTTTGAGTCAAGAAGTAGAAATCCACCATTTCGTCATGTTTCGTTAAGTTTTGACTAACCACCGTTAGTTTGGGACTAAACTGCATAAACGAGGAAAGGACAAAACTGTCCACAGGAGCAATATCTCGCCGCGAGATGGCGTGTCTCGCGCGAGATATCCCCCCTCTGCAGATTGCAGACGACAGTTTCCTCATCGATTTCAACCTCTTTCCGGGATAAAACTTTATCCCTCCGGCCAGCCAATAGGATTTGGAGTCTAGAACCATCTGATAGGGTTTTACCTCTCCACTTCTTCCTATCCATCCCCTATAAATACTTGGTGACTTCCAAGGATCAAGGGGACCGCGATTTTTCACAACACACACACATTTTGTTGGCTTATTTCCCTGAAAGAATCTTACAAAATCACCCTAAAAACTCACCTCATAGTTTGTTTGTCAACCTTGTTGATAAACAAACATCAAGCTCCAAGTCAAGGACCGAGGCGAAGCTCTGTCCGTGTCAAGAGTCGATTCTAAACTTGAGTCGAAACTCTGCCCAAATCACCTCACGCAAGGTAACCCCTAAATCCCTTTCTAATTGATTGTTAGAGTGGTATAAGTCCATAGAATCTAGGATCGGCCTAGAGCCTCTCCAAATCATGGAGACGGTCTCGAAGCAATCGATCCTACATTCCGTTTAACCCCGTTAAATGGACATTTGTTTGTAATATTTAAAAATCGTTTTTCTTTTCTTTTGAAAACCTCTCTTTTCTTTAGCAAGACCGATCTCCGGATTGGGTGAAATGGATGCTCCTTGACCTACCCATTTCATAACCTAAGCCCCGAACCCAAATCTCTTTCAAAATGGTTTTCCTATTTTCTCCAATCGAATAATATAGGTGGCGACTCAAATCGAAAAGATAAAATTCTTTCTTCTCACAACGCTACAGTGGCGACTCCGCTGGGGACTTAAAATTAAGAGGCTTAAACTTGCGTCAAAATTAAAAGAGAGGTTTTCAAAAAAAATAAAATTGTAAATTCGATTTTCTGCTCTCAGATGAGGCATATCTCGCACGAGATATCATATCTCGCGCGAGATATAGCCTCAGCAATCTGGTTGTTTTCTGATTTCTCCCATTTTTCTCATAGTCCAAGACGAGAGCCGAACATGCATGGGGGATCCCAGAATTCATCATCTGCAGAGTTCCCGCATCTTAAGGCCTCCCTTAAGGTGTAGAACTCGAACCTTTAGGTCATTTAAATAATTGATTATTATTTATGAACTGCGTGCGATTGAGTTTTATTTAAATAAAGTCCGGTCCATTGGGGATTCGAGAGTTGTAAATTAATTTATTTATCTTTCTTTATCTCTCTTTATGTGGAACTACAACGGCCTGAGTCTTCCTAAATTGGGAGAAACGTAGGCAACCACTTGGTGCGGCCATTATCTGTTTTCCTTTTGATTTTCAAAAAAAAAAATCTCTATTTTATCTATCACCTAGATTGACTATCACACACGCGCACTCATTTATATCTGTCATTGCACTATATACCCCGATTAACCCGGGACCCACACTAAGGACGGATGACGGTAACCACCTAGTCGCCGGTCTCTCCGAAGTTGGATCATCCCACTCCGCGTATTCAATCCACCTAGATTGTCATATCGCGGGGAGCCTAGCCTTCCAGCCCTGCATCGCCACATATCATGTAGATTATCTTTCTAGGAACACTCCGTGACCGGTCAGTTTTGACTCGGTAATCTTTCTTTTCTTTGACCAAAATAAAGTTAATGTAAAATTGACTATCGAGAACGGATTCGGAAAAGTCCCTTCGGAAAAAGAAAAAGTCCCTTCGAAAATGTCCCTTCGGAATGACCCTTTCGGATGTCCCTTTAAAGAAAAAAAATCCCTCCGGTCAATTTTACGTGGCTTTATTTTACAAAGAATGGTTAATTACCGAGTCCCTAGGTTTGGTTTGAATTACGTATACCTGCAAGATTTACCTAGGATGCTAGATAGAAAACGGATCTTTGTCCGTCCGACCATGAATTTAGGAAATAAAAAGGAATAAAATCCATCTCTCCGAATGGTTATCTCGTGCGAGATCACCTAGTCTCGCGCGAGATATTATTTGCAGATTTCGTGTTTGTGATTGATAATCGATGTGCGCTCCCTCCTTGAGTCAAAACTCCGTCTCTAATAAAAATAAAACTTCAAAAAAATTGCTCGTGAGGTAATTTTAACCATCATCCTTTTCTCCATCTAGGATCGTTTGGGGCTAATATTCGAAAAGACGTTTCATTAGGATATCTCGAGTTCATCTCTAAGGTCGTCAAGCCCCCTTACCTCTCCAACGGTAACAACTCAATTTCTTTCCGACACGATGAATTCCGAAGCACTCAAGAAGGAAATTGAGGATCAAAGGATTCGATATGAAGAAATGCTACAAGCCCAAGCCGATGAAATGGAGGCCAAATTAGAACTTGAAAGGAGAATCCAAGCCGGGGAAATGAAAGCCATGGTTGACGAACTCCGAGCCATGAAACTAAAAGTGGCCGAATTAAGCTCAAAGAAGAAAGAGAATGAGACCTCTTCCGATGATGAAGTATCATACACTAAGAAGGCTAAAAGACACCGCAAGCACAAGAAAAAGGTGTATGAGTCTAGCTCATCATCTTCCTCCTCTGACAATGAGAGTTATGCTTCCAAGAAAGAAAGAAAGAGGGAAAGCAAGAACGAACCCCTTACCATGGCAATGCTAGAAAAGAAACTTGCATCCCTCGATGTGAGTAAAGGAGCCTCGCTCTCTATTGACTATGACACCCTTCGTCAATCCATGTCAAAGCTTCCTAAAAAGTACAAGACACCCGACATTGCAAAATTCAATGGCACTACTTGCCCTAAAGCTCATTTGGAAACCTACTCTTGGGCCATGCTACCTATGGGTGTTGATGACAACTTGATAGTTCAATGCTTCCCTCAAACCCTCGATGGTGCCGCTAGAGATTGGTACATGACTCTTCCACTCTCCAAAAGGCTTGATTGGCCACTCGCCAATCGTGCCTTCCAAGAACAATTTGAGGAAAAGACTACCTACCGCACTACTAGGAGAGACCTTGAGCAAACCAAGCAACTTCCGAATGAATCATTCGCAGACTTCGTCAAAAGATGGAGGACCAAACTGACTGAAATCGTTGATAGGCCAAGCCTAGACGAACTAATTCATATCCTACTTCAACGTCTCCGTGAAGAGTACCAAGAGAAGCTTGCCGACAATTACTTCCCTAGTTTCCTCGAACTCCATAAATCGGGCCTTAGAGTTGATGAATTGATCCTTCTTAGAAAGAATTCAGAAAAGGAGAATCGTCCAATAAAGGGGAGCACCGGTCGTACCTATCATGATTTTGGAGGGACTACTCTTAAGGAGATGTTCGATGATCTAGTAGGCCAAGGAAAATTGAAGCCAATGGAAGACTATCATCCTAAGAAAATGAGAGAAGATTGGGACCACGACAAATTTTGCGATTACCATCAGTTTAGTGGTCATGACACCAACAATTGCTACAATTTGAGGGATGCCATCCAAGACTTGTATGAAGCCGGCAAGATCAACTGAAGCATCACCGCCTTGGGGCTCCGATCGTCCTCTCCCTTTTTCCTTTGAAAAAAAAAGAAAAAAAATATAGATTAGGTCAACTTCCTAGTATGTTCTCGAAGAGTCGTTCTGTCATTCTAGTCCATCTCTATCCTCTCTAGTTTGTGTCAAGTGAACTATCGAGTCTATTTCAAATTTTCTTATCAATAAAAGTTATCTCTTTATCCTAAACACTTTCCCAAGAGTTGTTTTTCTTTATGAATATCATTTGATCTATGTTGAATAGTGGACCCTCATTCCTTAAATCATCACGAAAAATAGAAACTTCTAAACAAGTTTGAAATGAAAACTATCATTAGAAGGCTTAAGGCTAAACATTACTCCTGTTGAAAGTCGAAGATCAACAAACGAAGGAAGCCAAAGGCGCTGCTATCAACATTCATCCCAAGAAGAGTGGGGCTACTCAATTCAAGGCTTTGAGAGTACAAAAATAAATAAAAAGCTCGCTAGGTCGAAACTCCTCAAATCGTCCTAGGAAAAAATAGAGCATAAAAAAAAAAAACTCTCAAGCCTTCATCGCCCCACGACAAGGATGGAATTTCAACAAAGGCAAGAAGGACTCTCCCGCAAAGAAGAAGAGTCAAGTGATATCAATGAAGAAAAGAGGATCCCTCAACATTCTCTTACAATGAAGCCCGAATGGCAACGCAAATGAAGAAGACTTTCAACATCAATCCATAAGGAAAAATGTTTAGCCTTAAGTCATACTAACGATCGGCTTTCTTTTCAAACTCGTTAAGAAACTTCTAGATGATGCAAGGTCCATTAAAAGTAGAACAACTTTTCTAGACCTTTGAGCCATGTAGCGTTCTTTGTCGAGTCTAGGGGCTTCCTCTTAGCCATTCTCATACACACTCTTGGAATCCAAGCATCAAAACTGGGGCTTCCTAACCTTTCCTCCCTCAGTCAATCTCTACTCAGATCTCAAGAGTAATCTAATTTGCAGTAGGGGCTTTCCTTTTCGCTTCTCACTCTCATCATCAGAGAATATACTCCTCCATAAAAAGAGTTAATGCTTGGATCACCTTCCAAAAAAAATAGAGTCCGTCTCTCTTCAACTAAACTTAAGATCTCATCTTTCTCGTTAATGAGATTCTTCCAACTATGTCCCCTTCGAGTAAACATACTTTTCAAAAAAAAAATGCTCGCTAGGTTGAAAACTCGTAAAGAGCGGCCTAGGCAAAAGTTAGAGCACAAAAACAAAAGACGCAAAAGAGATGCCCGCTAGATTGAAAACCCGAAAGGGCGGTCTAGGCAAAAACAAGGGTACGTCACTAAAGAAAAAAAAAATTCAAAGGGAAAAAGGAGGGGATCCTTCTTCAATTTACACAGCCTCACAAGCCTGTTCGTGAAGTCATCTACAACATACAAGAAGTCTTGGGGCTTGATGTCGAGAGAAGCCTTGGAAAATACATGCTTTGGAGTAGGCATCATAAGTTCTACATTAGTAAAAGCCATTGGAGTGGTTTAGACCTTGTTCAGTCAATGATCATCACATGAAAAACTAAGGGGCTTGACGATAAAAAAAAAAAGTCCTACGACAACGTAAAATCCTTGAAGTATCCTGAACCTTAGTGTTGAACTTGGGTTATCTCAATGGAATCCTATTAGACGATTGTCTCATTCGATCTTTAGATGGACCTCACGAGTTGGCCTTCTAAACCAAAATCTAAATCACACAAACAATTTTCAATCTCACATAATAGAACTCATTCTCCCCGCTGATTCTTGGAGTCGAGTGCACATTGATAGTCTTGAACAAACAAATGCTTAAGTGAATATATGTTGTTATGCAAATGCTTTCACTAACCCTCTTGCAGGAATTAAAGCACGTCAAGTGCTTACTTTTAGATCAAACATGTTGAGTGTTTGGATTTCGCCTACCATCTACCTTTCCATATAGCAATGCATCCAATTAAGTGCGTCGAGCATCTCTTCAAGCGTCAAGCATCCATTGCGTCAAGCAACCATTGCGTCAAGTAACCATCGTGTCAAGCAACCATTCCATCAAGGAACCATCGCGTCAAGCAACCATTGAGTCAAGCAACCATCGCGTCAAGCATCCATCACGTCAAGTGCCATGCGTCAAGCATATTCCAACAAAAAGCCCGATTCAACGCCCAGACAGGTGGATCGTCAATAATTAGGTGTGTCAAACATCTAAGATGCGTCAAGCATCTAGGGGCAGTATGTCAAATACTTACCTTACCAAAAGCCCGATTCAGCGCCCAGACAAGTGGATCGTCAACAATTAGGTGGGTCAAACATCTAAGATGCGTCAAGCATCTAGGGTCAGTATGTCAAATACTTACCTTAACAAAAGCCCGATTCAGCGCCCTTACAGGTGGATCGTCACCAAGTAGGTGTGTCAAGCATCTACAAGTAGTATGTCGAGTACTACTCAACAAAAAGCTCGGTCCCGAATCGCCAGGATCGTCACCTCAACAAAAGCTCGGTCTTGAATCGCCAGGATCGTCACCAAGTAGGTGTGTCAAGCATCTACAAGTAGTATGTCGAGTACTACTCAACAAAAAGCTCGGTCCCGAATCGCCAGGATCGTCACCTCAACAAAAGCTCGATCTTGAATCGCCAGGATCGTCACCAAGTAGGTGTGTCAAACATCTACAAGTAGTATGTCGAGTACTACTCAACAAAAAGCTCAGTCTTGAATCGCCAGGATCGTCACCAAGTAGGTGTGTCAAGCATCTACAAGTAGTATGTCGGGTACTACTCAACAAAAAGCTCGGTCCCGAATCGCCAGGATCGTCACCTCACTTCAGTCTCAAAAGAAAAAACAGAATGAAAAGGACCGGACAGGTAAATCTTTGTTTTCTAACATCTTTCCCCGCAGGTTCGGAGCCCAAACAGGCGAATCTTCAGACAAACAGGTATATTCAGAATTGGGTCATGATTTGATTCCTCAGTATGGATTTGCCTTTTCAAAAATAAAATCTCCTTGATTTTCAAAAAAAAAATGATTTTCAAAATACCTAAAGCAACCTTTTCGTGTTTTGGAGTCAAACTACGTCATGGTCTGATTCTCCAATAGAGATACGTAGGAAGTCGTGCGGCCCGACCATCCCGATGCTCAGAATGATGTCTTTTCTATCTTCGACATGACTTCTTTCATAAGACTTGTCGCCGAGGGGCTCTGTAGACACCCCATTCTGAACACATCGAATCATACTTATACCACTCTAAGTCTCGCTTTGAGTCAAGAAGTAGAAATCCACCATTTCGTCATGTTTCGTTAAGTTTTGACTAACCACCGTTAGTTTGGGACTAAACTGCATACGAGATAATGAGGAAAGGACAAAACTGTCCACAGGAGCAATATCTCGCCGCGAGATGGCGTGTCTCGCGCGAGATATCCCCCCTCTGCAGATTGCAGACGACAGTTTCCTCATCGATTTCAACCTCTTTCCGGGATAAAACTTTATCCCTCCGGCCAGCCAATAGGATTTGGAATCTAGAACCATCTGATAGGGTTTTACCTCTCCACTTCTTCCTATCCATCCCCTATAAATACTTGGTGACTTCCAAGGATCAAGGGGACCGCGATTTTTCACAGCACACACATATTTTGTTGGCTTCTTTCCCTGAAAGAATCCTACAAAATCACCCTAAAAACTCACCTCATAGTTTGTTTGTCAACCTTGTTGATAAACAAACATCAAGCTCCAAGTCAAGGACCGAGACGAAGCTCTGTCCGTGTCAAGAGTCGATTCTAAACTTGAGTAGAAACTCTGCCCAAATCACCTCACGCAAGGTAACCCCTAAATCCCTTTCTAATTGATTGTTAGAGTGGTATAAGTCCATAGAATCTAGGATCGGCCTAGAGCCTCTCCAAATCATGGAGACGGTCTCGAAGCAATCGATCCTACATTCCGTTTAACCCTGTTAAATGGACCTTTGTTTGTAATATTTAAAAATTGTTTTTCTTTTCTTTTGAAAACATCTCTTTTCTTTAGCAAGACCGATCTCCGAATTGGGTGAAATGGATGCTCCTTGACCTACCCATTTCATAACCTAAGCCCCGAACCCAAATCTCTTTCAAAATGGTTTTCCTATTTTCTCCAATCGAATAATATAGGTGGCGACTCAAAACGAAAAGATAAAATTCTTTCTTCTCACAACGCTACAGACAGATATAATCCTCAATTCCTTAAGAGGCCTTCCAAATTCTCTAAAGAAGGATTTTAAATCCTCATAATTCAGCAAGAGTCCTCAACTTCTCGAGAGGCTTTTCAAAAGAAGGACTTTAGATCCTCACAATTCAGCAAAAGTCCCCGACTTCTCAAGAAGCTCTCCAACGTTCAAAAAGGAGCCCGAATTCTCGCAAGTTCACAAAAAGTTCTCGATAGCTTGGATTTCCTCTCACTAATACCTTCAAACCAATCCCAAGCCATCCTCTCATTTTTAGAGGATATTCCCATTACCATTACCCTTGCCTTTGGCCAAAGCCAAGATTGACCTCTCAATCTTAGAGGCAATGAAGATGCAATCACAGATTTCCTCGCCTTAGAAATCCCAAACTCATCCTCGAAAGCCAACCTCTCATCTTAAGAGGTTCAGTCAGCAAAAAGCCCAGTCGACCTCTCATCTTAAGAGGTCATGACGTTCCAAATCACCCGATGGCTGATCGAAGCCCTGAAAACCAGCTACAGTTCCTACCGGATAGTAGTTTCATTCTAATATCTTCGAGATCTAAATCAAATTAATGCTTTGTTGCTTGCTTAAGATGGAACCTAATCCATCTCGGTTCAAGATCATCAATCAGAGATTATGCAAATTCAAATCCTATTCATTTGGCATTTCATGTGAGCATATTTCATTTCTCCTCCACAAAAAAATTCCCGCGAATGTCCTACTAAGGCTTCACATCTGTGTCTTTCATCGACACTCCAAGGAGACATGTGCGTTAACTCTCCAGTTTTCAAAAGATCCTCGAATCTCCGCATTTATTCTCTTTCCAATCGGGACTGGCCCGAACTACGGCGACCTGAGCTCCTCGCATTAAGGGGAACGTAAGCAACCAGAAATGGTCCGGTCACAAATACATTCAAATATCAGAAAATCCGGTCTCCTCATGGGCCGCCCCTATACACAAATCCTCTTTCCATCTCACTAACTTTGATTCTGGATATCAGTTGGTTTTCTCCTTGTGATTAATCAAAATATTTATTCATATCAGATTTAGTGTTTGAATAACCCGAACATCAATAAAGGATTTTAAGCAGCCTTGTGATCATCATGAATAAGACAAGTTTTCAAATGTCTTGACAAGTCTTCTTTTTCTCCATCATAGGGAAATAGAGCCAAACACTGTCTTTCTGTCAGCAGGGGCTTCCATACACTTTTCCACACCCTGTGATGCTTATACTCTCTCAAAAGAGTCAAACCCAAAGCGAGTGTGTTACACAAAATGGGGATTCATTCCCACCTTTCAAAAAATGTGCCCCTGCACGTATACATTTCTGAGTCTTGTCCAATGACTGATTGACTACGGTCTGAAATGATGGGTTGCCTCCTTGGCCACATGATGACTCTGTCTGCAATAAGGCTGCTTTGAATCTCTCCAAGTTGGGGCTTTGATAAGCTGTTCTCTCGGGCTCTCCTTATCAGATTTCCCTCCGGGTTTGCTTTGCATTATCAACTGGGGCTTCGCCATGGTCACCTCATCAAGAAGTGGGGCTTCGCCTAGTCATCTCTTCAAAGCTAGGGCATTCTCTACACTTCCTCCACTGTTTGCCATCTCGGGCGCGCGACATACTTTGTTCTTATCAGCCAGCGATAGACCTGCTGCAATCTGTACTCCCGGAAGCATCCCCGACTTGCCTAGGCTGCACCATCTCAATCATCACTCATACATTTCCCCACCTCAAGGGAGAGGGTTCACTTCACCACATACATCCCTATACACACTCGACCCATACATCATCATATGTATACACGGTCATACCATCACAAAATCCATCATAGCATAATTGCTACATACATATCTGCTCGTCAAGCCATACAAAATCCTCACTCCATTTTCATCCCCAGTCGAGATGGACTCGTGCATCAAGATTAATAACACATAAGATTAACAATAATCAAATGAATAAAATGCAAAGTGCCTAGAGTGTTGTGTTTCCCCCCCCCCCACAGGGTACAATAATCAAGTGATCATAATCTGATCAGGGGAATTGCTCCTCAAATCACAATCTAGACAAAGATTTCAAATCCTGCAGGTGGCATATCCTGCCTTTATCATCTTCATCAGTCTCGTCATCTTCGGATTCACCAGCTCATCTGAAAGAGCCTTAGCTGCCTCAATCTCCAAGCAATGCTTGTCAAAAAGGCTTCAGCTGTCCCAATCTCCAAGCAATAATGCTCATCAGTCTCAGCAACATCAAAGCCTGTTCCGCACGGCGAGTTATCATCAAAGCTCGTTCTGCACGGTGAATCATCAAAAGCTCGTTCTCATGGGCGGATCATCACCAAAAAGCCCGTTCTCATGGGCGGATCTTCATCAAAAGCCCATTCTCATGGGCAAATCATCACCAAAAGCCCATTCTCATGGGTGGATCTTCATCAAAAGCCTGTTCTCATGGGCAAACCATCACCAAAAGCCCGTTGTCATGGGCGGATCTTCATCAAAAGCTCATTCTACATAGCAAATCATCAACAAAGACCATCCCTTGCACGGCAAACCAGCAACTCTTCATCAGCAGTAGCCTAAGTCCCCTGGAAGCTACCTTTCATCATCAACAAATAGTAGCCTAAGTCCCCTAGAAGCTACCTTTCATCATCAACAAATAGTAGCCCAAGTCCCCTGGCAGCTACCTTTCATCATAACAAATAGTAGCCTAAGTCCCCTGGCAGCTACCTTTCTTCATCAACAAATAGTAGCCTAAGTCCCCTGGTAGCTACCTTTCATCATCAACAAACAGTAGCCTAAGTCCCCTAGCAGCTACCTTTCTTCATCAACAAACAGTAGCCTAAGTTCCCTGGCAGCTACCCTTCTTCATCAACAAACAGTAGCCTAAGTCCCTTGGCAGCTACAGTTTTTCCACAACTTCGTGACTACAGTGGTCTAAGTCCCTTTGGCAGCCACGAACATCAGCAATAGTAGCCTAAGACTCTCCGGCAGCTACAACCCTCCATCAATATCAGCAATAGTAGCCTAAGACCCTCCGACAGCTATAACCCTCCATCAACATCAGCAATCGTAGCCTAAGACCCTCCGGCAGCTACATCTATCCCTACAGGTAAGCACAGCACAGGTATGAAAGCATATCTCAGTCAATTACTTTTCCGAAAGCATCGATATTTTCTCGGGTGACTCCCCTAACAGTCAATCTCCGGGTGACTCCCCAAACAGTCAATCTTCGGGTGACTCCCCAACAGTCAATCTTCGGATGACTCCCCTAACAGTCAAATCTTCGGGTGACTCCCCTGACAGTCAATCTCCGGATGACTCCCCGAACAGTCAAATCCTTGGGTGACTCCCAGAACAGTCAAATCTTCGGGTGACTCCCCTAACAGTCAAATTTTGGGTGACTCCCCTAACAGTCAACCTTCGAACTACGACCGGCTTGATTCCCACCAGGGATAATAGGATCCTTTCTCAAAAGGTCCATCCATCTGATCTCATCAATCATTTTTCCACCATCCGCCATATCCCCAGCCGCTCATTGGGATTGGGTCCTTTTTGTCGACAACCTCACTTCTTCCATAAGTGACGTTTTCGAGGGGCTCTGTGAGTATGCCAATCCAATTCGCGACCCTTTACAGGTGCATTTTAATGTGATAAAATTGAACTAGGGGCATTTTGGTAAATTCTCGGTCCATTCCGAGACTTCCGGAAACTTTTTATAAGTTTCTTGCGAAGAAAGTACTTTTAAGTATTTTTCTCAGGCAAAAGGACCTATAAGGTATTATTCAGTTTGGACTTATTGGGAGTTAACTTGGAATGTTCCAGAACTAGGTTTTGAAGCCAGAAACGGTTATGGCTTGCTTAGTCGTGCGACATCTCGAGCCATGGAAAATGGAAGCAGAAGGTCGTGCGACACAACATGCCCATCATCAGCAGCCTATAAATAAGACCCCACCCCTCTCATATCTGGATCCCTTTTTTGGCATAGTGTTACTCTGCCAAATTAGAAACGTAGCCTACACACTGCAAACACCCACAACCCTTTCTCTCCTACCCAAATCCCTTCAATCCTTCCCCAATTCAATTCAATCCACATACTACCACTTAGACTTTCATACCACCACTCCTCCCAAGCTCAATTTGCCTCAGAAGCTGCTTGTTGAAGGGTTCTATACCTGACTGGGTATAGGATTCGTGGATCTTCAAGGGTAACTCACCAATTCCCTACTTCTCTCTCTTAGATCTTGTCATTTTCATTTAATCAATTTATACTCATTTGCTTCGGTAATTAGACCCCATCTGTCTTAATTATTGAACTCCAATAGCCATATCTCTGTTTAATTGATCTGAGTTATTTAATTGCTTGTTCATAATTTGATCTTATTGAATTGGTTGTTTGTTTGCCAAGGGAGTGCGGATCTCCCCATATCTACACCCCTTTGGTCATTTCATTGTTAATTCGTGGGTGCCTGAGTTGATCTGAGGTTGTAATTTGATTTGATAGGATCTCATTGTGATCTGTGCTCAGTTTGTAAGGTTGCTGCAGGCAGGCATCCTGTGTCACGCGACACAATCTGTCCTGACGAGTCCTGTGTCACGCGACATAACTTGCCAGGCAGATCCTGTGTCACGCGACACAACATGCCCATTTGCAGTAACCCTTTTCCAGTTGTAAGTTGTGTTCATATCTGTAATCTGGGATGTGGCCCTCCATTGTTCTAAGTGGCTCACAAGTTGTAACAATCCCATTTCATTAATAAAATTCATTTACCACATTTGTTTGTCATTGTTGTTTGCACACACTATGAATGTTTGGATGTTTAATTTCGAAAGACTCGTTTAGGATGAGGCGTGTTGGGTGAACTCTCAAGTTCTTCCCAACACGTAACCTGACCCCCGAACCCTTTTCTCTCTTTTCAAAGATTTTTCAAAGTGTACCTTAAAACATGGCGTGGCGACTCCCAAAAAACATCATTTTCATAAAAATTTTGGCGAGCGCACATTCACATCCGTCCAACACGGGAATCTGATGATAAGCCTCCATCCAACACGGGAATTGATGATAAGCATCCGTCCAACACGGGAATCTGATGATAAGCCTCCGTCCAACACGGGAATTGATGATAAGCATCCGTCCAACATGGGAATTGATGATAAGCATCCGTCCAACACGGGAATTGATGATAAGAATCCGTCTAACACGGGAATTTTGATGATGAGCCTCCATACAACACGGGAATTGATGATAAGCATCCGTCCAACACAGGAATTGATGATAAGCATCCGTCCAACACGGGAATTGATGATAAGCATCCGTCCAACACGGGAATCTGATGATAAGCCTCCGTCCAACACGGGAATTGATGATAAGCATCCGTCCAACACGGGAATTGATGATAAGCATCCGTCCAACACGGGAATCTGATGATAAGCCTCCGTCCAACACGAGAATTGATGATAAGCATCTGTCCAACACGGGAATCTAATGATAAGCCTCCGTCCAACACGGGAATTGATGATAAGCATCCGTCCAACATGGGAATTGATGATAAGCATCCATCCAACACGGGAATTGATGATAAGCATCCGTCCAACACGGAAATCTGATGATAAGCCTCCGTCCAACATGGGAATTGATGATAAGCATCCGTCCAACACGGGAATCTGATGATAAGACTCCGTCCAACATAGGAATTGATGATAAGCATCCGTCCAACACGGGAATCTGATGATAAGCCTCCATCTAACACGGGAATTGATGATAAGTATCCATCCAACACAGGAATCTGATGATAAGCCACCGTCCAACACGGGAATTGATGATAAGCATCCGTCCAACACGGGAATTGATGATTGCCATACCAGATGAACATTGTTGATGATTCAGCCTAGCGGAACTCGCTTTTGATGTTGATTTGCTGAAGCTGATGAGCCCTATTGCTTGGAGATTGAGGCAAGCTCTCTTTTTGACGATGCTGATGAATCCGAAGGTGATAAAGGCCGAATATGCCACCTGCAGGATTTGAAATCTTTGTCTAGAATGTGATTTGAGGAGTAATCCCCATGATCAGATCATGATCACTTGATTACTATACCTTTTGGGGGGGGGATACATAACACTCTAGGTACTTTACATTATTTGATTTGGTTTTGATTATTGTCAAGCTTATGCCTTATTAATCTTAACGCATGAGTCCATCTTGGATGGGGATGAAAATGGAATGAGGATTTTGCATGGCTCGATGAGTTGATATGTATGTGGCAATTATGCTATGATGGATTTTATGATGGTATGACCGTGTATATATGATGATGTATGGGTTGAACCCTCTCCCACGAATTTGAGGAGTGTATGAGTGATGAATGATATGGCGTAGACTAGGCAAGTTAGGGACGCTCCCGGGAGTACAAATTGCAGCAGGTTGATTGTTGTTGATAAGAACAAGGTGTGTCGCGCGCCTGAGATGACAAGTAGCAGAGAAAGTGCAGAGAATGCCTTGGCCCTGAAGAGATGACTAGGCAGTGGCGGATCTACACCTAAATTATTGGTGGTGCCTATTCTTAATAAAAAAAATGCGAAACTAAAATTCAATACCTCTTCTTGAGCAAGTGAAACACTATTGTTTGCTTTATTTTTCTAGAGTTTTAGCATTTTATTAATAGAAATACCGAGTTTTGTTCTTTAAAAAATTGGTTTAATATTTAGATTGATTTGAGATATGTGTACGTAAATAGAAAATAATGAAATTTTTTTTGTTATAATTGCCAAAAATTTTAAAAAATATATGATGAAATTGATAAATGTAAATTATTCAAAAAAAATATTGTTATAATGTTAAAGTAATGAATTAACGATTGCAATAATTCATTAAAATATATTGCAAGGAAAAAAAATTAATTTGTTAATTAAACTTGAAAGAATAGGAGTAAAATACGATGTTTGAAAGTAAAGGCCAAATAGGAAGGGAAGGAAATCCCAAATTAGGGGGAGAGTCTTTTTTGAAAGAAAAAGGAAAGGGGAAAGAAAATTAAAAGACTAAAACCACAGATGCAAAGACTCGAACGATGGTGGTCCGGTAAACACACGTTAACAAGCAATTTCTATAGACTCCTCCAACCATTGGGACACAAACAATTTATATAAAAATAATACTATATTTATTATATGTACTAAAAATGTAAAAAAAAAAATTTTTTTTTTTTGGTGGTGCAATTGCACCATCAGGCACTATACTAAATCCGCCCATGTGACTAGGCAAAGCCCCAGCTGATAATGCAAAGCAAACCCGGAGGGAATTTGGTAAGGAGAGCTTGAGAGAACAGCTTAACAAAGCCCCAGCTTGAAGAGATTCAATGCAGCCTTATTGCAGACAGAGTCATCTTGTGGCCAAGGAGGCAACCCATCATTCAAACCGCAGTCAATCAGTCATTGGAAAAGACTTGGAAATGTATATATGCAGGGGAACATCTTTCGAAAGGTGGGAATGAATCCCAATTTTGTGTAACACAGTCGCTTTGGGTTCAACTCTTTTGGGAGAGTATAAGCATCACAATGTGTGGAAAAGTGTATGGAAGCCCCTGCTGACAGAAAGACAGTGTTTGGCTCTATATTCCAAGAATGTAGAAAGAGAAGACTTGTCGAGACATTTGAAAACTTGTCTTATTCATGATGATCGCAAGGTTACTTAAAATCCTTTATTGATGTTCGGGTTATTCAACCGCTAAGCTTGATATGCACAAATATTTTGATTAATCACGAGGAGAAAACCGACTGATATCGCGGATCAAATTTGGAGAGATGGAAAGAGGATTTGTGTATGGGGACGGCCCTTGATGAGACCGAATTTTATGAGATTTGAGTGTGTTTGTGACCGGACCATTTCTGGTTACCTACGTTCCCCTCCTTGGGAGGAGCTCAGGTCGCCGTAGTTCGGGCTAGTCCCGATTGTAAGAGAAAAAATGTAAAATTCGAGGATATTTTGGGAATTGGAGAGTTGAAGAACATGCCTCCTTGGAGTTTCAATGAAAGACACGGATGTGAAGTCCCAATGAGGCATTCACGGGAAGTGTTTGTGGAGGAGAAGTGACATATGCTCACACGGAATGCCAAATGAAAGGATTGAATTTGCACAATCTTTGATTGATGATCTTGAACCGAGATGGATTGGATTCCAACTTAAGCAAGCAATGAAGCATTAATTTGATTTAGATCTCAATGAAATTAGAATGAAACTGCTATTTGTAGGAACTGTAGCTGGGCTTCAGGGTTTCGATCGGCCATCGCGTGATTTGGAACATTATGACCTCTTAAGATAAGAGGTCTACTGGGCTTTTTACTGACTGAACCTCTAAAGATGAGAGGTTGGCTTTCAAGGGTGTGTTTGGGATTTCTATGGTGAGGATATTAATTGCCTCTAAGAATGAGAGGTCAAAATTGGCTTTGCCAAGGTACAGGGTAATGGTAATGGGAATATCCTCTAAAAGTAAGAGGATGGTTTAGGATTGGTTTGGAAAGTGTTGGTGAGAGGAAGTCCAAGCTATCGATAACTTTTGTGAACTTGTGAGAATTCAGGCTCCTTTTAAACATTGGAGAGCTTCTTGAGAAGTCGGGGATTTTTGCTGAATTGCGAGGATATAAAGTCCTTCTTTTGAAAAGCCTCTTGAGAAGTTGAGGACTCTTGCTGAATTGTGAGGATTTAAAATCCTTCTTTTGATAACTTGGAAGGCCTCTTGAGGAGTTGAGGATTATCTTTGTCCTTCCTTTATGGCTTAAGTATTTTGTACATCGCCGACTCTCGAAGCTAACTTCTTAGCATTGCTTGGACTTCTCTTAGCATGGAGTAAAGATGATGGCTAAACAGAGTTTCAAAACATGCCGATCTTGAAATGAAAGGGTATTGTTTAGTGAGGGTGAGGTAATGGCTTCCCTAGGGTGAAAGGCTTCAACCGCAATCCCTATCGGATGATCTAAACGAGATTAAGTCTTCATTGCTTGCTTAAGATTACTTGAGGAAGATTCATGCAAATTCATTGATCAACGGAATGCTGAGTATGGTGAAAGAGATGTGAGCATATGAGATGTGAGATGGGGAGTTGATAAGCCCCAGTTTGAGAAGGATATCAGTTTATTTTCTCACTCCGATTAATTTAAATATTAATCATTTCAATGAATTAGTGATTGATCAGCATAAGTGATCATGTGGAATAAGACCATTTCAATTAAGTGTGATGTGGATGTGCAAGTGATGTCTCGAGTCTAGCAAGAAAAGAAACAAAGATTTTTATCACTGTGAAGCAAAAACTAGCTCGTAATGGACTTAACAGACTCAAAGTACCATTCCTTAACGACATGATAGACAATCTAGATCCTATGACGACTGATTGACTGACTTCTTCGGATGGGATGCCCTTGCAATCATGGAAGAGGATTAGTAACAACACTGGGGCAAACCTTCTCAACCTTGCCTTCATCACTCGGCTTTTGGATGAGCACTTTAAGGGGAGTGCAATCATTGGTGTCATGGCCGGGATACTGATGGTATCGGCAGTACTTGCTATGATCCAAATCTGGATTGGGTTTGACCGGGTTGTAATTCTCGAGGGGCTTGATCATCCCAGTCTTAACCAAACCATTAAAGCCTCCTCAGTAGTCATACCAAGATCATCATACATCATCCTTTGATGGAATCTCCTGTTGCTTTGACCAGTGCTTCCTCCCTGAAGGTTGTTGATACTATTATCTTTTGGGACCAAGGAGAGTGGATTGACCATCTTGGAACTATAACCACTAACATTACCAGCCTTGACATCTGTGGTAAGATTGAAGAGTCGATTCTCGCTACAAGCTCCCATTCCAACCATTTCCCTCAAATCGGGATACCATCCATTTCCAATAGCTTTGCGAAGAACCGGCTTCACACATGATAGAAAGATGTCCTTTTGATCCTGCAAAGAGATTGGCTCAGAGAGCTCATTAAGCTTAGCATTCCATCTCTTGAAGAAATCAATGATCGACTCCTCATTCTTCTGGATCGTACCGACCAAATCATCCGTGGTTGTGCGCCACTCGAGGTTTCCACGATACTTTTCAAGAAAGGCCTCAGTGATATGACTCCAAGTAGATCGAGCTTCTGGCTTAAGAGTTAGAAACCATGTCAAGGCAAGTCCCTTGAGCATGAGATGAAAGTACTGAGCCATAAACTCAGGAGTACAACCCATTGCTCCTATAGTCATCATATGAGTTTTCGAACATGTTGAGCCATCAAATTGCATTTTGGGCATCTTGGACTTATAAGGAAGAGGCTCTACTTGCCCTGGATCAACAACTTTAAGTCCACTTGATCCTATAGTCATCTTGTCGATTTGCTGCTGCATTTGTTTAAATAACGCAGCCACTTCTGGAGTTATTTCGGGAAGCTGAGGAAGAGCGGGAGTAATAGTTGAAGGAGGCTTGGCACTGGCTGATTGGAAGAAAGACGGCTGAGCTGACCCAGATGCTGGTGGTAGACTGAAAGATGCTGGAGTTGACAAATAATTAAACCGACCAGTTGGAGAATTCTGATTCTGCAGAGAAGCACTAGCAGGCATGTAAGGAGCTGACTCTGGATGTTGCACAAGTGATGAGCCAAACCCAAAGCTGAACCCATTAAAGGCCGAGACATATATCCCTGAGATTGAGGCTGGCTAGCAGGAAACTACCGAAATCATCCTGGCTGAACTGATTCCCGGAGTAAGGGTGCTGATTCTGATACTGGGCGTTACCCTGGAAGTGAAGACCATGAAACTGACCCTGCTGATACTGAGAGCCTGGAAACAACAAGCTTCGACTGTTCGAAAGCTGGGACCCAAATTTTGTCTTAGAGGCACAGAAGCATTGGGAATTGGTGAGGAGGTCAAATCATAGAAGATCGGCTGTGGTCCTCCAACTAAACAAAAACTTGTTTGAGGGCTTGACTGCACACCATGGCTCAAAACTTGAATTGGATGAGATGTTGGAGCAAGGGGAGGAAGGGAGACATTTTTGGCCTCAACATCAAACTCGTTGGCATCAGTAATCTCCTCATAAGTCCCATCAGCACATCGGATCACAGCAATACCACGGCTTCTCATTGCTTCTACAAACTGAGAGTGTGCTGCCTCTTCTCTAGCTTTGGCGGCTTGAGCGAGTAGCTGAGCCTCATGTTCTCTAACTAGAGCGGCTTCCATATTAGCCCTCATCTCTTCTATGGACATATCATGCGTGCCTTGTTGACCCATAGCAGATGAAACCCCAGATTGAGTGGTCATACATTTCTCTGCACTAGACATCTCTGAAACTGAATCGGATGAAAGCTCTGCTGAAACTGCAACTGCCTCAAAGACGTGAACCAAACGAGCACCAGGAAATGGAGCACACACCCAACTTGCCATAGCTGCAGAGGTGGATAGGAGTCGATAAGGTGTAGGAGAGGAAAGGACCTTTAGATGGTATGGGAGAGGGAAGAATATGGAAGGAGATGGACTCATGCAACATCTTATAATGTTCAAGTAGAAATCGGTGTCTTTTAAGTCCTATGAACAGTTGGGAAAGGATAATCCTTTATTCACGCATTCTAAAACTTGAGGGGAACCTAGGGACACACCATTCGAAAATACACCAAATGTATTGATCAAAAATTAATAATAGGCAATAATACCTAAATAACACCAAAGCATTTATGGGACGGACGAGCAATCCCAATTTCTGGGGAAATTTGGGCAGCATAACGGGTATTCCTGAAGAATTTCAAGGAAAAAATCTGGCATGACCTCTCGTCGGTGCACGTTGACAAAGCGACATGATATCTCATTAGAACATGTCGTGAGAGCGACATGTCCATACGAGAAACCATGTTGCAATGGTAACATGCCCACACGTGCTAGGTTTTAGGATAGGTACGGAAGTCTATTAAAAAATTTGAAACAATTCATTTTAGTGTATTTGAAAATGTCGTGTCAAAAACCAACGGTTGGGTAAGATTTAAAAGTGGCTCCACCTATAATGCGCTTGGAGGATAGGATTGATTTCAGGCGCTCAAGTGTAGGCGAATTACATGGCCGTCCGCGATGCCGTCAATCGCACCAAATGGGTTCTAGATCTATGTGACGTAGTGTGAGGATGACTATGTTCCTTTATTTATGAAAATGATTTTTTATTTTATTTTTTATTTTTTTAATTTTTTTTGTTTTTGGAAAATGGGGAAAAGGAAAAACACACACACCCCACAGAGATACAATAAATCCAATGATCATAATACAATCCCAAGGACTGCCCCACAATCTGAACAAAATCAAACAAATCAGCCTCTGCAGGTTAGCCTCTCCTGTCGCACGACCCAGGATTGAAGTGGCAGCTTCTGTCGTGTGACAGGAAAGGCCAGATTTCTAGAGCCTCAGGCAATCAGCCCCAGCCTCAGCCTCCAACCATCGCTACAGCTCAACACCAATCAGCAGCACACCAAAAAAATGGGATACATGGAGGAAAAGGCAACAAACAAAGCACATAACATGCATATATCACATAATGTCATACACAATGCACACACAAATGAGTGAAATGGACGTTGAACAAGAACGAAAGTTTGACCCACTTTTGAAAAACAAGTTTCAATGTCCCCAGCAAAGTCGCCATTGAATGTACGCTCGCCGAAAATAAATTTTGAGAATCGCCACGCCGTTTTAAAGGAAACATTGAAAACCTTTTTAAAAAAGAGAAAATGGCAATTTACGTGTTGGGAAGAACCGAGAGTTCACCCAACAAGCCTCAATCGTAAACGAGTCTTTCTATGTTTAACATTCAAAACATTCAAACGTGTGTACAAAGTGTGTGAGACAAAATATGTGATAAAATGCATATAAGTGCTTTGTTTTATTAATCAAAAGGAGGAAATTACATCTTGTGAGCCATTCACTGTGGGAGGCCACATCCCACTTACAATGAGGATTGAACAGTACTTACAACTGAAATGATGGTCTCTACAGAGTGGCTAGTTATGTCGCACTACACAGGACCTGGAGTGGCCAGTTGTGTCGCGTGACTTAACCTGACTCTCTGCAGAGACTTTACAATTTGGAATCAGATTCAACAGAGATCCAAATCAGATCGAATTAGAAAACCAACTCAACTCAAAAATCAATGAATTAACCACGAATCGACCAAGGGGTGTGGATATGGAGAGATTCACACTCCCTTGATGAACAAGCAACAAATATGATCCAAATTACATCATGAACATCAATTAAACCAAGCAAAGCAACTTAAACAGAGAGATGGCGATTGCCACTTGATAATTAAAGCAGATGGAGCTTAATTATCAAGTGGATGAATAGAGAGTGAATATGAATTGGGCAAGGAGCAAATATGAGAGAGAAAGGGGAAGGGAATTCGTTACCCTTAAAGTCCTCAACCTCTACACCAAGTTAGGTGTAGAGACCTTCGATTCAGCTGCTGGAATGAGATTTCGATCTCAGATCTGAGGAAGAACTGTGGTCTTCAATGTATATTTGAGTGGGTGTTAAATTGGTGTATGATGGAGAGTGAATTGGATGAGAGAGGGATTAAATTGAGGGAATTGGTGTGGGTTTGTATGGAAGGAGGAAAGAGACAAAGTTTTGGGCATATTTTGGTAGGGTAACAGTAGGGAGGATGAAAAGGGATCCAAAAATGAGAGGGGTAGAGTCTTATTTATAGGCTGCTGATGATGGGCAAGTTATGTCGCACGACCTTCTGCTTCCATTTTCCGTGGCTCGAGATGTCGCACGACCAAACAAGCCAATAACCGTTTCTGGCGCCAAAACCTGGTTCTGGAACATTCCAAGCTAATTCCCAATAAGTCAAAACTGAATAATACCTTATAGGTCCTTTTGCCTGAAAAAAATACTTAAAAGTACTCCCTTCACAAGAAACTTATAAAAAGTTTTCGGAAGTCTCGGAATGGACCGGGAATTTACCAAAATGCCCCTAATGCAATTTTATTTTATTAAAATGAACCTATATAGGGTCGTGAATTGGATTGGCGTACTCACAGTTGCCCAATTATCAGGGTCTCTCATCTGAAGACCCTTTAACATTTTTACGTGATTATATGATGACTGTTTCACACTTCCTAGGGAAAGAGGGGGTGACTGATGAGAAAATAATATTGAAATGCTTTTCCTACACTTTGAAGGGGAATGCAATGATTTGGTTAATGATGCTCACACCTAGGATCATAAGCACATGAGATGAACTTCATGGCGCATTTTTACCCAAATATTACCCGGATCCCACGTTGGCCACTTTTAGATAGAAAATAATAGGGTTTTCCCAAGAGGTGGGTGAGCCATTCCATGAAGCATGGGATATTTAAAATGATGTTAATCCTGTGCCCCCACCACAATATCTCCCTACTATTGTTAAACCAAACTTTTTATGTTGGCCTAAATCTTGTTAATCAGGCCATGGTTGACAATGTGGCAGTGACTCTTTAAGAGCCAAGACCTCACAACAGACTTAAGAGCTATTTGAGATGTTAGGTGCCAATTCTCAACAAAAGAGTATTGGCAGTAATATGAGGAGTGTGCATGAGTTGAGTGCTAGTGATGAGATATCTAGGCAGATAGCACAATTGAATAAGAAACATGACATGTTAAGCACACATGGTTCTTCTAATTATGAATAGGCACATGTAATGAATGGTTATGCTAAAAGGCCTCTTCAAAACAACCCCTATGATAACACTTACAATCTGGGGTGGAGAAATCACCCTGATTTCTCATGTGGAGCTAATCAAAATTTGCAATTTAAATCGCTTTACACTCCACCCCTAGAAAGGAAGTTTGAGCAAATTAGGGAGCCTCGAGAGGATGTGGTAACACAAATGAAACTTAAGCAGCAGCAGCTATAGAAATAGCAAGAAGCCGCAGTAAGGAAATTAGAGACCCAAATTCTGCAACTTGTGGAGGCCTTACAAGGTGAAATTACCCGGATCCGAGAGGCAGCGCAATCGCGCCCCGACATTTGGCATTTCGCTTTGCGTTTTCCATTGCGTTTTGTCGCATTGGAGGTGTCTCGCTGTGTTTTTGCTTGTAGAGTCGCCACGCCATTTTGATTAAGTCCAAAACATTGAGAAAAGGCATCAGTTTAAAAAAAACTGTTTTTGTGTGATGAAATTTTGAGTTCGGAGGTCAGGTTACTCCTCGGGAAGAGAATATTAGAATATTAGAGCTCACTCGAGTCGCCTCGTAAAAATATGTCTTTCAACACCCATTCTTTCTTTAAATGTTGTGTGTGTGTATGTGCTTTTAAAAATGCATGCTGTATCGGATTTCTATATTGTACGCTACGTATTGAAATGTATTGAAATAGTAATGGAAGGAAGCCTTACCAATGTTGGTTCGTGTCTGTCTTCCACTGGGGAATAGTGTTTGAGGATGGAATAGTGTTCCGGGATGGACCAGGATTGCTTCGGGATGTGCCGATTGTCTGTGGACAGAGCTTCGGCGTGCCTCTGGATTGTCAAATGTGGACTCGGGCAGAGTTTCGGCGTGCATTGGGATCGCATGGATCGTTCAGGCAAAGGTTCGGCGTGCGTTGGGATCGCAGGGATCATTCGGGCAGAGGTTCGGCGTGCATTGGGATTGCAAGGATCGTTCGGGCAGAGTTTCGACGTGCGTCAGAATCGTCGGTTGCGTTCTGGCAGAGTTCCGGCGTGCATCTGGATCGTCAGTTTGGCTCGAAAAGGGCCAGGATGCCTCAGGAAAGACCAGGCAAGGCTTCGGAGTACCACGAGGGGCCTCAGAATACCTCGAGAGTGCCTCGGGGCAGCGCGGGAGCATCTCGGGAGCGCTCAGAAGGGTTTCAGAGCACCACAAGGGAGCTCAAAAGGCCCAGAAAGGAATCGAAAGGAACCGGGAGTGCCTCGAGGGGTCTTAGAAGGGGAGCCTGAAGGCTTAGGGAGAGAGGAGAAGAGGGAGGTGTGTGAAATGAGGGAGGGGGAGCCCTCTATTTATAGCTGAGAATTTTATGTAAGAAGGTCCTTACGGACCTCCAAGGTATTCTAAAATTTTGGTTTTCCCGGATTTAGGGGAATCTCGTGTACTTTAGAGGGATTCTGTAATTATGAGAGTTGGTAGCAGGAAGGTCCGTACAGACCTTTTAGCATTCAAAGAGGTCCGTACGGACTTCCATGCTTTTTCCAATTTCTGCATGATTCCCAAAAAGTCAATTTGTGTTTGTTTGTCCCAGAAAGGCCCCCCTTAGTTTGGTTGGTGGTTTTTTGGACTTTTGAGGGTTTTTGAAGGCCTTTTGAGGGTTCCGGGTGTTCGAGACTGCGTTTGAGTGAGTCTGCGGTGTTTTTTGAGAGCTCGAAAAAGGGTGATCCAGATTGGGCTACTTACAGAAGCCCCTCGACGATGTCACTTACGGAGGAAGTGGGGTCATCGATAAGATAAGGGTCCTGATCTGGATCGCGTGAGGACGTGGTGGTGTCCTGAGGTGTGTGTGACCGTTTAGGTCAGTTGGCTGGACCCTGTGATAGGATTCCTACGTATTCCTGGCGGGAATAGCCCAATCATAGTTCGGGTGTGTGGGGAAGTGGATGTGTCAGTGTCTTATGGGTGGCCGTTTAGGTCAGTTGTGTGGACGTGGTGGCATCCTGGGTGACCGTTTAGGTTGGTTGTGTGGACGTGGTGGCATCCTGGGTGACCGTATAGGTCGGTTGTGAGGACGTGGTGGCATCTTGGGTGACCGTATAGGTTGGTTGTAAGGACGTGGTGGCATCCTGGGTGACCATATAAGTTGGTTGTAAGGACGTGGTGGCGTCCTGGGTGACCGTATAGGTTGGTTGTAAGGACGTGGTGGCATCCTGGGTGACCGTATAGGTCGGTTGGCTGGACATTGTGATAGGATTCCTACGTATCCCTTGCGGGAATCAAGCCTGATCGTAGTTTGCCGTTGTGAAATTGTGAGTGTAGGCGGGCGTGGTGGTGCCCGGGAGTGATGTGACCGCTGAGGTCGACTGTGAGGACGTGGTGGCATCCTGAAATGGAAATTTTACGTTTTTCCAAACCGGATGGTTTAAAGCCTTTCGAGCTGGGATAATGATTTGGGAGGTTTATACGGTCTTCCGGACTGAGTGGTTTAAAGCCTTCCAGGGTGCGGATGGTGATTCGGCTGATTTATGCGGTCTCTCGAACCGAGTGATTTAAAGCCTTCTGGGCTGCGGATATTGATTTGGCTAATTTATGCGGTCTCCTGGACCGAGTGATTTAAAGCCTTCCGGGCTGCGGATATTGATTTGGCTGATTTATGCGGTCTCCCGGACCGAGTGATTTAAAGCCTTTCGGGCTGCGGATATTGATTTGACTGATTTATGAGGTCTCCAAGACCGAGTGATTTAAAGCCTTCCGGGCTGCGGATGATGATGAGGACGTGTTGTGTCCTCTGACTGAGGTCGTTTCATACGTGAGGATGTGTCCAGGAGTATGAACCTGAATTGGGACCTAGTTCAGGAGAATGACCTAAGTTGGGACCTAGTTGAGGAGTATGACCTAAGTTGAGACCTAGTTCAGATGTTTGACCTAAGTTGAGGTTTAGTTTCAGGAGTATCAACCTAAATTGGGACCTAGTTCAGGAGTATGACCTAAGTTGGGGCTTAGTTCAGGAGTATGACCTAAGTTGGGACCTAGTTCAGGAGTATGACCTAAGTTGAGGTTTGATGGTGTATTTTGTGGATCCTGTATGGAACTTTGTTTGTGGGAATTTTTAGAAAGGCATCATGCCGTGCTGGGATTCTTCTTTTATGTAGCATTTATTACAGCTATGTCTTGCATTTGAAGTTTATTAACTGTGTTTACCTGCAGGAGGAGGTGCCTATGACCGAAGCGCTGAAATGTTGAGGACGCGCTGGCATTTTTGACCAAAGTCGCTGAAATGATAAAGACGTGATAGTGCCTTTGTCCGAACTTGCGGTGAGGGCGAGGTGGCGCCTCTCTCTGAACTTGCGGTGAGGGCGAGGTGGCGCCTCTGTCTGAACTTGCGGTGAGGGCGAGGTGGCGCCTCTGTCTGAACTTGCGGTGAGGGCGAGGTGGCGCCTCTTTCTGAACTTGCGGTGAGGGCGAGGTGGCGCCTCTGTCTGAACTTGCGGTGAGGGCGAGGTGGCGCCTCTGTCTGAACTTGCGGTGAGGGTGAGGTGGCACCTCCGTCTGAACTTGTGGTGTGGGCGAGGTAGCGCCTCTGTCTGAGATGATGAGGACGTGGGATGCCTCAGGTGCTGGACAAGGAGAGGAGGGATGGCTCGTCTTCTTTTTCCTTCTTCATTCTGACTTCTGCGGACGTCTTGGAGCATCCGGTCGAGGAAGGTGCTGAGTTCACCGAGGATGATGAGGTGGCTGGCGGAGGCACCGAGATGTGGGAGTCTTTACCAGGCGGTGGTGCCGATGACTCAGAGTAAGACTCTTTTTTTTCTTTTCTGTTCATGTTAGTGAGGAGAGCAACAAAATATTTGTATTTATATGCACAATGTATTCACATGTAATGAACTCTTTTATTTTTTGCTTTAGGGGTTGTTTCTACTCCGTTTTTTTATGTTCTGTGCATGTCGCACGAGCTTGAAATGTTTGTGATTAGTGTATGGTGGCCGGAAATGGCTTTGTTAAGGCTTTTGAGCAGTTTGGGGCTGAAGCAGCTTTGACAGTTTCTTGAGCGACGACGCGAGTGATGTCTCCTGGGACGTGTTTGTTGGATGTGGCAGGCCATTGCCGGGCTGGTGAGGACATCGTTCCCTTAGTTTCGAGGGAGACTTTCCATGGCATAGATCGCTTGGCGCTAGGGGACCGGTTCATGTGTGGGGGAAGCCCCTGCTTTGTTTGGCAGCTTTAGATGCTCTTCTGTATTTTCTGAGGGTATGGAAGTATTCCGCTTTCCCTCTTGTGGTGCTCCTTCGACGCCGGGAGAGTGCTGTGTTGACCACCACAGAATACCTGGTGTAAGTGCTCCAATTTGAGCCGTTAGTATTTTCGTTAGAAAACTAACAAAAGCCTCCACAAACTCCACCAAACCCTAACAAACCCTAACTTTTCTAACTAGTTAAGGGTATTTTGGGGATTACTATTTGAGGATGGACAAGTGAAGAAATCTCACAAATGGTGAATTTCCGGAACTGGAAGCTGCTGGAACTGCAGCCAGCTTGCTTACAGGGGAAAATTATTCCCCCTGTCCAAAGCCTGCACTGCATTAAATGAACAGTACACGCTGGCGTTTGGATCCGCGCGGACAGGATTGTCATCCGCGCGGAAAGGATTGCTTCCTCCAGTCCCCTATAAATAGACCCCTTCAGCTCCATTTTCAGCACAACACAATTCACTCACAACAGCATTCTGGCAAAAATATTAGAGAAAACAGTGGGAATTTCTTAATTGCCACCTTTTTCTCTTAATCATTTTCCCAAATCTCACTCACTAAACACTTTCAAAACTCCCTTAAATGCACAAGCTCAAGCTTAAATCAACGCTAAAGAGGAGGATTAGAGAGAAAACATAGAGGACTTAAGTGTTATCTACTTGTTTTCTCTTTGACCAACTCTATTAACAAACACTAAACACACTTAAGTCTTGAATCTATTCAAGCCAAATACAACATTAACAAGAAGATTGGGCTTAACCATCATTGGTAAACCCTCCTTCTTTAAAACCCTAAAATACTCTTTAATTTCATGTCTTGACTTACATTTTTGTCTTAATTCGCTTGTTTAAAGTTCTATTCACTTTCTTTTTTCTTGTCTTTAATTTACTTGTCTTAAGCTTAAATCTTTACTTCATTTTGTTGTTAGTTTAACCTAAGATGGTCATCTTTGGGGTTAAGTCCCCATGATGATCATCTTATGGTTTAACTTTCTTTCCTCTTAGTTAATTTCTCTTCTTAAAAAAAAAAAACTTTTTTTATAAACTCCCTCTCCCATTTTGCTCTAAACCTCCATTAATACCCCAAGGATGACTTGATATGATACAAAGCAATGAATCACCAATCAAGTCTAGGGATGAAAATGGGGTGAACATAGATGCAAATCCCCCAAAAAATCACATTTTCCTTCTTGAGAATGTTGCTGTCCAGTAGCATTTCTCTAAGACCTCTGTCCATTGTCTAATTTTTTGGACATACAGAACTTGGAATTTGGTGTTTACTACAAAATACTTTTTGTAGCCAACATCCATTGGATTCTAGACATATTTTTACTTAATTTTTTACGTGAGTCTAACTTCCTTTTCCAAATTATTTTCCAAAGGTCAGTTTAGCAGTCTCTGGAAATCCAGATTTCACATCTGTGATTTCCAGAGGGTTTTGGTCCATCAAATCATCTCCAATTATAAAAATCTTTTGCAGTAACCTTATTTAAGATGTTTTGAACAACTTTCATTCTCTAACTTTTCCCAGATTCTGAATTTTTATAACTCTTAAATCCATTTTAAAATCAAGTGTCCACTGTCTTTTTCATTCTGGCAGAATTGACTTTCAACTTCAAGGAGTCTTTTGAGTACCAAAACTCAACCCTAAAATCATACCAAAAATCATGGGACTTTTTTAATGTCTTACAAAGAGTTCTCAATTTTTATTTTTCTCAGTTTGCATTTATTTTAACCAAAGGAACACACACACACACACACACACACACACACACACACAAATGGTTTTTTAAATTAGGAAGACTCGTTTTACGAGGCGTTCCGGGTGAACCCTAACGTTCTTCCCGGAGTGTAACGTGACCTCCGAACTCAAATCTCTCATTTTTGAGCTTTTTTCAAAGTTTTGGCCCTAAACAAAAAACGGTGTGGCGACTCCGTTTTGATTTTTCAAAATTGAAAATCGGGTACATCACAGTGGCGACTCCGCTGGGGATAGAAAATGAGCTTTATCTTTTTTTAAAAAAAAAATTTCAAAAAAAAAGGAAAAAAAAGAAAAGCTTTTGTGGGTCAAACTTCCGTCCCGGCATTTGAAACCATTTGTACTGTGTGTGTGTTGGTTTTGCACATTTCGTGTTGTTTTGACCGTCCCGGAAGAATCGATATCTTGACTGTCGGACTCATTCCCTTAACTGTTTGAATTTTGTGCTTATGTGTTTATCTGTTTCAAAAAAAAAAAAATTCAAAAAAAATTTTTTTCAAAAAAAAACATCAAAAAAAAAATCATTTTCAAATTTTTTTGCATGCATCATACTCTTTAAGACACATGTAAAAATTTCTATTTTAAAGAGAAGATAGACTGTCCGCACACTACGCGCATTTGGCCTTGCACTGCACACTACGTCCTTAACCCGGGGAAATCCCAGTAGCAGCCCGTTTGGCCTTATTACGCCTCTCGGTGCGAGCACGGGACTACCCAAACATCCCTTGGAGCCTCGTGTCGACCATGCACCTATCTGTGACACACTTTGTCCGAGACCCGGTTGGTTTTTAGTCTGGTCTGTGTCGTGCCCTGTCTGTGTATACACCTTGCCAGTCAAGTCTTAGTCGGCATGCCAAGTCAATATCTTTCGGGGACCCTAATCAGTCGAGGTCCTGCCGGTTTTCCGTCACGGACTTTGACCAGATCTTGACTGGAGCCTTGATTTTGACTGTGACCAGCACAACATATGCACCGACTCCCGGCATAACACTGAGTCATCAAGGATTAACGATTATTCCATGCCTAATTACGACTTAACTGATGACGGGTCAAGATCAGTTACGGAAGTTTATCAGTCAAAACCAGCTGACTTTTCGTCGAGCCCTCGGACACGATCTTGACCTTTGACGTCAGCTTTGTCTGTAATTTACATCGAATACTCGTTAAGACTCGATTACCCGCCAGACTTTAGGATCGTTTTTCTTTTCGGTCGGTGGGACCTGCATGCCCTACGGAACCCTTGTTCGGGGTTACAGGTTGAGGGTCCGCAGGCGTAGTGATGGGTCCCACTGATCCAGGAATCAGAATAGTTTGCGAAAAAGAAGAGCAATCTTTTCCAACCACTTAGGCCTTAATAAAACACGTTTTAAGTAAACAAGAACAAATAACTGCATGTTGCATGAGCCTTGAGCCCAAACACCTAACCTCCTTCATTCCCAAATATCTGAACCCTCGTATCTTTCCCCCGCAGTGCCTCACAAAGCTTGGTTTCGGGCACCGGGTCACCGTCTGATCAGTTGGGAAGAATCAAGCGCATCGTCAGCTTCACCGTTTGCTTCGACTCCGATTTTCAGAATGTCTGCATCAACTGGTAACGATGGGGACAACATCAATTCGCCTCCCGAGACTCCCCAAACAGAACAGCAGTGGAATCAGTTGGCTGAACAAATGAGACTACGACAGGAAGCACAGATGAATAGCCTTCTGGAGGCTATCAGGAGCCATGGTTTGGCCGCCAGTCTCAATCCCGATGGCACTTTCACCATGGAAGAAGAGGAGGACCCCAATCCCACTCTTGGTCGCCCTGAATACTCCAAGATGCCACCACCAACCTCCTATGGTATCACTACCGAGCCCCATGCTTCTCGATCTATGGGTCAGCCAGCTCCTCAACCACAGACTACTAGACCCATCCAGTCTGGCGGGACAAGCCAGTTCGCATTTCCTCAGTGGGGACAAGATCAGTACGGAATGTCTTCCCATGGTTGGGGGTACCTCAGAATGCCGCAGCAAGTTGGGATCCTGCCTCAGTTTGGAACCGATCGACCAGGACCTTCACAAAGAATGGTTCGGGGTACCACGAATCAGCTCGTAATGCCGCCACCACATTTTGGTCTAGGGCAAGGTCGGGAGCCCTCTTCTAAGTAATGTTGGTCCAGCTGCCACTAACACCTCTCTGGCTTCCACAAACCCATTTCTCACTCAGGGTCCAATGGGCCAGCAAGCCCCTATCCCAGTTTCATCAGAATCACTAGGACCGCAGTACCCTCCCGGTTATACACCCTCGCTACAGCCAGGCATGCAGTTCAACAACCAGGGGCAGCAACCCGCATTTAAGCCTACTTATGAGTCTCATTCTGGAAACCCGAACTACCCAGCTACCTCGGGTCTGCCTCCACCTTCTCTGCCAATGGGAAGCCAACAGCAAGCTGCAGGGTTTTATCCCTTTGCCCAAGCTCCTACCTACACTCCCCAGGGTAATTTGGGCCAAGGACAGGTTTTCACATATGCCCCGGGATATGGTATCCCTTCCACCAGTGTGCCGCCAGTGGTAACTCCTCTCTCCAGCTCTGTCACTGGTTTGAATGCTATGGCTCCACCACAGGACCCTCACCTGGCCTGGTTCATGGAGCAACACAAGGAGATGAAAGCAAAAATTGCTGAATTGACTGCTAAGAAAGCTGCCCTTCGGCCAACAGACCCGGACTCCATTGTACCCCTGCCTCACAAGTTCGTGATGCCCAATCTTGACTTGTTTGACGGAAGTGCGTGCCCTAAAACTCACTTGGACACCTACACTTTGGCAATGAAAGCTAAGGGATGCACAAACTAGCAGTTGGCCGACTACTTCAGTCTCTCTTTGAAGTCAGGAGCTTTGAAATGGTTCTTTCGATTAAAGCCTAAACTAGGGCTACTTGGGAACAGATTACCAGTACTTTCACAGATAAATATAAAGCCAACATGGAATGGGAAACAAACAGAGTTGACCTGCAGACGATGATGCAGCGCCCAGATGAGAATATTGGGGATTTTTATAAAAGGTGGAACTTAAAGCTCAGTGAAATGGCCATTCCTCCCTCTGACGAGGAGCAGTTAGACATCTTCCAGTCATGCTTGAAGCTGCATTTGAGAACTTCCCTCAGCTACTTCCCCTACTCGGACTTACGCGCAATGGTTAATTCCGGGGCTAAATTCGAGAAGGCTTACAATCAACAACAGGCTGCTTCACCTACCTATAGATACAGGGCTGTTTCCTCCAATACTACTCCTGCCTAGCCCTATTCGGGACAGGACTGTAACAATGCCACTCCCTTTGTTCCCAAGAAACCTGATGCGTCCAGATCCCGGCTCCAAGGCTTGGGAAGCTTTAGGATGCCTTTGAGTGATATCTTCAGAGGTTTGGTAAAAGAAGGTTTGCTCCGGCCTTTAGATAATTATCAGCCAAGAAACCCCAATGCTCCTTTGGATACCTCCAAGCATTGTGCCTTTCATCAGTACCATGGGCACCTGATAGATGATTGCGTCCCCTTGAAAAGGCCATCCAAAGTTTGATTGAGCAAGGGAAGTTAGAGGTTCCTGAAGGGCCCAATACTATCAGTAACCCGTTCCCTAGAAATAACAACATGAGTGTCAACATGGTCGAGTTTGGTGATTCAAGCCTTGTGTGCATAATGGAATTTGACTCGCCCCTGTGTGAGGTCGATGAACCAGTCATCGCAGGCAATGAAAATGGTTGGATTGAGCAAGAGATTGCCAAAGAAATCCTGATGGAAAGATATGCAATAGCTCCCATCTCCAGCGTCGAAGAATAGGTGCATGGTCCAATAGCAAAGAGCGGCTAGACTAGGGGCTACCTATCTTTAAATTAAATTGAAATGTTAAAATAGTCCTTTAGTCAACCTTTGTAGGTTCTAGTATTTTTCTCTTTCACCTAAGTCCTTCCTAGACATTTGTCGTTTTAGTCCATAATGGTTAAATGTCTAACTTTTATATAAATCTTTTTTCTTTTCTTACTAGACTCGAGACATCACTTGCACACCCACATTACACTTAATTGAAATGGTTTTATCCCAGATGATCACTTGTGCTGCTCAACCACTAATGCTTTAAAATGACTCATGTTTAAATTAATCGGAGTGAGAAAATCAATTGATACCCTTCTCAAATTGGGGCTTACCAACTCCCCATCTTGCATCTCATACGCTCACATCTCTTTCATCATCCTCATCCTCTCGTTGCTCAATGAATTTGCATGGATCTTTTCTCATTTAAAGCTTAAGCAAGCAATGAAGACTTAATTTCGTTTAGGTCATCCGGTAGGGATTGCGGTTGAAGCCGTTCACCCGTAGGAAAAACCTTTACCTCACCCTCACCAAACAATACCCTTTCATTTCAAGATCGGCGTGTTTTGAAACCCGGTTTATCCATCATTTTTGCTCCATGCTAAGAGAAGTCCAATCAAGCCCAGGAAGTTAGCTTCGAGAGTCGGCGATGCGCAAAGTATCTCAAGCCATGAACGAAAGACAAAAATAATCCTCAACTCCTCAAGAGGCCTTCCAAGTTATAAAAAAAAGGGGCAAGAGTGCAAAAAGAGTAATGCCCAGCTAGGCTGAAAACTTTGAAAAAAAGACAGTCTAGGCAAAAAAAAAAACAGGGCTGCACGTTAAAAAAAAAAAAAAAAAAAAAAAAAAAAAAGAGAGAGAGGGATTTTAAAGCCTCACAATCCAGAAAAAAAATCATCAATTTCTCAAGGGGCCCTCAGAAAAAAAAGGGTCCTCGACTTCTCAAAAGGCTCTCCAATATTCAAAACGAGCCCGAATCCTTGCAAAGTTCTCAAAAGTTCTGATTTGCTTGGACTTTCTCTCACCAATACTTTCTAACCAATTCCATCCATCCTCTCGATTTTAGAGGTTATTCCCTACCTAAACCAATCCCAAGCCGTCCTCTCGATTTTAGAGGATATTCTGTTGGGTTTTATGGGTCCATGCGCAGCGAAATTAAGCATCAAATTAACACAAAACCCAAGCCCTAAAATCCGTTCTATACGATTAAATTGAATTCCTATGAGATAGAATTTACCAACCTTTATTGCTTTCCGGTCTTGAGCTATCGAACAATTTATCGGTGTGATTTTGAATCACAATCTTTGATCTTCAAAACCTTTGAACCTTCAGATTGCTTTGGACAATTTGAACTCTAGGCCTTGATCGCCATACGAGCGAAGACCCTCTAGTAGTATCCACACGTTAGAATGAACTAAGAACCGTTCTTGTGAATTGCTAGATTCTTAAACTTTAGGAAGAATATTGAAAGAACTTTTGTTATGATTTTCTTGAGATAATTCGGCTAGTAATTAGGGTTACAGACCTCATATTTATATTACCTTAATATAAGTATTTGTTTCCTAATCATATTAGGAAACTGGTCTGAAAACCGCATCTGGCAGGTTCTGTCGCGCGGTAAAACAAGCCACTTGGCCAGTTTTGTTGCGCGCCAAGGTATGCCACATCAGGAACTCTCAATCATTATTCCTTTGGTTTAACCAATTCATTCTAGTTGTGTGTGACCCAATAGGATTATATTATGTTGGCAATGAGCTCGATCATATCGACCCTCATAAGACATAAGCGGACTCTAGTAAGTCATTATGTCTACCCAAATAATATAACGTAAGAGTTCACGTTTCCAATGGTACACTTCCATTTCTCCCTTTGTCTCACGATGTTATATTGAACACAAGTCATGGCCCACGTCAACTTGTATTTGTTCAATGCTTTCTCGATCTTTGAGTATAATGATAATCCAATCGTATTGGGGTGTGGCCACACGCTTTTCATCATTATCACTCATCGAGGGGCCCAAGCAAAACGTCTCTCTTTCGAGGGACAAATTCCATCTTGACTTATCATCCTTCCCATCATGAATCCGATCATGTCAAAGATAGCCTTTATAAATATCGTGTTAAGATATCGTTTGACTAAAATCAAACATGATTTTCATCATATGTAAGGTCATGATAATCTCAGGTCTAGGGACTAAATGAAGTGACCATATGAGATTTAATTATGACATTTGACCATGACATAAATCTCATACGGGTCAGGTCCAGTCACTTGTTCTCTAACAAGTACCCATAATTTTAATGTGCATCTCTATGCATATAATCATCATATGATTATCCATTGACAATTATACTAATTATTCTCTTAATAATCAGGGACGGAGATTATTATAATAAATATGCAAACTATACAATAATCAAATAATAAACTTAAACGATAAAGATGATACATAACGGTTTTCAGTTAAACATAACTAAAGCCTAGGGCATTACACCAACAGTCTCCCGCTTGCACTAGTCTCCATTTATGTATCGAATACTCATGGATCTAACATAACCATCATGCTTCTGCCCGTGCGAGGGTCTTTGTAAGTGAATCCCTTATGTCATCATCGGTTGATACTTTGTATATCTTAACGTCTTCTCATTCTTTATGAATTCCTCGAAGAACGTCTAAATGAGTGTTTGGATCGCTGTTGTGACCTTGGTTCCATTGTTTGCACAAGTGGCACCACTATTGTCATAACAAAAGTTTCACTGATTAGTGATACTTGGAATATTTCCAAAATACTAATGAACTTTTTGATCCAAACTGCCTCTTTTAGCCACATCATATGTTGCTAAAATTCGGCCTTAGTTGTAGAATCGGCTACAATTTCTGCTTGGAACTCTTCCAATCAAAATTGCACCTCTAATAAGCGTAAACACAAATCCTAATTGCGATTTTAAAATAACATTGTCAGTTTGGAAGCTAACATCAATGTAACCCTTACAACAAGATTAACTTCCAACCTTACAAATCCCAAGAACAAATCCTTTGTTCTTCTTAAGTACTTAAGGATAATCTTGACTGTCATCCAATGGTTCTCATCACAGGATCAGATTGGTATCGACTCATCATGCTTAAAGCATATGAGACGCCGGGTCTAATACAAATCATGGCATACATGACAGATCCAAATGCCGAAGCATATGGAACTTCATTCATTTCCCTTTTTACTCATCAGTTGTCATAAGACAATGAATATTGCTAAGAGAAATACCATGACCAATTGACAAGCTACTCTTCTTAGACTCTTCTAAGAATCTTGTCAATGTGGATACTTTGACTCAAACCAATTTATCCTTCTAGATCCATCTCTATAGATCTTGATGCCAAGGATGTAAGCGGCTTCACCCATATCTTTCATTGAGAAACCTTTCCTTGACCAAGACTTTGACAGTCTTAAGTGTCGGAACTTGTTTTTCCAATGAGTAAGATATCAATGTAATAAAACAATAGAAATAATACTACGCTCCCACTGAATTTCATGCATACACAAGATTCATCTTTGTTCTTTGATGAAGTCAAACTCTTTGACCAATTCATCAAAACAAAGATTCCAATTCCTTGAAGCTTGCTTCAACCCATCTCATGGATTTTTGAAACATGCATACTTTATTAGAGTTTCTTGGATCAACAAACTATTCGGGTTGTGTACTATACACATCCTTAATAATCTTTCCATTTAAAGAAAGTCATTTGACATCCATTTGTCATATCACATAGTCACAATATGTGATAATGGCAATTGAAACTCTGACAGACTTCGACATTGTAACTGGCGAAAAAGGTTTCAACATAGTCAATACTATGAATTTGCCTAAATCCCTTTGTTACAATCCTTAGACATGAAAGTATGCACCTTCCCATCCATGTCGGTCTTGAAGACCTACTTGCACCCTTTAGTTTTTACACCTTCAGGTAGCCCAATCAAGTTCCAAACTTGATTGTCAAACATGGATTGTAATTCGGATTCCATGGTTCCTAACCATTTATCCAAATTAGGAGTGGACATTGCCTCAAGATAGGAAGTAGGATCATCATTCTCAATGACTTCCACCTTATTACTTTCCGAAACGAGAAATCAATATTTCTTGGGTTCGGATTGTAACCTATCCGATCTACGATTGACTTATGCATCTTGAACTGATTCCACAACTCCTTTGTGAACTTGGTTCCGTCTCTACTCTTGGTTCCATATTATTTTCGGGTCCTTGAATTTCTTCAAGATTAATTTTACTCCCACTAGATTCTTTATTGAGAAACCATTTCTCAAGAAACGAATCGTATAGAGCAACAAACATTTTGTTCTCTTTGCAGTTGTTAGATTAATTTCCAAAAATAACCTTGTCAGATTTGGTGCTAACTTATAAGAGACAAGTCTCTTTATATAAGATTCGCAACCCCAAATCTTCATGAAAGACAAACTGAATTTTCTTTCATGCCACATCTCATGTGGGGCCTTATGAACCGATTTAGTAGGGACTCGATTCAGTGTAACCACATTATTTCTAATGAATATCCTCAAAAGGAAATAGGAAATAGGAAAGTCTAATTGACACATCATCGAACGAACCATGTCCTACAAGGTTCAATTCCTCCTTTCAGACACACCATACAATGTGGTGTTCCGGGTGGAGTCAACTCTGAAACGATTTCATAGTTTTGAGATGATCGTCAAACTCTTGGCTCAAATATCCATTACCTCGATCCAATTGAAGTACTCAATAGTTTTGCCAAGTTGTTTTGTACTTCATCTTGAAATGTTCGAAACATCTCAAACGATTCACCTTTGGACTTCGTCAGACAGACATAATCATATCTAGATAAGTCTTTAGTGAAATGTGATGAAATACCGAAGTCTTCCCCTAGCAATGCTACTTAATGGTCCATATACATCTCATGTACAATGACCAATAAGTCACTATCCCTCCCACTACTCTTAGTGTAGGGTGGTTTGGTCAATAATCCCAATAAATAAGATCCACATTCCTCAAATGATTCATCGTCATATGAGTCTAAAAGTCCATGTTAATGGAGTTTAGATATATGTTTCTCATTTTTCTGACCAAACCGGCAATGCCATGTGAACGCGTTGTTCATATTATTCGGTTCAGATTTCCCATTCATATTATATATATCTTCAATATTATTTTGTTTCTCATCATCAAGGATATGAAGATCATTTAATGACATATGCAATACAATAAAGCATATCATTAAATAAATATAAAACTTCTTATTGAAAATAAGAAAATTATATCCTTCATCATCCATTTAAGAAACGGAAATAATACTCCTACTCAAATCAGGAACGTAGTCATACTTGTTCAAAACAAGTACTACTTCACAAGGTAAAGTGACTTCATAAGTCCATATGGCTAATGTAGCAACCCTTGCTCCATTCTTATGCATAGGTTTAACTTACCTTCTTTGAGTAGCTTTCTATACTTTGTTCCTTGCACATTTAAACAAATGTTGGATCCAATCCGGTATCATATACCCAAGAACAAGAAGTCGAAAGGAAAATATCTATCATATAGATACTTGAAGTAGTAGCAATCATATTGCCCTTCTTCACCTTTTAGGCCTTCCTAGTAAGCCTTGCAACTTTGCTTCCATTGACAATCTTATTGTAATGACAGCAAACTGCATCCTTTTGATACACTTTGGGTTTAGCCTCTTCGGCTTTGACAACTTTTTTCCTAGGTTTGGCAACCTTTGCTTTACCTACTTTTCCTTCCTTTGTGAACCCTTTCTTGTGTTAACAATTAACACAATTTGCGGATTACTCCTTCTTTCATCATATGAATTAAGAGCCTTCACCACAACATACATCTTTTGCCTAACTTGCACTTGGAACATTTCCCCTTTTGCGTAATGCTAGAACAAAAGAATAGTTATCATGTGCTCAAGGTTCTTTATAAGAGCCTTTAAACACGGTGGCAATTACAAGGCAAGCAATATTGTCAGAATCATCAGTATGTTTCTAATGATGCTTCCTTATTTGCCATATGCAACATTTGCACTAGGTTCAATAGGAACGGATTCGTCAAGAACGTACACATTTACCCAAGAATCATTCTTTAGGCTTCTGATCCAATCAGAATTATTTGTATCGTTCCTTTCGAACTTTGTCCTTCATAAGGACGAATCGCAATTATCATTATGTAATGCTACTTCTACAACAAAATATACAAATTTTATGAACACATATCAATATCAACACATTTATCATCTATGAGCAAATAATGTATTTTATAAATACTCCCACTAAATCATACACCTTCCAATGCAAATAAGCATAATATGCATTTAATGGGCTAAGATCCAACTTTAATTTAATCTCAAGTACGCTATGGCGCACCGCTCAAGATTAAATTAATTAGGTAGAAAACATCAATCATATCGTATATGACTCTTAGATCTTTTATGAGATTTATTTAAGACATTATATGTCTAAGCATATTTTAATCTCATCTTATGCCTTGGGTCCAAAACCATTTTGATAACCCAATTAAGTTCATCCACTTTAAACGTATATGAACCACCATTTCCTCATCTTGCTCGCAAACGGAATAGAATCAAAGCACCTTGCTATGGCAAGCCCACCCAAAACTATCTGTGTGGTCTCAAGTGTTTTAATCATGGATTGGCATAAAGAACTTAAAAGTTAAATGAAGGTTATTTAAAGTAGATTATAAGCATATCAACAAAGATAATCATAATGTACACCAGGTAAGTTCCCAAGATAATAGGTGAGCCACAAGGACTGCTTAAGTATCAAATCTTCCTTCGACAGAACTCTCCTAATCATGCACAATTATAATACCAATTTGAATGCAACATAATCAATACTTTGTATACTGACTTGTTTCTCATAAACAATCAGACTAGTAAAATGACTTGTTTCTCATAAATAATCAGATTCCTTCAAATTTTGAGTAAACTGACTTGTTTCTCATAAACAATCAGAAAACCAAAATTTAATGTTTCAACTAAACATTTAGGAAAACACAATTCAATGTTTCCACTAAACATCTAATAAAATTCTTAACACTTAAGAACAAATAATTCATGCATCGCAACAATTAATAAAAACACATTTAAATTAATTAAGCATGCATCATAAACAATGAATTAATCTAGCATAGCCCTATAAATTCAGTTTTCAAAAATTTATAGCATCCAGATTAATACATAAACATATCAGATTGCAAACATATTCACAGATTAGCAGGATTATGAAACAAAGCGATCTGCCCGGATTTGGCAAGTTCTGTCGCGTGACAGAAGCTTCCTGAAGACCAGATCTGTCGCACGACCAGACACTGACCATGGCCAAGTTCTGTTGCGTGACATATCAGGTCCAACTACCAGATTTAAAAATTGTGGCCTACTCTATCGCACGACTCGAGTAGCCAGTTTGGCAGTTTTTCGAATTTCAATCAATTCCAATCATAAAACAATTAAATCAAATAAATAACTTTTATACAGATTTAATTCATCATAATCAGAAAATGATTTTCATATTGTTTCACAAACAATAATAATTCTACCGCATACAAAACATGCAATAAGCATATAAACAATTTATATCTTAATTCTAGCATGTTAATTCAAAATTAACCATACGAACGGAGCTCTGATACCACTGTTGGGTTTTATGGGTCCATGCGCAGCGGAATTAAGCATCAAATTAACACAAAACCCAAGCCCTAAGATCCGTTCTATACGATTAAATTGAATTCCTATGAGATAGAATTTACCAACCTTTATTGCTTTCCGGTCTTGAGCTATCGAACAATTTATCGGGGTGATTTTGAATCACAATCTTCGATCTTCAAAACCTTTGAACCTTCAGATTGCTTTGGACAATTTGAACTATAGGTCTTGATCGTCATACGAGCGAAGACCCTCTAGTAGTATCCACACGTTAGAATGAACCAAGAACCGTTCTTGTGAATTGCTAGATTCTTAAACTTTAGGAAGAATATTGAAAGAACTTTTGTTATGATTTTCTTGAGAAAATTCGGCTAGTAATTAGGGTTACAGACCTCATATTTATATTACCTTAATATAAGTATTTGTTTCCTAATCATAATAGGAAACCGGTGCAAAACCGCATTCTGGCAGGTTGCCGCGCGGTAAAACAAGCCACTTGGCCGGTTTGTCGCGCGCCAAGGTATGCCACATCAGGAACTCTCAATCATTCTTCCTTTGGTTTAACCAATTCATTCTAGTTGTGTGTGACCCAATAGGATTATATTATGTTGGCAATGAGCTCGATCATATCGACCCTCATAAGACATAAGCGGACTCTAGCAAGTCATTATGTCTACCCAAATAATATAACGTAAGAGTTCACGTTTCCAATGGTACACTTCCATTTCTCCCTTTGTCTCACGATGTTATATTGAACACAAGTCATGGTCCACGTCAACTTGTATTTGTTCAATGCTTTCTCGATCTTTGAGTATAATGATAATCCAATCGTATTGGGGTGTGGCCACACGCTTTTCATCATTATCACTCATCAAGGGGCCCAAGCAAAACGTCTCTCTTTCGAGGGACAAATTCCATCTTGACTTATCATCCTTCCCAACATGAATCCGATCATGTCAAAGATAGCCTTTATAAATATCGTGTTAAGATATCGTTTGACTAAAATCAAACATGACTTTCATCATATGTAAGGTCATGATAATCTCAGGTCTAGAGACTAAATGAAGTGACCATATGAGATTTAATTATGACATTTGACCATGACATAAATCTCATACGGGTCAGATCCAGTCACATGTTCTCTAACAAGTACCCATAATTTCAATGTGCATCTCTATGCATATAATCATCATATGATTATCCATTGACAATTATACTAATTATTCTCTTAATAATCAGGGACGGAGATTATTATAATAAATATGCAAACTATACAATAAGCAAATAATAAACTTAAACGATAAAGATGATACATAACGGTTTTCAGTTTAACATAACAAAAGCCTAGGGCATTACACCAACAGTCTCCCACTTGCACTAGGCTCCATTTATGTATCGAATACTCATGGATCTAACATGACCATCATGCTTCTGCCCGTGCGAGGGTCTTTGTAAGTGAATCCCTTATGTCATCATCGGTTGATACTTTGTATATATTAACGTCTTCTCATTCTTTATGAATTCCTCGAAGAACGTCTAAGTGAGTGTTTGGATCGCTGTTGTGACCTTGGTTCCATTGTTTGCACAAGTGGCACCACTATTGTCATAACAAAAGTTTCACTGATTAGTGATACTTGGAACATTTCCAAAATACTAATGAACTTTTTGATCCAAACTGCCTCTTTTAGCCACATCATATGTTGCTAAAATTCGGCCTTAGTTGTAGAATCGGCTACAATTTCTGCTTGGAACTCTTCCAATCAAAATTGCACCTCTAATAAGCGTAAACACAAATCCTAATTGCGATTTTAAAATAACATTGTCAGTTTGGAAGCTAACATCAATGTAACCCTTACAACAAGATTAACTTCCAACCTTTCAAATCCCAAGAACATATCCTTAGTTCTTCTTAAGTACTTAAGGATCATCTTGACTGCCCTCCAATGGTTCTCATCACAGGATCAGATTGGTATCGAGTCATCATGCTTAAAGCATATGAGACGCCGGGTCTAATACAAATCATGGCATACATGACAGATCCAAATGCCGAAGCATATGGAACTTCATTCATTTCCCTTTTTACTCATCAGTTGTCATAAGACAATGAATATTGCTAAGCGAAATACCATGACCAATTGACAAGCTACTCTTCTTAGACTCTTCTAAGAATCTTGTCAAAGTGGATACTTTGACTCATCGGTTGTCTCTCTTTCGAGGGACAAATTCCATCTTGACTTATCATCCTTCCCATCATGAATCCGATCATGCCAAAGATAGCCTTTATAAATATCGTGTTAAGATATCGTTTGACTAAAATCAAACATGACTTTCATCATATGTAAAGTCATGATAATCTCAGGTCTAGGGATTAAATGAAGTGACCATAAGAGATTTAATTATGACATTTGACCATGACATAAATCTCATACGGGTCAGGTCCAGTCACTTGTTCTCTAACAAGTACCCATAATTTTAATGTGCATCTCTATGCATATAATCATCATATGATTATCCATTGACAATTATACTAATTATTCTCTTAATAATCAGGGACGGAGATTATTATAATAAATATGCAAACTATACAATAATCAAATAATAAACTTAAACGATAAAGATGATACATAACGGTTTACAGTTAAACATAACTAAAGCCTAGGGCATTACACCAACATATTCCCATTACCATTACCCTTGCTCTCGGCCAAAGCCAAAATTTAGAGGCAATGAAGATGCAATCACAGATTTCCTCACCTTAGAAATCCCAAACACATCCTCAAAAGCCAACCTCTCATTTTTAGAGGTTCAGTCAGTAAAAGGCTCAGCCGACCTCTTATCTTAAGAGGTCACGATTTTCCAAATCACCCGATGGTCGATCGAAGCCTTAAAACCCAGCTACAGTTCCTACCGGATAGCAGTTTCATTCTAATATCTTCAGGATCTAAATCAAATTAAAGCTTCAATGCTTGCTTAAATCAGAGCCAAATCCATCTCGGTTCAAAAGATCATCAATCAAAGATTGTGCAAATTCAATCCATTCATTTGGCATTTCATGTGAGCATATTTCATTTCTCTTCCACAAATACTTGCCGCGGATGTCCCACTGGGGCTTCGCATCCGTGTCTTTCATGGACATTCCAAGGGGACATGATCTTCAATTTTCCAATTCTCAAAATCCTCAAAGGTCCTTAAAATCTCGAAATTTCAACATTCGTTCTCTTTTCAATCGGGATGAGCCCGAACTACGGCGACCTGAGCTCTTCATACTCCTGAACTAAGTCTCCATTTAGGTTCATACTCCTGAACCAAACCACAACTTAGGTTCATACTCCTGGACTAAGTCCCCATCTAGGTTCATACTCCTGAACATGAACCTCAACGTAGGTTCATACTCATGAACTAAGTTCCCATTTAGGTTCATACTCCTGAACCAAATCTCAAACTTAGGTTCATACTCCTGAACTAAGCCCCCATTTAGGTTCATACTCCTGAACTAAATCTCAAACTTAGGTTTATACCCCTGAACTATGTCTCCATTTAGGTTCATACTCCTGAACTAAATCTCAAACTTAGGTTCATACTCCTAAACTAAGCCCCCATTTAGGTTCATACTCCTGAACTAAATCTCAAACTTAGGTTCATACTCCTGAACTAAATCTCAAACTTAGGTTCATAATCCTGAACTAAGCCCCCATTTAGGTTCATACTCCTGAACTAAATCTCAAACTTAGGTTCATACTCCTGAACTAAGCCCCCATTTAGGTTCATACTCCTGAACTAAATCTCAAACTTAGGTTCATACTCCTGAACTAAATCTCAAAATTAGGTTCATACTCCTGAACTAAGCCCCCATTTAGGTTCATACTCCTGAACTAAATCTCAAACTTAGGTTCATACTCCTGAACTAAGCCCCCATTTAGGTTCATACTCATGAACTAAATCTCAAACTTAGGTTCATACTCCTGAACTAAATCTCAAACTTAGGTTCATACTCCTGAACTAAGCCCCCATTTAGGTTCATACTCCTGAACTAAATCTCAAACTTAGTTTCATAATCCTGAACTAAATCTTAAACTTAGGTTCATACTCCTGAACTAAGCCCCCATTTAGGTTCATATTCCTGAACTAAATCTCAAACTTAGGTTCATACTCCTGAACTAAGCCCCCATTTAGGTTCATACTCCTGAACTAAATCTCAAACTTAGGTTCATACTCTGAACTAAATCTCAAACTTAGGTTCATACTCCTGAACTAAGCCCCCATTTAGGTTCATACTCCTGAACTAAATCTCAAACTTAGGTTCATACTCCTGAACTAAGCCCCCATTTAGGTTCATACTCCTGAACTAAATCTCAAACTTAGGTTCATACTCCTGAACTAAATCTCAAACTTAGGTTCATACTCCTGAACTAAGCCCCCATTTAGGTTCATACTCCTGAACTAAATCTCAAACTTAGGTTCATACTCCTGAACTAAGCTCCCATTTAGGTTCATACTCCTGAACTAAATCTCAAAACTTAGGTTCATACTCCTGAACTGAGTTCTCATTTAGGTTCATACTTCGGAACTAAACCTCAACTTAGGTTCATCCCTGATGAAAGTCAATCGAATTCCGTCTCTTTCCTCGTTTTCACCTCCGGCAGCAAACGTAAGACCGATTCCTTCAAATGAAGTCCACCAAAAGACTATCTATCCCCTCAGAGTCCGTCCCCAACAAAAGGGTACGAACATCGAAGATCACCATTTGTCAAGGTTCGAGGCAACTAAAAATGCCATCATCAAGGTTTGAGGCACCTAAAATGCCATCATCAAGGTTCAAGGCACCTAAAACGCCATCATTAGGATTTGAGGCACCTAAAATGCCATCATCAAGGTTTGAGGCACCTAAAATGACATCATTAAGGTTTGAGGCACCTGAAACGCTATCACTTCGATTTCGACACACAACACGAGGAAAGTGATAAATCGCAATCATTCCCTAATTCGACAAACCGAAATCATAGGGCGACTTCCCAAAAATAGTCAAATCTTAGGGCGACTTCCCAAAAATAGTCAAATCTTAGGGCGACTTCCCTAAAATAGTCCCTCTAGGGTCAACGTCTGAAGATAGTCGAAAAACCCGAACTACGACCGGCTTGATTCCTCAAAAGGATACGTAGGTAGCCTATCGAATAGGTTCAGCCATCCGACCACTTTGGTCACCCCTTTTCCCACCTTGCCAAATGTGGAGCCTTACTCTTATCGACGACCCCGCTTCCTTCGAAAGCGCCGTCGCCGAGGGGCTACTGTAAGTGCTCCAATTTGAGCCGTTAGTATTTTCGTTAGAAAACTAACAAAAGCCTCCACAAACTCCACCAAACCCTAACAAACCCTAACTTTTCTAACTATTTAAGGGTATTTTGGGGATTACTATTTGAGGATGGACAAGTGAAGGAATCTCACAAATGGTGAATTTCCGGAACTGGAAGCTGCTGGAACTGCAGCCAGCTTGCTTGTAGGGGAAAATTATTCCCCCTGTCCAAAGCCTGCACTGCATTAAATGAACAGTACACGCTGGCATTTGGATCCGCGCGGACAGGATTGTCATCCGCGCGGACAGGATTGTCATCCGCGCGGACAGGATTGCTTCCTCCAGTCCCCTATAAATAGACCCCTTCAGCTCCATTTTCAGCACAACACAATTCACTCACAACAGCATTCTGGCGAAAATATTAAAGAAAACAGTGGGAATTTCTTAATTGCCACCTTTTTCTCTTAATCATTTTTCCAAATCTCACCCATTAAACACTTTCAAAACTCCCTTAAATGCACAAGATCAAGCTTAAATCAACACTAAAGAGGAGGATTAGAGAGAAAACATAGAGGACTTAAGTGTTATCTACTTGTTTTCTCTTTGACCAACTCTATTAACAAACACTAAACACACTTAAGTCTTGAATCTATTCAAGCCAAATACAACATTAACAAGAAGATTGGGCTTAACCATCATTGGTAAACCCTCCTTCTTTAAAACCCTAAAATACTCTTTAATTTCATGTCTTGACTTACATTTTTGTCTTAATTCGCTTGTTTAAAGTTCTAATCACTTTCTTTGTTCTTGTCTTTAATTTACTTGTCTTAAGCTTAAATCTTTACTTCATTTTGTTGTTAGTTTAACCTAATATGGTCATCTTTGGGGTTAAGTCCCCATGATGATGATCTTAGGGTTTAACTTTCTTTCCTCTTAGTTAATTTCTCTTCTTAAAAAAAAAACTTTTTTTATAAACTCCTTCTCCCATTTTGCTCTAAACCTCCATTAATACCCCAAGGATGACTTGATATGATACAAAGCAATGAATCACCAATCAAGTCTGGGGATGAAAATGGGGTGAACATAGATGCAAATCCCACAAAAAATCACATTTTCCTTCTTGAGAATGTTGCTGTCCAGTAGCATTTCTCTAAGACATCTGTCCATTGTCTAATTTTTTGGACATACAGAACTTGGAATTTGGTATTGACTACAAAATACTTTTTGTATCCAACATCCATAGGATTCCAGACATATTTTTACTTCATTTTTTACGTGAGTCTAACTTCCTTTTCCAAATTATTTTCCAAAGGTCAGTTTAGCAGTCTCTGGAAATCCAGATTTCACATCTGTGATTTCCAGATGGTTTTGGTCCATCAAATCATCTCCAATTATAAAAATATTTTGTAGTAACCTTATTTAATATGTTTTGAACAACTTTCATTCTCTGACTTTCTCCATATTCTGAATTTTTAAAACTCTTAAATCCATTTTAAAATCAAGTGTCCACCGTCTTTTTCATTCTGGCAGAATTGACTTTCAACTTCAAGGAGTCTTTTGAGTACCAAAACTCAACCCTAAAATCATACCAAAAATCATGGGACTTTTTTAATGTCTTACAAAGAGTTCTCAATTTTTATTTTTCTCAGTTTGCATTTATTTTAACCAAAGGAACACACACACACACACACATAAAATGGTTTTTTAAATTAGGAAGACTCGTTTTACGAGGCGTTCCGGGTGAACCCTAACGTTCTTCCCGGAGTGTAACGTGACCTCCGAACTCAAATATCTCATTTTTGGGCATTTTTCAAAGTTTTGGCCCTAAACAAAAAACGGCGTGGCGACTCCGTTTTGATTTTTCAAAATTGAAAATCGGGTACATCACACCTGGGTTGGTACGAGCGGCATGTCGGGCAGTCCCAAGTGATTTTGGGGAGCAGGCGTGAAGCAATTCTGGGGCCCGATTACCGTCGTAGCTATTGCCTTAGGAGTGCCGAAGCCTGGTCTGACCCTCAGGATGTCACGGGAGACGCTTTGTTTGACTACGAGACCAGAGTTGACCAACTGACGGAGAGAGGTCTTCTTTTGCAGACTCGCAGGGAGGAGATCCGGGCCGAGGCATGAGTGAACGATGCTCTGAGAGCGACTGGTTCATTTGATACGACTAGGAGGACTCCTGATCTCGAAATGAGGGAGACAGAACTCGCTCATGTGTAATGAAAGAAGACTCGTTGGGGACGAGGGAAGAAAGGAAAGAGTGATGAAGGGCCAAACGCGAGTAGCATGGAATGACCTTCTGAAACACTGAGTATCCATTCATCGTCATTGCAGACACATTGATTGTTAAATGTTTTAAGTTGTCTTTTAGCATGTTGTGAGTTTGAGAGTAGACCGTGCTTGAACTCATCAAGAAGTGTTTTAACTGTGATGATTTGTGATTTACTTTTAAAGCTTTGTCGAGACGCAAAATCTCTTGCTTGCTTCTTGCCTGAGCCTTGGTGGCGTCAATTTTTGAATTTTGTGTATTCCTTAGACCGAACCAATGAAGGATGCCTACGTTCCCCTCGGACTGAGGGGCTCAGGTCTGCGTAGTTCGACCCTCTTTTGTGAGAGACATGACTTGTAATGTACACTTGCAAGGGCGTATATATTATTTGAAAAGGTGGGAATGTGTTCCTTTTTATGTGAATGCCTTATAAAATTTGATGTAGGCACAAAAAACATGCTTTTGGGTTTGACTCTTTTGAGAGAGTATGAGCATTGAAAAGCTTATAAAAGTGTATGGAAGCCCTTGCTGATAGAAAATCAGTGTTTAGCTCTATCTTCCAATTTTGTAGAAAAAGAAGACTTGTCGAGACATCTGAAAACTTGATTTGTTCACATTGATCACATGTTTGCTTAAAACCCTTTGTTGATGTTCGAGTTATTCAACAATTAAACCTGATATGCTTTGATTAATCACGAGGAGAAAGTCAACCGGTATCAAGGATCGAGTTGGTCTGGTGTGAAAGAAGGTTTGTGTATAGGAGAGGTCATTGATGAGACCGGGTTTGTGGATTTGTATGTGTTTATGACCGGATCATTTCTGGTTGCCTACGTTCCCCTTAAGACAAGGAGCTCAGGTCGACATAGTTCGGGGTTGAACTATGTTTGGCTTTGGGGCCAGGGCATGAATATTTGTGCGGCCTTTGACGAAAAGGCTCGGAATGCTGAATGATGAGGCATGGGCCTCGAGGTGATCCTTGACAAGTTGTATTTGACGGCAGTTTCAGTGACTCCCTTGCTTCTTGTTCGTTGGCGCTGGGTCCTTGACCTCATTTTTTGTGAATCTTTTGCTTGAGCTCCTCTTTTTCTTTTGAAAGCTTCTGCTTTGGCTCTTTTTTTTTTTGAAAGCTTCTGCTTGAGCTCTTTTTTTTTTTTTGAAGCATATGAGGGCGAAGGCAAGCCCCTAGGTTGTTGTCGACATGGGGTCAATCTTTTGATGCTAAGTGACCCTCGGATGTCCTTTGATGTTGCCCCTGTCGTTTGACTTGGTCAAGGTGATGGTGGGGACATGTTTTGAAAAGTGTAGGGCTTGATGGAGGCCTTTGTGTGGGGTATGGTAAGGTGTATGGGGAGCTATCGATTGACTTTCTCACACCAATTAATCAAAGCATTAATCATTTGTGGAGTTATTTGTTGAGCAACGCAAGTGATCATATAGAACAAAACCATTTCATTAAATGTAATGTGGGGTGAAAAATAATGTCTCAAGTCTAGCAAGAAAAGAAAGAAGACTTATGCATGGAAAATTGAAGACTTAATTACAATGTCCGTGGAGGACTTGATCGAATGAGAACAGTACTAGAACCTACGAGGTTTGACTGTGTGATTCTTTGATTTGCGTCTCTTCGGGCTCTTCAACAGTTCCCAAATTCATTTTGGTTAGAATCTTCTCCGCAGCTTGGGCCCGATTTTCCTCTCGTTTGACAACATGCTTAAAGATTTGTTTAATGTATTGTTCATTAATGTGTCTGCGTCTTTATCAAGTGAATCATTATTAACTGTTTTGATTAGTTAATTTATCATTTGTTAAAGTGGCAATGAGGGGATACTCAGAAAGGTCGAACTTTTATTCAAAGCATAAGGAAACGCGGTTTTTGTTACAAACACTTAATCTTCAGGTGTAAGGCCATCAGACGACTCGAGAGACTTAAACTTTAAACATGACAGACTCAGGGTCTTTTATTTTCGAAGCTAGACTCTAGGAGACTGGGGTTAGACCAAGCTTCCGGACGATTTCTTCTTTGTTGGATGTGGGTCATGAGAAGGTAACCCAGTTCTTCAATGGCATTTTTGACGCACTTGAGAAGGTACGAGGGTCAAAGGGCTTCTCACTGCTGCTTTCCCCAATTGTTTCTGGGGAATTGATTTCCGACTGTGCTGGGACCGCGTGGGCATTCCAACTTTCCTTCTTCAATCAGCCTCTGGATCACTTATTTTAGTATGACGCAATTGTCGGTGGTGTGGCCAGGGTAGTTGTGAAAAGCGCAATGCTTGCTCATATCCACGTTTAGGTTAGGATTCCTCGGCTGATAATTCTCAAGGGGCTTGAGCATGTTCTGCTTCATCAACGCCTCAAACGCTTGGCTTAGAGGCATTCCGAGGTTGTCGAAGTGCTGAAAACGCTGCGTCCGGGGAGGATTGTTATTTCTCCGGGGCGCTTGATCGCGGCTTCCTTGGACTCCGTTCTGGATGTAGTGGACTGCTCCGGCGGCCTCCTTTCCTTTGTTTGGAACAGGCGTCGGATTCGACGGGGCTGCCTGGTAGCGGTAGGAAGAAGTAAGAGTGGCTGGTGTCCTTTGGAAAGCGGATCCATTATCTCGCTTAGCTTCCAGTTCCATCTTTTGTAAAACTCACCCACAGGCTCGTCATCCTTTTGTTCGGTGGCCTGCAGATCATGGCGGTTTGTCTCCCACTCAAGGTTAGCGCGGTACTTCTCCAGGAAGATTTCGCTGATTTGGTCCCACGTGGAGCAGTATTCTGCCTTCACGTTGAGGAACCACCTTAATGCCGTGGATTTGAGGGAATGCTAGAAGTGATCCGCCATTTGTTGAGAGGTTGCCCCTTTGGCTCTCATTCCCAAGACATATGTGTCGATGTGGGTTTTTGGGCATTCTGTCCCGTTTGGGAGTCTTGGGGAGGTAGTTGAGTGTATACCATCCCATACCCTGGGTTGTTGAAATTGAAGGCGTGATTTCCCAGGCCACTAAGGGTTGTGTTTGGGAATTGGGGAAATGATTCATTAGCCCCAAGTGGCAGACCGGTGGGTGGTAGGTTTGAGATGTCGGGATATCCGCTTGGGATGCCTGTCCCGGGTAAACCTTGGGATTTTTGGTTATGGTTGCAAGGCTCGTATAGAGGTAGAGGATTGAATCCTGGGGGATACCGAGATGCATTGGAATCTGGCGGAGCATGCACGTACGTGTACTGTTGATACTGAGCTTGGGGCGCAGGGCCGGGAAATGGATTGTGCTGAGGCGGGCACGTCGGAGCTGCTTGGCTGATGCCTGAGTGGAGCTTTGAGCGAGAGCTGCTTTGCGTTGCTGGGATCCCATAGCTTGGCGAAGGTGGGACCTGCTGATAGCTTTGAGGACCCGGGGGAGCTGGTATTTCTTCATCTTCTATGAGAATGAAGGTCCCATCTATTTGGGGAACAGGAACGGTTCCACGAAGGTGCAGGGTGTCTACGATCCAGGCTTGCTGCTCCTCTTGGCGCTTATTGAGAGTTTTAAGGCTCGCAGCACCTCCTCCATTGTCTGAAGGTTCCTTAGTGGTGGGGTTTTGTTTCCCTCACTGTTGTCTATTGATCCCGCCATAGGGGAGTAGCGGACTGTTCGGACCGTTGAACCGGAAGGGCTGTCGGACCTTGTGACCTCGTTACTGAAAAGGCTGCTCCCGGATATTCTTAACCACTCTCGGTTCGTTGGAGGGGTGACGGGTAAGGTTTAGACATGGGAAGGCCTTTTGGATATAGGGGGAAAGCTCATGTGACATGCAGTTTCCGCTTTTCTTTATTTATGTATTTTTTTTATTGTTTTAATTTAATTAAAACAATGTTTTCTCAGAATGCTGTTGGTTGGAAAAGATTGCTCTTCTTTTCGCAACTATGCTAGATCCTGGGTCAGTGGAGACCATCTGTACGGCTATAAGCCCCTCGTTTTGCACCTGTATTTCGACATCCTGGGGTGGACAGTCCCGGGCGAGGGTCCTAAGGGCAAGCGGTTTCCACGGACCTAAAAGAAAAATCGAACCTAAGGACCGAGCCTGTCATGTTCGTTTTAATGCGTTAGCCATGTGAGTAGTGAGCCGAGCCGGCACCTGAGTCAAGATCGGGTCAAGAGTTCGGCATGACCTCTCTTTACCTTGCTTGCGCAAGGGATCTGTGATGTTAGGCGTTGGATGGGTCATATCGTCATGACTGACGTATTAAAGGCTTGATGACATGGTGTCATGTGGGCATGGATGTATATCCGGGACGGAACATCGTCTGGGTGTAGCTTCGGAAAATCAAGATCAGGTCAAGATTTTAGCATGACCTTTCATCGCTTTGCTTGCGCAAGGGATCTTGAGTTCCGAGCTTTGACTCAGAAAATGGCCGGCATGGGATATGTATCCGAAATTTGTATGAAGCAGTTAGGTAAAAACCAGCCTAGTGCGGGCGAGTGTGACTCAAGACTCAAACGTGCATGGTTGACACTTAGCTAGGATGGGATGTTTGGAATGATTCCATGCACGTCCGAGAGGCGTAGGAAGGCCAAACGAACTGCAACTAAGACCACCCCGGGTTAAGGGTTGTAGTGTGCAGTGTATCCGAGGCAGCAGTGCGCGTAGCGTACGGTGTACCGAGGCAGCAGTGCGAGTAGTGTGCGGTGTACCGAGGCAGCAATGCGAGTAGTGTGCGGTCTCTAAAATTCTTTTTTTTCTGAGTAAAACAGAAGTTTTTGAAGAATTTTAAATGTATGTACACAGATATATATTGATGCATTTTTTGTATTTTTTTTTGTAAAATAAAAAGTAAAGCACATGCATACACACACAACAGTTAATGAAAGGGGTAAAATGAAAGTTTGACTCTCATCATCGTTTTAAAAATCTTTTGCTTTGTTTAAAAGTTTTTTTTTTAAACAAAACGTCCCCAGCGGAGTCGCCAACTGAAATTGCCCGAATCCGAGAGGCAGCGCATTCGCGCCCCGGCATCGGGCATTTCGCTTTGCGTTTTCCGTTGCGTTTTGTTGCATTGGAGGTGTCTCGCTGTGTTTTTGGTTGTAGAGTCGCCACACCGTTTTGATTAAGCCCAAAACATTGAGAAAAGGTATCAGTTAAAAAAAACTGTTTTTGTGTGATGAGATTTTGAGTTCAGAGGTCAGGTTACTCCTCGGGAAGAGAATATTAGAATATTAGAGCTCACCCGAGTCGCCTCGTAAAAACGAGTCTTTCGACATCCCTTCTTTCTTTAAATGTTTTGTGTGTGTGTGTATGTGCTTTTAAAAATGCATGCTGTATCGGATGTCTACATTGTACTCTACGTATTGAAATGTATTGAAATAGTAATGGAAGGAAGCCTTACCAATGTTGGTTCGTGTCTGTCTTCCGCTGGGGAATAGTGTTTGAGGATGGAATAGTGTTCCGGGACGGACCGGGATTGCTTCGAGATGTGCCGGTTGTCTGCGGACAGAGCTTCGGCGTGCCTCGGGATTGTCAAGTGTGCACTCGGGCAGAGTTTCGGCGTGCGTTGGGATCGCAGGGATCATTCGGGCAAAGGTTCGGCGTGCGTTGGGATCGCAGGGATCGTTCGGGCAGAGGTTCGGCGTGCGTTGGGATCGCAGGGATCGTTCGGCCAGAGTTTTGGCGTGCGTCAGAATCGTCGGTTGCGTTCGGGCAGAGTTCCGGCATGCGTCGGGATCGTCGGTTTGGCTCGAAAAGGGTCGGGATGCCTCGGGAAAGACCAGGCAAGGCTTCGGAGTACCAGAGGGGCCTCAGAATACCTCGAGAGTTCCTCGGGACAGCGCGGGAGCATCTCGGGAGCGCTCAGAAGGGTTTCGGAGCACCACAAGGGAGCTCGAAAGGAACCGAAAGGGACCAGGAGTGCCCCGAGGGGTCTTAGAAGGGGAGCCTGAAGGCTTAGGGAGAGAGGAGAAGAGGGAGGTGTGTGAAATGAGGGAGGGGAAGCCCTCAATTTATAGTTGAGAATTTTGTGCAAGAAGGTCCGTACGGACCTCCAAGGTATTCTAAAATTTTGGTTTTCTCGAATTTAGGGAAATCTCGTGGACTTTAGAGGGATTCTGTAATTATGAGAGTTGGTAGCAGGAAGGTCCGTACGGACGTTTTAGCATGCAAAGAGGTCCGTACGGACTTCCATGCTTTTTCCAATTTCTGCATAATTCTCAAAAAGTCCTTTTGTGTTTGTTTGTCCCAGAAAGGCCCCCCCTTGGTTTGGTTGGTGGTTTTTTGGACTTTTGAGGGTTTTTGAAGGCCTTTTGAGGGTTCCGGGTGTTCGAGACTGTGTTTGAGTGAGTCTGCGGTGTTTCCCGGGAGCTCGAAAGAGGGTGATCCAGATTGGGGTACTTACACAAGGTCAAAAATAGGGTAATTTTCAAAACCCACCAAAGCAAGCAAAGTCAATCATGACTCTTTGGGATGAAGGTAATGAAATTGTGGAGGTATTTATTTCTTCTTTTTGCTTAACTAATACTGATTGAGATGAATATGTTGAGGAAGAAAGTAGTTTGGGGGTAACACATGATGTATTTTCTACTGTTAATATAGATTTCCCCCTCCCTGAAGCTGTGAAAACCATACCCTTTTGTGTGGATGTTTAAAAAAAGGAGGTGACATGAAAGACCCCAAATGTTTTATCATTCCAATCACATTGGGGAATTTGAGGGTTAAAGTCATGATGTACCTAGGGGCTAGTGTTAACTTAATACCCTTTTCTATTTACAAGCAATTGGGGTTAACCAATTTGAAACCTCCAAGAATGTTCATTCACTTAGCTGATCAACCTATAAAAAGACCTATAGAAATTGTAGAAGACATTGTGGTCCAGATAGATAAAGCCTTAATCGTATTGATTTTGTAGTGATGCTCCTGGAAGATCATTATTGGGACAAACTAGGAGTTCCCATACTATTTGGGAGACCTTTTATGGTTGACACCAATTCTATGATAAATGTGTTGAATGGTAGGATTTCAATGACTATGATGGGGAAGATATTAGATTCTCCATGATTGATTGTTTGACAGGACCCCGTCTAAGACAAAGTGTGTAGGTTACATAGATAATCTTGTAATACTTGAACCATATAAGAGTGAGCACGTAAAGCATGAGAGTGATGAATTAGAATGGATGACGAATGGCGGTGAGAATTCTAGGATAATACTGACATTTATCCCAAAGCTAACAACAAGAATGCCGACGAACACTCAGGAGTGACGGGCCATATGAACACCTAGATAACCTCCACAAGAGGTTGGTGTAATTAATTGTATCACCTTGCATGTAGAGACTAAACCCAGTGAGCCATGTCTGCAAATAGAGAATGTTGTTTTCTTGGTATATCTGATTCTATATTTGCTAATATTTTAATTAAGATAACATTTCTGAAATTTTTGTCGAGAAAAGTGTTCCTAAGGGTTTTGAGATGGAGGAACCCAATGAGTTTGGGGGAAAGAAGCCAGAAATGAAGAGAAGAAGGCAAAACAGAATGCTACAAAAATTCCTTGGGTGTCACCTGAGTTAATCAAGCAAGGAATGTTTGCATGAAAGGTAGTGGACATTTGTGCCTGAGAAGGTATGAAGTGGTCTAAGGGCCGAAAAATGAAGTCCAAAACTGAAATGGCCATTCTCAACCCCAAGTAAAATTGTGGTCATAGCCGGGCTAATGACTTTAAACAAATGCACTTGTTGGAAAGCAAACCAACTAGGTATGATTTAATTGCTTTCATTTAATTTTGATGTGTCATGTCATCCTTTAAACAAAAGCCATGTTTCGATTCCTTATACTATAAGGACATAGCATGTTTTGAATTTGGGGGTAGGAATCTCTCAGAGTTTCTGAGTTTATAAAAGAGTGTAAATAGTGTCAGCCTACAAAAAAAAATAGAAAAATTTAATTTTTTTCTTCATATTTTGGGATGTGAGCTAAATTATATGATGATTTGAGAGTTCTTTATTTTCCTAATAATATTTCTACTTTCAATAATTTTTATGATATTTTACACCACCATAACCACTATCATACATCACTTTGTGACCACCCCAACCTGTCGCCACTATCACTACCAAACATCCGTCACCACCATCCACCACCACCACCAAACAATTGTCATCACCATCCATTAAAAACACAACTAAGAAAATCCTTCTAGAAATATACTACTCCTATTACTAAATCAACAACAAAACACCAAGTTCAATTAAAAAAAAAGGATTCCATATTCGAAAAATCAAACAAAGCACCTTGATCTGAACATAAAGAAAAATTCAAATTTTGAAATATTTAAATAAAACTTAGATCTGAAGGGAGGAGGTGTTAGGGAGGAGGTGTTAATGCAAGAGAGAGAGAGAGAGAGAGAGAGAGAGAGAGAGAGAGGAAGGTGATAAATTTTTGCAATTGGGTCGGCTTAGTGCAGCAGTCGGAGAGCAATTTGGTGATGACGGCGTTGCTTGCAATCGTGAAATGCAAATAGAAGGAAGCGGATCGAGTTCAGAGATAAATGTTGGAGATGGAGAGGATTGGGGCGACGGTCGCGGTGGATGGATTTTTAGAAGGATATTGTAGCAGAGGGAAGGAGAAGGAGGCGATATGGACATCGACACTGTAAAAGGGAAGGAGAAGTGGCCGGAGATGAGAAGGAGGCCGGAGTAGGCGACTGACTGATTGCCGAAGTGGAGTTGACGGTAAAAGCGTAGAGGGAGAGAAGGGTAAATTGTAGAACGCCTTGGGTGGAATTGGGTGGAATGGTAAGAGGGAGATGAGGCAACCCTTGTTTTTTCCCTTTTGATCTAGGTCAAGTTAGAGAAGGGGTAGGGGGGTTAAAATAGGAGTCTCATTTGTAATATTGTTCCCTTTTTTGTTTTTGTATTTTAGGGTCACTAGTTTATAAATTAACATTTTCATCCACCCTTATACTTTCATGTCAACAAAATTATTAATGTTCAATGCAAACTAAGCATTTTGGTGATATAATAATGCCACATGGGCATTTTTAATGGAGAAATAGATGGATAACCAAATGAAGGACGAAATCAACCAAAAACACAATGTTAATGGAGAAAGCGAAAAAAAAAATGCATTTTGTACTAAAATGAAAAAGTAATTATGAATTAGGGACGAAATATGTACTTATATCTAGCACGGAGGGAGTAATAATTTATTTTGAAGCCAGGGAAGTAAAAATAATTTTATTCATGGTTCGAAGTTGACGCGTCTCTATACTTACGTCAAATAATTGGCACGTCGAACGGTTCTATTGAATTAGGAAACCCTATCAAGAAAATTCATTCACTCAGTTCATTCATTTCCCTCAATTCCTTTGTGCGATTCAGTTTCATGAAACCATTTGACGCCCAAATTTCACAAGTTTAAGAAACCCTTTTCCCTCAATTCCATACTTGGATTCAATTTCACAAAACAATTTTCGAGAAACCCTTCTCCACTATTCCAATTTTTTCCACTCAATAATCTAGCTGAGATGACGACTACTGTAAAGAGAAAGCAGTCTCGTCCCAACCCTTCACCAAGAGGCTTGGATTCGCAGTCTCGTCCCAACCCATTACTGATGATGCAGGAATGCGTTCGGGATCAGCGAATCAAGGCTGACTTTGGATCTGCACAACACAAGAAATAACCGTGAACTGCGTCGGGGCTCTTCCGGCAAGGTCCTCCGGCGTGAGAATCAGTGTATGGACTGGAGAAAGGTGATAATAATATGGTGGGTGTGTGTATACGTGAATATGCAAAAATGCATTACCTTAACCCAAGGAACTGTTCTCATATTTATAGTGGGTGAAGGAAACTAGGGTTTCCATCTGAACCGTTGGATTGGGTGGTTGCCAACCGTTGGATCAGCTTTAATTCCTAGGCATACACGTGGCACGCTGGGATTGCTCCGCCTAAGTAAGGACACTACTGTGTCTGACACGGATAAGTGGTTTGCCTTATAATGGAAAGTCAACCTGCACACCTTTTGGCGCCACTACTGGTTCCGTGATTGCACGCGCAGAATGTCTCAGTGTCAGGTGTGACTTTATCCCACAATAGCTGATCAATCAAGCTTGCTGAGGAAGCTAAATGAAGAGATGACCTAGAGCTGTATGTCCAATAAGGCCGTCTCCTTGAGGGGTGACTCGACGAGCGAGTGGCCGAGTGAGTTGCCTCGCTTTCCAGGTGAGTCAATTAGCTCAATGGCGACGACGGTTACTCTTCGTTAGACAGGCTCTAACCCAAATGATGGGAAGGCTCGTCGTCAATAAACGGGCTTGGTCGCTCATTGGCGACGACCGCCATTTATTGTACGACGACCCCTAGCCCAAACTTTGATGGGCTTCATTAATCTTGATCTTTTAGTGGGCTTATTGGGCTCGTAGCTCGTAAGAACATATTGGGCTCGGCCCATCATGAAATATTCCGTTCAGTGGCCCCTAACTCATGGGTTGTCTTGACGGGCCGAGAGTTGACGTTTTCCTATTAGCGTTATCCGTACGACCGCCAATTTGAAATTTGAATTGTGATGACGTCAGCATTGATGACGTGGATGGCCAGGATTCCTTCATTAATTGACACGCTTCCCATGATGGGACATTCTCCTCGAAAATCACAGAGGGTATTTAATGCCCCTATCATTTCACCGTTTGGGTTTTCTAGGCATAAACCCTTCATCTTCTCTAAGTATAAACCCCCCCCCCTCCTCCATTTTAAACTTTACACACCTGAGTTTATCGAGAGCACTTAGCAAGGAAAGATTCCGGCGATCACCAAGTTCAACTCCGGCAACCGCACAAATGTTTTCCGGTGATATCGAAGGTTCTAGCTTCTCCGCACCTGAGCAACCCAGTAGCGTGGATTAGGGATTTCTTTGATTTGCCGCCGATAAACTCACCGGAAAACTCATCTTCAAACCCAGCACCAGGTAATTTCTTCATTTGTTCTTCTTTTTCTGGGTTTTGTTGGGGTTTAGAATTTTGAACAATGGCGCCCAGAACGGTAAGCTTTGAGAGAGGGGTTAAATTTGGTTTTGGGCTCAACCAAAGGGTTTATAAGTGTGCTAGGGGCATTTGGAGAGAAATCCCTTTAGCTGAATGTTCCTCAATACTGGTAAAATTTAGTTTTGAAAATGAGAGATTGGGGTTTTCCACTGATGAGGTCCTTGGGGAATTTGAGGAAGATGACCCAAGGGTAACACCTTTCAGGTCAATGAACAACCTACCCAATCACATCCAAACTCATTACTCCTTGTCCCGTCGTGATTCACTTAGGGATTTGGTTTTGGGGGAATCTAGGTTGCCCTTGGATAGATCGTCGCCTAAGGATGTTAGGACTGATTCCCCTTCTCTTTCCCCTTGTTTTGTAGCAATGGATCACGACGGTCGTTCCTAGAAGACTCGTCTTGTGTGCCGATGGAGCTAAGTGCCAACGCCGTCAGAATTATGTCCGCTTTCATCGTTGTTTGCAGATTCGTAGGCCACGAGCCTTGTAATAAAGTCTTTCATCAATACTATAGGACGACCAGAACCACTCTATGAGGAAAGTCCGTTGTTAGTGTTGCTGCACATAGGAATGTACGGGGCTTGTTTTTGGATACTCAGAATAAAGTGTATGGTTGGGAGAACCACATGATTGTCGTTGAGAGCAGGATAGGCTGGAAATTTCCTTTCCTACAAGATCAAAGAATGGTAACCGACGATTATGTATGGCCGGCTCCGTGGGCCAAAGAGCTCAAGGGTAAGATTGATGCTCTGTTAGATCTTGGATGGGTCTCATACAAAGACATAGAGGCTTCCCATTGGAGATACATCAGGGCCGGCATGATGTCTAAGTCATCGATAGGGCCCGAACCCTTAGTGAAAATCAATCTTGACGCACATTATCCTATCTGGGTCGTTCACGACGACTTGACTTGGGAAGAAAATTGTGTAAACTGTATGGGGGCGCATGCCAGACATCCTGAGGAACGTTGCGCCAACCTTGAGATGATTGGGGGTTGAGCTCTTAGAACTTGTCTTTTTATTCTGATAGTTTGTCTTTTGTCTCGTCATAAACAACTTAACCTTTTTCCTCATTGCTTTGCAGTTCTTACTCAAGCCGACACCGACAAAATTGAAGCAAAAATCATGAGTGGAGCGATCCGAGCCAATGATAGGAGTTCCAAAAGGAGGAACAGGGCTGCGTCCAATGCTATCCACGATCGTTGGGAGAAAATGACGACGAGAAATGAAGAGCTTCCCAAGGACACTACTGGTGCCATTCCCCTGATTGAAAGGGAGCCCGTGGTTGAGGGACTCAACACTGGAGGTCGTCAAGTTTTGGTAGACGCGCTGGAGAAAACTGCAGGGGCTGGAGCTGAAGGTGAGACAAGTGTTGCCGCCAACGCAGGGAACCAGGTAATCGTCGTAGAGGAGGGTGAGCACATTGGCTTGGAGACGGTGGGGAGCTCTGATTCGAACCCTGAACTGCGTGAGGCAGGCGGTCAGGCCTCCAGAAAAAAGAAGGGCCGACCTACGAGCTCTGGAGAGAGAGGCGAAAAGGCTAACAATGACCCTCCCAGCAGCTCCGATCCTTCTACTCCACAAACTGAAACTCCTGCCTCGTCCTCAGAGGCTCTGACTAAGGAGAAGGCCAAAGATTTGGAAACTTTGTATGCCCAGGCTTCTCCAATAGCTGGGGTTCCCTATCTGGCGAGGCGTGGTAACCCACTCATGCTAGGGACGGCCTTGACCAGACGAGCTAGGGATGTTGAGCTTGTCCGTAAGCTGAAGGTTGCCAAGTTCTCCCCCGAGATATATCATGCCTGGCTTGGGCTGATCCAAACCGAGGTACTTCACCCTTAGATTTTTACGAGTCATTTTTTATCTTACATTCGTCGTAACAATCTCGTTGCTGCAGATGTCATCGATGATGGATGCCATGACCTCGGATTATAGGGATTGCCTTGACGCAAAGCATCGGGCTAATGAGCAACTTATTCAGTCTGTGGGAGCCAAGGCGACAGCGGAGCAGAAGCTCAAGGAAGCCGAGACGAACATCAGCGAGCTGACCGCTGCCTACGAGTCTCTGATGACTCAGAAAGATGAGGCTTTGAAGGAGGTCGACATCTTAAAGGCTGATAAAGCCAAGTTGGCAAAGGATGGAACGATCTTGACAACCGGTCTTCGTGCCGCCGAGAACAAACTTGACAAGATGAAAATCGACTTCGACGCCGCTTGTGCTTAGATTGAGGGAATGAGGGCCAGCCATGCAGCTGCTCTGGATCAGGCGAAGCTGGATGCTGTTAAGGACTTTAAGGAGGGCAATGAATGCCTCCTAATGATTACAGAGAAAGCTAGGGGCTTCTTCAAGGACGGGGCTAAGCATCTGGCTAGGCAGATCCTTGTGGATCCAGAGATGAAGGATTTATTATCTACGAGGAAGTTGGCCGATCTTTGCACTGAGGAGTCATATGATCAGGAGGCTCGTTCGGTCCATCCTCTCATTCCTTATAACGACAACGACCTACTCATCATCAAGGAAGATGACGAGAAGGATGGGAAGGACAAGTGGCCAGTTTCAGCCGTAGATCCAAGAAATTTTGATGCTTATTATGCCCACTTCGTAGATGACGCCCCTGATCCCGACGTGGCTTCCACCAATGCCGATGGTCTCCAGTAATCATTTATGACTTGTAATCTTGCAAAAAATGTTCTCAGCTCGGTTTTATGGTTTTAAACATTTCTCCAAACAATTTTTGTTTTGTAATGCAAGTGGCCCGTTTCCTTATCGTTTAGAGGGGGTCGTACAATATTCTGTTTGATCGATGTTTTAGTTATTCAATGCCTTTGTTTTCTGTTTGTTGATCTGTGTGTTAACGTAGATGGCATGTGATAATAACTTATTAAATGAGTAAATTTGAGGACAAGTGTGTATGGTCATCGTCAGGGATGACCAGAACTTAGGTCGTCTCAATACGACTGACCTTTGTTCATACTTGTGCTTTTTTAACTTCTCAATGGCTCGTAGGTATAGTACGAAGGTCTATAGATTGTTGCTCGGAGGCAAGATCGTATGGACGAGTCGTCTTATCCCGTTATATCAATCGACGAAGTCTGGCTTCGTCTAACCTTTATACTTGGCTAAAGTGGGTGTAAGTGTCGAAGTCTTGGCTTCGACTGATCTTTATACTTGATCAAAGTGATTGTGGAGGTCGAAGTCTGGCTCCGACCGATTTAAGTTTCTTGAGTTTGTAGTGGATGTTCAACAAAGCGATGAGTTTCATTGATAACTTTTGGTTAACAACGACCTTACATTGACTTGACTCCTGATCGCTTTTTAAACTACTGGGATTCAAAACTATCCCTTACAAACTTCCAAAAACTAGACAAATTTCCTTTGACAAAGTTACATAAAGAACCACGAGTAAGGTGCCCTGAGGGCACTGAGGGTTGACGATGATCTCAGAAATAATACTTCGTGAGATGATTGGCATGCCAGATGTTTGAGTTGTTCACCATTTGGCCTAGCAAGACGATATGTTCCTTCTCTGACCACGCTGGTGACAATGTAAGGTCCCTCCCAATAGGGGAAAGCTTGTTCTGACGGGCTTTGAGGCCCGTTGCTTCAATTTTTCTCATAACGTGATCTCCGACCTTGAAAATTCTTTTCTTCACCTTCTTGTCATGGTATGCCTTGGTCCTCTTTTTGTAATTCGCCATCCTTAATTGAGCGTCTAATCGTCACTCAACTAAGAGGTCAAGGTCGACTTGTCTGCTACGAATGTTCCTTTCAACGTCGTAGAAAGCCACTCGATCGGTAGGAAGCTGAAGCTCGACGGGAGCCATGGCCTCAGAGCCATAGGCCAAAGCAAATGGGGTTTCCCCCGTAGGCCCCCGGGTGGTTGTGCGGACTGCCCAGAGAGCTGAAGGGAGTTCGTCCAACCATCTTGTATCACGTCCTTCAAGGTTTTTACACAAAGCAGACAAGACGAGCTTATTTGCTGCTTCAGCTTGCCCATTGCCTTGGGGATATACAACAGATGACTTAGAATGTTTGACGCCCATCCTGTTCAACTCTTGTTCAAACTTCCGTGAAAACTGTAGGCCGTGTCAGAAACAATAACCCTTGGAATCCCAAAACGGCACCATATTGAATCGTGGATAAAGCTTAGGGCATTACTTTCTGTGATCTTGTTTAGGGCTTTGGCTTCAACCCATTTTGAGAAATAATCTACCGCCACTATTACATATTTCACTCCTCCCTTGGCCTGTGGAAAAGGCCCAATCAAGTCAACACCCCACATGTCGAATGGTCAAGCTGCCATAACTGGGGTCTGTTCGTCGTCGGAAGCTTTGGGAGGTCGGCGAACCGTTGGCAGGTATCACGTTTCTTCACGAATCGCTTCGCATCCTCTCGTAGATGGGGCCAGTAATATCCCACGGTGATCAACTTATCCGCCAATGTACGGGACCCAGGATGGCCCCCACACTCTCCTTGGTGTACTTCAAAAAGCAGATTTACCACTTTGTCAGGGTGGACCCACTTCAGCAGTGGTCTGGTGATGGATCGTCTGTAAAGCTCGCCCTCTAGAACCGAGAACCGGGCAGCTTTCCTCTTGATTTGACGTGCCAATATCTCGTCAGATGGCAGCTCATCTTTTTCAATAAAAGCTTTCAGATCGTCAATCCAACACCTTGGACCGTCTCCAGCGCACATAATCTTCACTCTCTCGGAAGCTGGCTCTTCGAGATATGCCAGGTGGTGGCCATGCTCGTCGTCTGGTAGTTGATCTGTGGCCAGCTTTGAAAGTAGGTCGGCGTGTTCATTGTCTTCTCGGGCAATACGCTGGATGGCCAAAAATTCTAACCCCTGTATTAACTCGCCGACTAACGAGTGATATTTCTGCAAAATGGAATCAACGACCTGGTAATCTCCACGTACGTACCTTGTTGACAATCAGTTGTGAATCACAATAAGCTGCAATCTTTGTTGCCCCGAAGCACTTAGCATATTCAATAGCTGCCACAAGTGCCTCATATTCCGCTTAGTTGTTTGATGCCTGGAACTTGAATCTCAGAACCTCTTCAAAAACAGTACCGCTTTCTGGCTCGACGAGAACGATCCCGGCTCCACTTAGATCTCTTGTTGCTGATCCGTCTGAAAAAATCTTCCAACACCCCATAGGGAAAACTAATTCTTCTGGCTTGTCGTCGACCTGCTTGCCCTTGCTCGTCTTTTGGGGTGGCCTTTGTTGATCTTCGTCTGAACAGAACGTTGTTTCAATCAAGAAATCGGCCAAGGCCTGGGCTTGCAAGGTTTTCCGGGCTCTGTATTGGATGTCAAACTCGGTCAATTCAATGCTCCAGTTAAGGAGACGACCAGAGCTTTCAGGACGATGCAAGATTTTTTGAAGCGGGGCATCTGTATAAACGATAATGGGATGAACCGAGAAGTAAGCTCGTAGCTTCCGTGCTGCAATGACGAGAGCGTAAGCTATTTTCTCGGCGTTGAAATAACGCGTCTCCACATCAAACAAAGCTTTACTTACATAATACACCGGCCTCTGTGTCCCATCCTCCTCCCTAACCATCACGGCGGCGACGGCCTTGTCACACGCCGAGAGGTATACGTATAAATCTTCCCTTGCAAAGGGGCTGCTGAGGAGTGGTGGGGAGCCAAGGTATTCTTTAAGTTGGTTAAACGACCTAGAACATTCCTCCGTCCATTCAAATTTTTTGGCACCACGGAGCGCTTTGAAGAAAGGAAGTGATCTCTCGGCTGACTTTGAAATGAAACGACCAAGGGCCGCCACTCGTCCATTTAGCCTTTGGACCTCCTTAATGCTCGTAGGCTCTGCCATATCAATCAAAGCTTTAATCTTTTCGGGGTTAGCTTCAATTCCCCTTTGGGAGAGCATGAATCCCAAGAATTTGCCTGCCGCAACTCCAAAAACACACTTGGCAGGGTTGAGCACCATGTCGTTTGCTCGAAGATTAGTGAAGGTTTGCTGAAGGTCATCTACATGTTTCCTCTTTCTTGACTTGACGACCATGTCGTCTATATACGCCTCCAAGTTGTCATCGAGCTGTCCCTTAAAGACCTTGTTGATCATTCTCTGGTAAGTTGTCCCGGCATTTTTAAGCCCAAAATGCATCTTTGTGTAGCAATAGGTTCCCCCTGCGGCCTGGAAAGCCGTCTTTGGGATGTCTTCCTCGGCCATCTTAATTTGATGATAGCCGGAATAAGCATCCAGAAAGCTTAAGGTCGTATTGCCAGCAACAGAATCGATGAGCTTGTCAATTCTGGGTAGGGGATAACTGTCCTTGGGACATGCTAAATTCAGGTCGGTGAAATCAACGCATAACCTCTACTTTCCATTGTTTTTTTTTTACTAGAACCACATTTGCCAACCACGTCGTGAAACCATCATCCACGATAATTCCAGCACTCAACAGCTTCTCAATTTCTTGCTTTATTGCGACTTCCTTCTCGGTTGAAAAAATCCTTAGCCTCTGTTCTTTAAACTTCATTGTTGGGTTTACTCCGAGCCTGTGCACGGCCACATCCTCTCTGATGCCCTTCATGTCCTCAACCCTTCAAGCAAAGACGTCGAGGTTTTGTTTGAGTAGGGAGATTCTCTCTTCCCTTTCCTTAGTGGATAACTGAGACCCCAGCTTAATCTTTTGCTCGGGATAGCTTGGGTTGATGACTAGCTCAGTGAGCTCGTCGGCAGGCTTTATTTCAGGAGCGTCGTCTCGAAAATCCATAGACTCAATCACGATTTCTTTAATCTTTTTCCTTGCTTCGGGGGTGAGGTCTGGAACCTCGTCTTCAATTAGCTTGTCTAGCTCGGCCCCCGATTCATGGGGGACCAAAAGTTGTGGAGCCGCAGCTTGGTCGTCCATGAATTTTTCAACAAAGGCTTCTGTGTCGTCCACACACTTGATTGTGGAAACATTGGAGTAGGAGGTCTACGTTTGCTTGACCGATTTGGAAAGCTTCGCAACATGATCAGGGTCGTCTATTTCGATCGTCCGTTTGGACTTCAACACATGCTCTAGGAACTCTGGGGCCGTCCCCAACACACAACCGATTCCTGATCGTGTAGGAAATTTGATTCTTTGATGAGGGACTGAAGCGACGATCCCTAAGGCCGCTTGGCCAGGTTGGCCGAGAATTGCATGGTAATCACTGATGACATCAATCACTACGAACATAACAGTCTTGATGGTTTTCAAAGGGTGTTCCCCGATATCAACGAGTAGATCAATTTGTCCCTTAGCGTCTACCCTATGATTAGTGAATCCTTCTAGACGACCTAATTATAGACTTAGGCGACTATCAGGTAGACCCATCTTCTGATAGACGTTGTAGAACAAGATATCCTTGCCTGTCCCTGTGTCAATCAAGATCCGCCTTGACTCACAATTGTTAATGAAACCAAGGGACGATCAGCGTTTGTTGACGAGCCAAAGGATTGGATGATAACTCGTAGGGATAGAAACTTATCACATCATTCAGAATCTCAGATTTTTGGGGAACATGGGGGGCTTTCTTCAGGTGGTAAATGGCACTCTTGATTTGATTCTTACTCGTCTCCTCAGAGATGACGAGGACCATTCTTGGTTGTCTCTCGGGAGGGTCGTTGTTAGCAGCTCGAGTGTTGGCTGCTTAACTATCCCTTCTTACATATTGTTCAAGACGGTCGTCATCAATCCACCTTTGAATTATCTTCTTCAAACTGAAACATTCTTCCATGTCATGTCCCTTATCACGGTGGTATTCACAATACTTGTTCATATTCTTTTTCCCTTTGCCATTGGGGTTCATTTTTGGGGCCGGCCCAAAATCCACATTGCTCAGTATTTCTGCCCGTGGGACTATCAAAGGAGTATACGAGTCTGGTACTTTTTCTGCCTTTCCTTGCTTGTTTTTCCCTTTGTCTTCGGCCTTATCCTTTTTTGACTTTGCCGCCTCACCATCGTCGACGGCCTTTCCTTCTCTCTGCAATTTTCTCTCTTCAGCCTCGGCTACAGCATATGCCTTGGCGTAGAGATCCTTTCTGGATTTAGCTGGATGCACTTGGAGCTCGTAGTCCAAAGTGGAAGAAACAACACCGTGCCTGAAATAGTTGATAATTTCTCGATCTGTCAGATCCTCATCGATCTGATCTACCAACTTCTTGAAACTTTTGAAATAACTCATGGAGCTTTCATTGGCTCCCTGGGTGATATTACTGAGATCATTGACAGTCTTTCGACGATCCTCGGCTGTTGCAAATATTCCCAAGAATTTTTTTCTCATCTGCCTCCAGGAGTCAATGCTTCCTTTTGGAAGGCCTCTAAACCACCGTAAAGCTGCGTTAGTCAAGGTGCTCGTAAGAGCCTTGCACATTACATCGTCGTGTCCCGAAGTTCTAGATACCACACACATCTGAGCTTCGAGATGTTGCATGTGATCTAACGCGCTTGTCGAGCCGTCATATTGCTTTAAGTCAGGAAGTTTAAACCCTGGTTCTGGGGGTCCCATCTCCAACATCCATGGTGCCAATGGTTTCAGGGTGCCAACATCATCTTCCGAATCGTCACTTTACACATTGTTTCTTTTGGCCGTCAATTCCTCAACTTGTCGTTTAAGTCTTAGAAATTCCCTCATATCCACATCTCCTGCAGGACCGGCGGGAGGAATCCTGTCTTGACGAGGCCCCCGGGCAATGGTGTTCGACCGCTGCCTCTTAGAGGGGGCAGGTCGTCGAGAGATAGTCCTCTCTCTCTTGTAACTCGGGGGTGGAGACGGCCTATAGGATCGTGACTGCTCGACGAGGAGTGCGCGTCCTCTCCCTGTAGCTCGGCGCTCGTTCGTTCCTCAAAGATGGGGTGTCATTTGACGACCGCGAATAACTTGGTTTTGATTCTGATCAGGATTTTCATGGGCTAAAGTTCTACGAGGCTCATCATCCGCCTCCTCCCTCCCATCGTCGCTGTAATGGGACTCCTTCGCTACGACGTTGGTTGAGGTGCTCCCTGAGATCAAGTTATGGTACTACTCGTTCGTTTTCGGCGGCGGTTCCTTCACGAAGACCATTGTTCCCCCTTTGTTTCCTTCTTCTCCCCGACGAGACAGTGTTGTGGGACGCCTGTGGGGGTTGGTCCTCAGCCATTTGTATGAGCTCGTTCAGGATTCTCAGGAGTTCGTGGAGAGCGTTTGCTCTCTCGATGAGGAAAGCCGCTCTGTCAAGGGGTGGGTTGGATGGGCCTCCCACGTTTCGTACAGTAGCTCCCTCTGTCCTCCTCTCCAGTGGGGGTCGTCGTTGTCTCTCAGTTGCTTGCCTTTTGTCCCTTCTCTTTACAGTAGGAAGGTCAGTGTCATCCACCACACCATGTGACCTTGTAACCCTCAGATTAGGGTTCCTAGGTTGAGGTGAGGGAGGTCTGGGGTCTTCCTGTTGGCACTGCTGAGGGGAAGGTGGCCGGTCTGCATCTCCGGTGGATTTGCTATCGGTGTGTCCGTCTGACACCATTTCCAGTTTTTCCAGTTGCTTTTCCTTTGTTGAAGATCACTGATGAACGCTTCCCGGCAATGGAACCAATCTGATGATGCAGGAATGCGTTCGGGATCAGCTTTGGGTCCATCTAACGTTCAAGGCTGACTTTGGATCTGCACAACACAAGAAATAATCGTGAAATGCACCGGGGCTCTTCCGGCAAGGCCCTCCGGCGTGAGAATCAGTGTATGGACTGGAGAAAGGTGATAATAATATGGTGGGTGTGTGTATACGTGAATATGCAAAATTGCATTACCTTAGCCCAAGGAACTGTTCTCATATTTATAGTGGGTGAAGGAAACTAGGGTTTCCATCTGAACCGTTAGATTGGGTGGTTGCCAACCGTTGGATCAGCTTTGTTTCCTAGGCATACACGTGGCACGCTGGGATTGCTCCGCCTAAGTAAGGACACTGCTGTGTCTGACACGGATAAGTGGTTTGCATTATAATGGAAAGTCAACCTGCACACCTTTTGACGCCACTACTGGTTCCGTGATTGCACGCGCAGAATGTCCCAGTGTCAGGTCTGCCTTTATCCCAAAATAGCTAATCAATCAAGCTTGCTGAGGAAGCTAAATGAAGAGACGACCTGGAGCTGTATGTCCAATAAGGCCGTCTCCTTGAGGGGTAACTCGACGAGCGAGTGGCCGAGTGAGTTGCCTCGCTTTCCAGGTGAGTCAAGTAGCTCAATGGCGACGACGGTTACTCTCCGTTAGACAGGCTCTAACCCAAATGATGGGAAGGCTCGTCGTCAATAAACGGGCTTGGTTGCTCATTGGGGATGACCGCCATTTATTGTACGACGGCCCCTAGCCCAAACTTTGATGGGCTTCATTAATCTTGATCTTTTAGTGGGCTTATTGGGCACGTAGCTCGTAGGAACATGTTGGGCTCGGCCCATCACAAAATATTCCGTTCAGTTTTTAAAACAGATTAAAAATAGTGACCGGAACTTTATACATACCAAAGAAGAACAAATCCAAGCCTCTTGGTGAAGACGCCCACTTCATCTCCAATCAAAATCACACTATTGGTGTTTCAGATGGTGTTGGAAGTTGGGCCAACAAAGGCATTGATGCTGGAATTTACGCTCGTGAATTTATGTCCAATGCTGCCATCTTCACCAGAAACAACTATCGAGCGGGTCATAATGTTGACCCCATGCATGTCCTCAACCAAGCCTTTATCAATTCCGAATCCCAGGGCTCTTCCACTGCTCTGATTATAGCCCTGAGAAATGGCTGTTTTGGAAATTTCTTGCATGTTGCCAATGTTGGGGACAATGGGTTTTTCTAGGTTTTTCTTGATTAGAGGTGGAAAGATTGTTTTCGAGTCCCCCATGTTGTGAATTTGGTGGTACCCCCGTTGCAATCAAGACAAGAAATCAACACATCCACAAGCACAATAATGGAAGAAACACACACACAAGAACACAAGAATTGTTTACCCGGTTCGTTCAACACATGAACTACGTCCGGGGGCAATTACCAAGCCAATATTGTATTAGACACCTTCTAATATGTTGCTACTACAACTACGATGTGTTCTAGGTCGTATCTATGCTTATATAGTAATACAAGGAAACCCTAAATCAAATTAAGAAGAGTTTGAATCAAAATAGGAAACAAATCAGCTGCAGATTTCTCTCCCGACACGTGGGCGGTCGCCCACCACCCCATGGGCGGTCGCCCATGAAGAATTTCACCCCAGCCATAACATTTTGTACATGTGGGCGGTCGCCCACCACCACCATGGGCGGTCGCCCACCCCAACAGTCGCCCCTTCGACGATTTTCCTCCTTGATCTCACCAACTCCTCCGACTTAGACTCCTTTTTCCTCATAGTTTAGGACTCCAATCCCAACAATCTCCCACCAGAGACTAAACTAACAAGCATAGAAACACCAATCAACTCCCACCACGGAGTAATGACCTTCAAACACATTTCCCCCATATTGGCTTGACACTACCGAGCCTCCCTCTCAAGTACTAAGGCGAGTTGAAACCAAGCGACGTTTCAACCTCTCCGTGTTAGATGATTCTTGCCTCCCCAAATCAGCTTCTACCTTGATTTCTCCCCGCAAGTCTAACTTCACCTTCTCCCTCCAGACCCACCTTCCTCGCAATGCTTCCCCTTGAAACTTGGACACACCTTGTTTCTTGCATCGTCTTCTTTTGTTCTGAATACGCTCTCTGTTAGGGCACTTGGACTTCCACACCACGTTGATCAACTTTGTGTCCTTCTCCCCCCTAACATACCGTTTCTTGATGTCTCTCCTTTTTACACCAATAGGCCGGTTCTTTAGCCTCTTGCTCCCACCGGAATGAATATCGACATTGTAGGTAGAGTACAACATCTTCCCCTTAACCCCCTTGAGCTATCACCTTAGCCCCTTTTGTGACTTCCCAAGACCCACCAATGAAGGTCACACCATACCCTTCACTGTCAAGTTGTCCCACAGAAATCACTCTTCTCCTCAAATCCGGAACATGCATCACATTGTGTAGTTGTAAAACAGCCCCGTTAGGTGTCTTCATCATCACATCCCCCTTACCTTTGATCTACAGTGGTTGACCATCACCAAGATAGATAACCCCAAAATCTCCAGTTTTATACCGCTTCATTGATTCTGCATCCCCACTAGCATGACAAGAAGCTCCAGAATCCAACACCAAATCTTCACCCGACTGCTTCTCTCCTAGGATTAATACATCTCCACCATCATCCACAACGTGTGCACCACCATCTTTACCCGGAGAGTCATAACTGATATGACCCAATTCGCCACAATTGTAGCACTTGACCTTTTTCCCCTTTTTCGGTCCTCCCCTTCCCCTATTTCTCTCCACCCTAAGTGCAGCCCCATCTACGGAAGATTCTACCCTTTTCTCTTTCCTTCTCAACTCCTCTTGAAGGATGAGATCTCTAACATCCGTATACACCAATGCTGTTTTCGACGTACTAATCGTTGTGACAGTAACCTCCCAACTATCACGCAATGATTTTAGTAGAAAACAAGCTAGCACTTCATCGGAGAAAGTAATATCAACACTTTTCAATTGGTCCACCATACCTTTGAAACTGCCGATATGACTTGCCGCTGTCTGCCCCTCTGACATCTTCGCATTCACAAACCTCTTTATCAAATCCACCTTATTGATATTAGACGGCTTCTCATACATGTCTGACAGCGTTTGTAGCAACTCCACCATTGTCTTGGCCTCCATAGCGTTCCGTGCAACGTCGTCGGTTAGAGCGCTCCTCACCGCTCCTAACGCCTTCCGATCTAACGTCTCCCAATCCCCTTGTGACATGACTTCGGGTTTCTCCTTCAAGGGTTTATGAAGATCCTTACAATAAAGGTAATCTTCAATCCATGTCCTCCAGAACGTGAAATTCACACCTGTTGGTCCCAAAGGTGGCAACAAGGGTGAAAATACAACTAGAGGGGGGGTGAATAGCTGTTTTAAAATTTCTCGCCCTCTTTTAAAAGCTAAACCTATCGCTTACAAAATCCTCTTGCAGTTGATAATAGACTGCAAGTGATAGTGTAAAATGCACAGCGGAATAATAGAGTGTAAAGCGGTTTTGAGAGGCGGTTTGTAAAATGCGGTTTTGGTGGTGCGGTTTTGGGAAGTGCAGTTTTACAAACACGTGTGGTTTTGACTTTGTTAACTCCAAACACTATTTCACAATAATGGATAACTAAATCAAAATCAAACAGAGACAAAGATAAATAATTAGCAAGCACAGGAAATATAAATGCAGAAAGTAAGAACACGCTATTTGGAGTGGTTCAATCGATAAACGATCTACGTCCACTACCAAGATGGTTAGTCTTGGATTTCTAAGAGAGATTTTATATTAAGTATTGTGAGATTACAAAGTACAATAAAATCTTTTCTATGAAGAACAAATCCAAAACTATAACCAGTGTATCTCAAGTGTTTAATCTATGTGATTAGAACAAGTGAGGTGAGTGTGTGAGAACAAGATCAAGGCTCTTTAGATCTGTGAGATGTAGAGCACAATGATTCTTGATTGTGTTAAGGCTTGATTTACGGGCTAGGAATATTTCTTGAAGTATGAAGATGAAGATTCAAAGGGTTGAATAATGTCTGGGCAGAGCTTCAGCTTCTATGAACACAGTACTTTAAATTCTCAAGCAATCTTCAAATGGTGAAGATTGGGGGTATTTATACCCAAGCATCAAGAAACTAGCCGTTGGATACATTTGTTGAAGGACGGTACTTGATGCAATCCTATTGGTCCACAAAGAACCACTTTTGTCCTTTGAGTACAGCTGCTGCAGATAAAGCCGATCGAGGCTCAGTGCAAGCAATGAGGTTAGGACACTGTCACCTTTTCAAGATCCTTGCAGATCTTTTCGACATTGAATCACGTGACAAGATATGGTAGTTGACTTTTGATATTGCTGACGTGGATTCCAACGGATAAAAAGTTGTTCACTTCAAGTAGCCAATCATTGGATGCGGTTGGTGATACGCGGTTAGGAATGTGCGGTTTTGCTACACCAGGGGTTGCAAGGATGCGGTTGTAGGTGAACCGCAATGATGCGGTTCAACAAGCGGTTTGCACCGAGGTAGTTCATTGGGCGATTCAAGGAATCATACATGCGGTTGCATGTGCGGTTCTAAGGGGCGGTTTTGAATACTGCTTTGGGCTATGCAACCTTACATCCAATGAGTCTTGTGCCATACTTCAAGCCTAAGATTAACCTATTCTATAAAATGGACTTAGCTAAAAAATTGAAGTCTAAGCTTCATTACATAGGGTCCTAAAGTCCTTAAAATAGACAGGAGGTTATGGTATCAATCAAATCTAATACAAAATAGGAGGGTTAAAACATGCATACCCAACAATCTCCCCCTATTTGATTGATGCCATTACCTACTATAACTAAAGCAAACATTGTACTTGGTAAAAACATGTCCATAAGAATTAACATGGTAATTCATGTCCCAAGTCAATGCACACACTTAGCTTAAGCTATAGATTTCTATACTATCTGAAAGTTAAATACTTACAATATGGAAGGTATAGAAATGCATTCAGTGCACTTAAGAAATATGAGTTTAAGTTCAAAGTGCGGTTTAAACTGAATGTTTAAACTTCAATTCAAAAAATATGATTTTATGTTAAAAAATATTTGAATGAGGTTTAAAACCATAAGAGGTTTCATTGTTCTACAAACAAGCAGTTTGATATGAACAAGGTTTTGGAACCAATGATGCATTTTTCATTACTACCAATGCGGTTACACTTACAATGGTAGAGAAGCAAAATACAAAGGTTTCAAAAAACAAAAGAAAGTTGGACAAAAAATACATGGAGTGTGGTCCAACAAAACAAAAAGGAGTTCAGCAAAAAGGATAAAGGAATTACAAAAGAGAAATCCTAAAGCTGACGCGGTTGATGATGCGGTTGATGATGGCGCGGTTGATGTTGATGGCGTGCTTGCTCTCTAGGTTGATTGACTTCTTGCTGGGGCAGCTGCGGTTCTGAAGGTCTGAAAGCTGAGCTTTCACCTCTGATATTTCTTCTGAGGGCTCTGAGGTCTTCAGCCTGTCTGGCAAGAGTAGTCTCAACAGTTCGTAGTGCGGTTACAGAATCAGCAGCAGCGGTTCCAACAGCATCAACAGATCTAGAGTTGGCATCAACACTGTCTTTGATTTGAGTAGAAAAAGCTTCGAAACTGGCTTTCAAAGAGTTGAAAAAGGTGAAGATTTCATCTTGAATGGTCACTGTTTGAGTGGATAAAGTATCTTTCAATGGATCCAAATCAACAGTTACATTCAGGTTTGATTTCAGCTCCTTTATAGAATTGTCCAGCTTGAGGTTAAAACCTGCCTTGAGGTTTTCAAATCTGAAAGAGATATCTCCATCAAAGGTGGTTACCTGTTCTTTGATACTGTCTCCCACTATGTTGAGATCAACATTTATTCTGTCTTTAAGGGAGTCCAGTTCATTTAAAATTTTATGCTGCAATTCATCCAAGGCGGTTTGAGAAGGGGCGGCTGAGGTGGAGGCTTGCTGCGGTTGGGTTTCTTGGAGGGTCTTCATGAAAGCAATTAGTGCAGTGTTGGTGGAGGTGACAAACTCACTGGAAAGATTTGTGAGCATTTCATGAAGTTGGGTTTTTGAAACAGCGTCACCCATGGCACTAAGCACTCCTCGGGCAAGATCTTCTTTGAAGCCCTGAAAACACTCTGTAGCTGCGGTTTTAACAGCTTCAGCGGTTTGGGTGGAAGGTGCGGTTGGTATAGTAGAAACTCTCTCCCCCTTAATGGCATCAAGCAATTGAGCTTTTAGGATAGCCATTTCAGTGGTTTGAGAGTCCACTTTGGTAAGAAGGGTTTGGTTGGAGGCTTCAAGGTTGGCATTGGATTGGGTTAAGGCAATGTTTGACTCAGTGAGTTTAAGCATAAGGCCTTGGTTTACAATCAACTGAGATTGAATCAGTTGAAGGGTGGAAAGAATTTGAAGGTAGTCAGAAGGAGCGGTTTGAAGGAATGGAATTTGGGTAATTGATGGAGGAGGTTGAGATTGAGTTGGAGGGGCGGTTTGAGGTAAAGGGTTTAGGAGGGTTTGAAATATACGGCTGGCAGGGATAGTGAATTCAGAAGCGGTTGACGGAGGAATAGGTAATGTTTGGGGTAAAGTTGTAGGTGCGGTTGAGAAGGTAGGAATTGGTTGAGTTAGAGGTAAAGGAATAGAAGCGGTTGGAATTGGGATGGAAGGAATGGGTGCGGTTGAGATAGGTGCGGTTGAGGGTGGAATGTTGGTGGTTGCAATCCCAGAAGTTATGGGGTTAGAATCAGAGGAGGAACTTGAATGGGCTGTATGGACAGAAACAGGAAAGGTTCTTTGCGGCTGAGGAGGTGCGGTTTCAGGAATGGGTGAGGTTTGAGGGGGCAGAGTAGGAAGGCGGTCAGGAGTAGGTGATTTATGAGGAGGAGAATTTTCAGGAGGAGGGGTATTGACTCAGTTTGGGGAAGGAGTTACATCGCGGTTAAGGTTGGAGATTGAGATGGTGGGGTGTGATGTGAGTAAGGTGGTGATTGGGGCGCGGTTTGAAGTAGGTGACTTGGAGCGGTTGGAAAGTTGAGGTGAGGCAGTTGGGGTGTTGGATTTGTTAGAGGAAGAATTTGATTTGGAAGTGGATTGGGATGAGGAATGTGAAGAGGATGAAGGGGATGAAGGTGGGGTAGGTTGTTTGGAAACACGGTGCAAAAAGCGTTTGGGGCCTTTGGATGGTGTTCTTTTCTGGGCAATCTGCTTAACCCTTTTTGGTTTCTCCCCCTGAGCGGTTGCAGCTCTTTGCGGTTGAGGAGGAGAGAGCGGTTTAGGTGATAGGGTTTTGGCTGGTGAGGAATGATGGGAGCGGTTTGGAGAGTGAGGTGGTGTTGGAATAAGTGTTTGGGTTTGGGGCGGTTTTGAAGGAGGCGGTTGGGGAATTGGATCCTTGGATTTTCCTTTGTTAGCTTCCCTCTCAGCCCTTTCTCTTTCCAATCTCTCAAACTCAGCTTTGTAAAAGATTGTCAGCTCCTCATCAGTCATTTGGGCCAGATCAATCTGAGTCTGCTTGGCCTTCTTAGCCCTGGCCACTAGTGGAGGAATAGAGTTATCTTCTTCCTCTTCTTCATCATCCTCATCAATGAGGGACATCTTCTTTTTCTCTTTCTCTTTCCTTGGTTTCTTTTGACTTGGGCCTGCAACAGCTGAACCACGCGGTTTAGAAGGTGCGGTTGAGGTTGGCTTAGGGAGCGGTTCTGCAGGGGCTTTTCTCTTCCTTGAGGCCTTCTTTATTGCTTTTCCCAGAGCGGTTGAGGCAGTAGCAGGAGTCATCTCAACATAGAGCTCCTTATCCTTAGAGGTATCAGCATCATACAGAGCCTTATAATCATCATTCCCAAAAGAGCGTCTGAATGAGTGCATTGCCTTGAGGCCAAAGGATTCTTCCAATCCCCAGTGGATAGATAATTCTAGGGTGGCAATCCTGAGCTCCTCCAGATGCTGATAGTTCCCAAAGATTGCGGTCAGCACTCTTCCAAAAGGTCTCCACCTTATCTTCTCATTCTTAACCTTCAGCTGATACGCATCTATCTCGGGCAAGCTCTCTCATCAAGATCTTGGGCCAATGAAGCTTCATGCCGTTGTAGATGGCAGAGGATGTGCCATTGATGAGAGGTGAAGTTGTTGTGGTTTCCGGTCTTCCCACAAAGCCCGACTTCCCAACTAGGTAGCACGGGTGGCTCATCGGCTCACCAAAATCTTTCCCGGGCGTAGTCTTGTAATTGCCAGAAGAGAATCCGGCTTTCCGGTCGGTGTAGAACATGTAGCATCTTGAACTTATTGGGAAACCTCAACTGGAGCACCAGACACATGGAAGCCATATGTACTCCTGATATCCAAATAGTCAATGGATACTCTGAATCCTTCTACAACTCCCACCAAGTTAGGAATCTTGGAACCATCAGAAAGCTCAGTCTCTCCCTTCACAGCGGTTTCATAAAATTGGTCAATGATGGAGGGGATGGTATAGGTTTGATTTTTGTTGAATAGGGGAAGGATTCCAGAGACTTGCATCTTCCTCATCATCTATCTTCCCAGAGCATCAGACCGCAACTCTGGTTCATTTATCTCCCAACCTGGCAGGAAATACTTGGTATTCTACAAATAAAACACACAAGTTAGAACACTTTAACACAATCACAGTTCCCATGCGGTTGGTGCACACATGCGGTTGGCAATAGTGCGGTTTTGGAAATGAAAATTTCCAACCACAAGAAACTGTGAACACAGGTAGGAAATAAATAAAAAAAAAATACAAAAGTATATACTTAGTGCGTGGCATTGTAATCCAAGGTTATCCCACACTGCAAGCGGTGCTTAGAGAGAAAGGTTATGGTGTCCAGCCTATATACTTAGTAATACTTAAGTAATTTCTAAGTATGCGGTTCAAAAGAATATGCGGTTTTCAGCATGCGGTTTCCAAGAGAGAATATGCGGTTTTGAAATTATAAATTAGTAACTGTAAGTGCGGTTTCAAAACGAATTTCATGCGGTTCTAAAGCATGCGGTTCAAACATGCAACAAGGTATAATTTTCAGAAATTTTTCTAAGTATGGAAAAACAAGTTTAAAAATTAGGTTAACCCAAATCATAAGAAATTTCTGAAAAACATGATGAACATTCACATGAGTGCATGAAGAACACCAAGAACACCAAGAACAGAGATTTGAAAAATGTTAACCAAAATGAACAAATAACATGTCAAAATGATCACATTGAGTAGTAGATTAACAATATAACAATAAAAATTTCTACTTTACTCAGAATCACCCAGAAAATGAAAAAAATCAGAAAGTGGGTTTCGAAACTTAGATAGTTTAAAATTCAAAATCAGTGCTTAAGATGTTGATTGATCATAAAACAGAGTTTAGAAACATAATCTAAGCATGATTCCGAACAAAACCTAACAAATTTCATCAAAAATAATCAACAAATGAAGCATATATGAAGAAAAATCAGTTATGGTTGTTCGAAGCTTTTCAAGTTCATCAATGGCAGAAACAGTTCAATAGCATGTATGATTTGCAGAAGATAAAAGAGTTTAAAGTTCAGAAATCATACCATATCTTCAATGGGTTTGGGTGCCATTGATGAAGAAAGACTTAGAATTTTATGAAGTTATGAAGAATGTCTTTGGTAAATTTCTGACAGATAGTACGGATACACAGAGAAGACAGTTGAAAAGTTTGAAAAGGTAAGGTATGTCTTCTATTTATAGGAAATGATTAGGGTTTGGCAGTTGAAAGGACACATTAGCTTCACCAACTCAGTGAATCATTGCAAATTAGCACCCTTTCAGCTTCACACATCAACCAATGACGGCTGACATGAAGGCCATTTAATGCTAATGTTCCCATTGCATTGAATGCTCTTTAAAATTTAAATTTTCGTGGGAAAACATTTGCAAATAAACCCTTAAGAAAAAGATAAGGACTGAAAAATAAATAAAAAGAATTTGAGCAGGTTTTTTTTTTTTTTTTTTTTTTTTTTTTTTTTTTATCATAAGCAAAAGTTAGAAATTACTCCAAGTTGAAACGCGGTTGAGGTCCAAGCAGTTGAGCTGCAGCATGCGGTTTAAGTGAAGCGGTTGGCTGCAGTGCGGTTGGACATCCTTGCGGTTTGATGCACGCGGTTTCAACATGGCCTTGAAACTATACTCAACACCCAAGTTAGCTTAAAAAGAATGGAATTTATTTAAGTTCAAGCATACCCATTTATCCTCTGAGGAAAGAAAACCTCTTGGAGTCAAGAGCCTTTGTGAGGATATCAGCAATCTGATTGTCTGTTCCCACGAACTCTAAATGGATATTCCTCTTCTCCACATGGTCTTTGAGGAAATGATACTTAATATCAATATGCTTGGTCTTGGAATGCATGACAGGGTTGTTGGAGACTGAAATGGTTGAAGTGTTGTCACACATGATAGGGCAATTCCCTTCATGGATTCCATAGTCCACCAGCTTTGCTTCATCGAAAGGATTTGACAGCATACAACTACCAGCTGACAATATACTCGGCCTACGTGGTTGATCTTTGGCGAAGCTTGCTTCTTGCCGTTGGCCCAAGCAACTAGTCTATTCCGAGGAAATGACAAGTACCACTAGTGCTTTTCTGTCAATAGTACAAGCCGCATAATCTCGCATCGAATAACCTACAAGATCGAAGTTCGAATCTTTGGAATACGAAAGTCCAAGGTTAGTAGTTCCGGATAAATAGCGGATTATACGCTTATGCAATAAGATGTGCTTCTCTAGGATCTGCTTGATAGCGAGCACATACACAGACACTAAACATAATATCTGGCATACTAGCAGTTAAGTAAAGCAATGAGCCGATCATACCTCGATATAAAGTTTGATCAACTTTCTTACCTTTGAGATCTTTATCTAGCTTATTGCCGGTGGCCATAGGAGTATCATATGCTTTAGCATTTTCTAATCCAAACTTCTTTATTAGCTCCTTGGTGTATTTGGCTTGGCTGATGAAAATACCTTCTTCGCATTGCTTGATTTGAAGCCCGAGGAAGAAAGTTAATTCTCCCATCATGCTCATCTCAAACTTGCTTTTCATTAGCTTTTCGAAACGCTTACAAAGCAACTCATTAGTAGAACCAAAAATAATATCATCGACATAAATTTGAACAAGTAAAGTATGCTCATTATATTTGGCAATAAAAAGAGTTGTATCAATTTTACCACGTTTAAATCCTTTTTCTAGTAAAAATTTAGAAAGAGTCTCATACCATGCCCTTGGAGCTTGCTTAAGTCCATACAAAGCTTTCTGGAGTTTGTAGACATGATTGGGAAATTTGGAGTCTTCAAATCCAGGTGGTTGAGCAACATACACGGTCTCTTGCAGTTCACCGTTGAGGAAAGCACTCTTCACGTCCATTTGATATAACTTGAAACGCTTGAAAGAGGCATAGGCTAAGAAGATTCTGATAGCTTCCAATCTTGCAACTGGAGCAAAGGTTTCATCATAATCAATTCCTTCTTCTTGCCTATATCCTTGTGCAACCAACCTTGCTTTATTCCTAGTGATGCTTCCATTCTCGTCCATCTTATTCCTAAATACCCACTTAGTTCCTATCACTCCTTGATCCTGAGGTCTAGGCACCAAAGTCCAGACCTTGCATCTTTCAAACTGGTTGAGTTCTTCTTGCATAGCAACGACCCAACTGGAATCTTGGAGTGCTTCATCAATCTTCTTGGGTTCAACTTGAGATAAAAGAGAAGTATGCTCATCATAATTTGATCTCCTTGTTTGAACACCGGAAAACAGATCACCAATCACATTTGTGAGGGGTGGCTGCGACTTCACGAACCTCAGGGGATAAGTCAAGTCAGGGTTGGGCGAGGTTTTCTTGAAGATCTTCAATTGGAACGTCGTTAGATCCTTCAGCGAAGTCATGGAATGTAAGTTGACGAAGAGGTTCTATAAGCTGGATAGGGGAATTCTCAACTTCTTCTTCCCTTGGAGTTGCATCTGGAGTAGGAACTTCAGGTGCGGTTTGAAAATTGCGGTTTGAGGGAATTTCAGTTGAGGGTGCTGGATTTTGCGGTTGAGGTTCAGGTGCGGTTTGAGATGGTTCACCTGGTTCATTATGCTCAACAAAATCATCAGCAACATTTGGAGTCAAATGTGGCTCAAGGAGAGAATGCTCATCAAAAGTAACATGGACAGACTCAACTATTTTTAAACTAGTTTTATTGAAAATACGAAAAGCTTTTGAATGTTTAGCATACCCAACAAAAATACCTTCGTCTGCCTTGGCTCCGAATTTACCTCTATTTTATCTACCGTTGTAGAGGACAAAACATTTGCAGCCAAAGATCTTTAAGAATGCAATGTTGGGGGTTCTTCCTCGCCAAAGCTCATAGGGAGTCTTATTATAGGTTTTGTTGATGAGGGAGCGGTTCTGAGTGAAGCATGTGGTATTGATTGCTTCAGCCCAAAAATACTGAGGTAGCTTCGCTTCAGATATCATTGTCTTTCCAGCCTCAATCAACGTCCTATTCTTCCTTTCCACAACCCCATTTTGTTGTGGAACACCAGCTGTGGAAAAATTGTGATCAATCCCATGGTCATCACAATACTGAGCAACACCGTTGTTCTTGAATTCTGTTCCATTATCCGATCGAACACTAACGATGTCATCTTCTTTTTGAGTTTGGAGCCGTCTAAAAAGTGCGGTGAGAATCTCATAACAATCATCTTTGGAAATCATCATCTCAACCCACGTATATCTTGAGTAATCATCCACCACCACTAAGGTATATCTATTTCCTCCAATGCGGCGGTGGTTACGAGTCCAAACAAATCAATGTGAAGCGATTGTAAGCATCTTGAAGTTGATGGAGCGGTCTTCTCGGTGAAAGACGACGCGGATTGCTTACCAAGCCGGCATGCACTTGTTTGCATTTCTGGATGGTGGTCAGCCACTTTAGGTAAACCACGAACGAGGTTTTCCCGACCAATCTTTGCAAGATACTTGAAGTTCAAGTGGCTCAACCTCTTGTGCCATAGCCAACTATTTTCGCTCACATTCTTAGCTACAAAACAGAGATTAGTAATACTACATGCGAAATTTAGATCAATAATGTAAATATTACTCTTACGAATCCCTGTGAGTAGGGTGACGCCGGAAATGCTATCTTTGATAAAGCAATTTGATGACGTGAAGTTGCAAAGCATTCCTTTGTCGCAAAATTGAGAAATTGAAAGGAGGTTGTGCTTGAGTCCATCGACAAGAGAAACCTTCTCAATAGTTAGGTTTCCTCTCCTAATCACACCATATCCAATGGTCTTGCCTTTGTTGTTGTCACCAAAGGTTACAGACGGACCACTTGCTTCAACGACATCTTCAAGTAATGATCTATCTCCAGTCATATGTCTTGAGCAGACACTGTCAAGATACCATTCATTATCCTTGGAGTGACCAGCCATGAAGCAGAGGACCTGAAATGTAAACATTAAGAACGAGGTCCCCTTTTATTCCTTGGGTCCTGAAGTTAGCAACCCTTTACGACCCACACCTGCTTGACAGAAGGAGGTTTACTCTTCTGGCATTGGATGTGAACCGCAAAAGGCATTCTGCAGCCTTGTGACCTAAACCATCACACACAGAACATTTATAATAGCTACAAGCTTCATGAGGTTTTACTAACTCCTTACTCTTCTTAGGAGTTGCATGCGGTTTAGGACAAGGAAGCGGTTTGGGAGGTGCGGTTCCGGCTAACATTCAGTGATACAAAGAGAACAGGCTTTGGTTTGACCACGTATTTCACAGGAACGCTATTCACGCTTTTGAAGGCGGGAGGAGCGGTCGAAGAAGAAGCGCGGTCGGACACGGAGTTAAACGAGTAACCGCCTTTTCCACGAAGCGGTTGGAGCGGGGATTCTACCAATTCCATAAGCCATTTCCTCTTCAGTGCTTCCACAGAATTCTTAGGTTTTAACACGAATTCTTCCCATATTGCTTTCCTTTAGGGTAGACATAATTTACTTGTCTTGCTTTACCCTTACCCTTAGCATGCTTCTCCTTGGGAATTTCTTTAGTCGGTTACGGAAATTCCTCATCCTTTTCACTCGAGGATGCACACTTCTCCTCTTCCTCGAGATCCAAACCCTAGACCATCCTTAGTTCCGGGAGGAACTTGAAAGTCCAAGATTTTATCCTTGGTGGATTGAGACTTGAGCCACGAATCAATAATCTTTTGGCGATCATCGATTTGGGTTACCAAGTCATCATTCTGAGTTGAAGTGCGGCAACCTTAGTTTCAAGGATGCGGTTTTGATCGGCAAGAGGAGTCATCTGTTTGATTTGGTCCTTAAGATTAGAAATTTCGGACCTCATCACGGTTTTCTCCGTCTTGTATGATTAAGTTCATCATGAGCTAAGCTTAAGGCTTTCTTAAGATTTGAGAATTGATGGATCACCATTTCGACTTCCTTGAACATCTTTTCATGTTCCATGGGAGAAACCTCTTCCACCACCTTTTTCAAAATTTTCTTTGGAATAGCTTTTGAAGGTGGAGCGGTTTTAGATGAGAAAATGGGACGTGAATACGAACAATTTCCTATCTTAACGCTAGGAGTAAGTTTAATATCATCATCCAATTTATAATTTGGAAGTTTTGCAAAAACCTCCTTTTCCTCCATATCATGCAACTCAAATGATTCGGAATCGAGTCATCGAAGCGTCTGCAACTAAGCGAGAGGTTAACCTCTTCGGTTTCACCGTCACTTCCATCCTCGAATCTGTTTCAATCCAAGTTGCTAATTCCTTGGAATTCTCTTCCTCCTCGGCAACCATTCCCTTACGATGAGAAAATTTCGAAGGAAAAGTTTTCTTTTTCATGTATTCATATTTAGGTTGTGGACACTCGGATGCAAAGTGGCCGGGTTTTCTACGGTTGTAGCAAACCAAGTCACTCTTCTTCTTTGTATCTGCTGACCCTAGAAAATGTTGCGGGAGGTTTGCCTTTTGAAAATGATTTTGTGAGAGGTTTTGAAGATTTTCTAAATTTTTGGAATCTTTTCACAAACATGGCAAAATCATCATCATCCATCTCGATGAGTGATGAGGTTGATATGGAAGGATCGGTGGTTTGATTGGATGTGGATGGTTTCTCTTCATGTTCCACTACGAGACATAGAAAGCGATTTGGTTTTCCTTCTATCTCTTCAATATGATTTAATTTAAGTTCATAGACTCTAAGATTGGCATACAAGTTACTTAATGACCAAGTACCCAATACTTTGGAGTCTTCTAGAGAGGTAGCCTTATTTACCCATCTAGAACCTAAGCGAGATAGGAAAGTCATATTGATTTCCTTATCGGTTAAAGTTTTACCAAGAGATCTACAAGCATTAACTACCTCAACATAGCGATCGTAGGTTTGACGCAAGGTTTCGTTGGGTTTTACGTTGAAGTTGTTGTAGGATCTTTCAACGGTGTATAATTTGTTTTCCTTGCACTCTTCAATCACCTTCGAGGTAGCTCTCTATGGCATCCCACATACGCTTTGCGGTTTTGAGGTACATCACTTTACGTAGAGTTGATACGGGGAGGGTTCCGAAATGATGAACCTCGCCTTCTTTGTCCAAGGCAACTATTCTCTTCTCTTCATCCGACCACTCATCTTTTGGCTTTTTGACCTCTGGAGTTTCGGCATTGGTGGTTGCATCGGTGTTAGCCTTCATTGGAATTAGAGGGCCATTGATCACGCACTCCACGACATTTCATCTATGGTTTCCAAATGAATAAGCATTCGGCACTTCCGGATGTCAAAGTGGTCTTCGTCCAACATTGGAATGTGTGAATAGTTAACGGTAGTCATTGTCTTTGAGGTTGCCATATCGAATCGGCACACAAGTGTTAAGCTTGAAAAGCGATGGTTTTAAAATGTGTTTGCTCTGATACCACTTGTTGGTCCCAAAGGTGGCAACAAGGGTGAAAATACAGCTAGAGGGGGGGTGAATAGCTGTTTTAAAATTTCTCGCCCTCTTTTAAAAGCTAAACCTCTCGCTTACAAAATCCTCTTGCAGTTGATAATAGACTGCAAGTGATAGTGTAAAATGCACAGCGGAATAATAGAGTGTAAAGCGGTTTTGAGAGGCGGTTTGTAAAATGCGGTTTTGGTGGTGCGGTTTTGGGAAGTGCAGTTTTACAAACACGTGTGGTTTTGACTTTGTTAACTCCAAACACTATTTCACAATAATGGATAACTAAATCAAGATCAAACGAGAGACAAAGATAAATAATTAGCAAGCACAGAAATATAAATGCGAGAAAGTAAGAACACGCTATTTGGAGTGGTTCAATCGATAAACGATCTACGTCCACTACCAAGATGGTTAGTCTTGGATTTCTAAGAGAGATTTTATATTAAGTATTGTGAGATTACAAAGTACAATAAAATCTTTTCTATGAAGAACAAATCCAAAACTATAACCAGTGTATCTCAAGTGTTTAATCTATGTGATTAGAACAAGTGAGGTGAGTGTGTGAGAACAAGATCAAGGCTCTTTAGATCTGTGAGATGTAGAGCACAATGATTCTTGATTGTGTTAAGGCTTGATTTACGGGCTATGAATATTTCTTGAAGTATGAAGATGAAGATTCAAAGGGTTGAATAATTTGGCGGAGCTTCGGCCTTACATGAACACAGTACTTTAAATTCTCAAGCAATCTTCAAATGGTGAAGATTGGGGGCATTTATACCCAAGCATCAAGAAACTAGCCGTTGGATACGGTGTTGAAGGACGGTACTTGATGCAATCCTATTGGTCCACGGCAACCACTTTTGTCCTTTGAGTGCAGTGCTGCAGATAAAGGCGATCGAGGCTCCAGTGCAAGCAATGAGGTTAGGACACTGTCACCTTTTCAAGATCCTTGCAGATCTTTTTCCGACATTGAATCACGTGACAAGATATGGTAGTTGACTTTTGATATTGCTGACGTGGATTCCAACGGATAAAAAGTTGTTCACTTCAAGTAGCCAATCATTGGATGCGGTTGGTGATACGCGGTTAGGAATGTGCGGTTTTGCTACACCAGGGGGTTGCAAGGATGCGGTTGTAGGTGAACTGCAATGATGCGGTTCAACAAGCGGTTTGCACTGAGGTAGTTCATTGGGCAGATTCAAGGAATCATACATGCGGTTGCATGTGCGGTTCTAAGGGGCGGTTTTGAATGCTGCTGGGCTATGACCTTACATCCAATGAGACTTGTGCCATACTTCAAGCCTAAGATTAACCTATTCTATAAAATGGACTTAGCTAAAAAATTGAAGTCTAAGCTTCATTACATAGGGTCCTAAAGTCCTTAAAATAGACAGGAGGTTATGGTATCAATCAAATCTAATACAAAATAGGAGGGTTAAAACATGCATACCCAACAACACCGTTGAATTTCTCGATTGAGTTCTTCATCTGATTGCTTCACCAAGTCCCCAAGAACGCGATTCAAAAAATCAACTAATGAAACTTTACAATGCTTTGATACCAGTTGTTGTGAATTTGGTGGTGCCCCCGTTGCAATCAAGACAAGAAATCAACACACCCACAAGCACAATAATGGAAGAAACACACACACAAGAACACAAAAATTGTTTACCCGGTTCGTTCAACACATGAACTACGTCCGGGGGCAATTGCCAAGCCAATATTGTATTAGACACCTTCTAATATGTTGCTACTACAACTACGATGTGTTCTAGGTCATATCTATGCTTATATAGTAATACAAGGAAACCCTAAATCAAATTAAGAAGAGTTTGAATCAAAATAGGAAACAAATCAGCTGCAGATTTTTCTCTCCCGACACGTGGGCGGTCGCCCACCACCCCATGGGCGGTCGCCCATGAAGAATTTCACCCCAGCCATAACATTCTGTACATGTGGGCGGTCGCCCACCACCACCATGGGCGGTCGCCCACCCCAACAGTCGCCCCTCCGACGATTTTCCTCCTTGATCTTACCAACTCCTCCGACTTAGACTCCTTTTTCCTCATTGTTTAGGACTCCAATCCCAACACCCCATGCAGCAATCGAGGTTTAATTGTCCATACTAGTTGGGTAATAGCTGTACTCGTTCCCCAAGCTCCGCCATGGAACTTATGATCCCTGTAATGGCAGGAGATGCTATGGTGGCTGCTACTGATGGACTGTTTGACAATATTTATGGGCATGAGCTTGAGGCAGTGGTGAAACTGGCTATGGAAGAGACTGAAAAGGTTGAGGTTGTAGCCTGGGCTATCACTCAGTTTGCATTGGATAGTGCAGAAGATGATACTTACTTTAGCCCTTTTGAGAGAGCTGCAGAAGAGGCAGGGTTTTATCACTGTGGGTGGAAAGTACGATGTTATCACTGCGGTTATTGCCTACATTGAGCTGCAGAATAAGCTTCGCCTCAAGTTAGTTTATAAGAGGTCATTTTTGCTGAGTTATTCTTTTGCAGAGAAACTGACATATAGATCATTGGTCATTTTGTGTAATTGTATAGAACCCTAATTTTGGGTAATTATCATCCTTGCAAAGGTGAGGTTCAATACCTTTGTAATCTGAGGTTGAATTGGGTAAAATATATACTACGGTGTTGTTTTAACTATTTGTATTTGTCTTAATTTTTGTTGGAAGTATATATACAGAAACACATATGTTATTGTTCTCTTTATCGTCATTGCAAATGATATTCTTATATGTTTGTCAAGACCTGTATAGCAGATGTGTCATGGTATTCATAAGTTTCAATCATTTGTTTGCTGCTGTGTTTTACATCAGAATGTCACAAAAAACACATGATATTAGAAGTGTAGTTTCCTCCATTGCAGAAGCATATGGTTTGGAAAAAACTGTCAGCCCCAGGAAGAAACTCTAATTGCAAGTTTCAGCTTCCTATATACTTCGTATAAGACATGCAGCATGATTTCAGTTAAACTTCAGAATGATTTTCTGCGAAATTTTTTATTGGTCTTTACGGCTGTTACTTTGAAACTCCTTTGCTAATGGAAGAAGATTTTGCATTTTTGGGTTGGCCATTTGTAGATGAATAGTCGCACAAAACTTGAAACCAAAAATTTCAGGTGTCCGTTTAAATAGGTTAACTTAATATAGCACCTTTTCATTCAAATAATTAGGAAATTGATTTTTTCAGTTGCGGAAAACTTTTGAGCAAATGGGACCTGCTTTCTTGAGTCTTTCAGTTTCTTACTTTGCTGCTGTTAGGTTTTAAGTTGGGATGAGAGAAGGCACAAACTGATTTCCAGTTCTTTACTCGGTGCAATGAAACTTGAAGTAAGCTTCTGTTAGGTTTTAAGTTGAGATGAATACATCTTTAAGGACTCATCCTTACTTTGGACTGGATTATGCATCAACTCTAACCATATATGCGTAGGAAAATTAATGAAACGACACTTTAATTAAAATGCATGATATTTCAGACTGTTAAGAAGGTAAAATACAAGATATTTCAAGAGATAATAGGAAAACGGTAGCTTACATATCAAATGAAGGTCTTGAGACCAATAGAAAAACAGTATCTTACATCAACTCTAACCATATATGCGCCAGTTTCATGAGTTTATCCCAGTAGATATCTAACTGCACAAACGACCAAGACTTGCTTCTGGTCCTCTTTCCTTGATTCAATGATGAAGCCTGTGCAGTGAAGATACTATTTTGAGCCTGCAAATGCCCAAGCTGTTGTTGTAACTCCACTAGCTTTAAATGCTAAGGTAGCGTCGTCACTGATATATTCCCTCCATCCCATAATTGTAGAAGGGCATTCACGCCTACCCATAACAAATGTCGCACTTTCTTTTTTTAGTTTGTCCCAAAAATTAATGTTAGTGTTTCTAAATAAGGTACTGATGTTAATCCAGAGTTAATCCAAGATACACTTCAAACTCAATTTATGTTTGATATTGGTACATGCCACAATGTTGACAGTATTACACTCAGTTCTTCCCAAAGAATCTTCCTCTCCTATCCAAGATGTTTCATTCAAAGAGGTTTGCAACTTAGATTGAAGTGATAACTTTAGTGTTCAATTGATAAACGGGGTAAACTTATTACACAATCCAAGGCATATATAGAGAGCCAACAACAACAACATTATCCCAGTGGCACAAAGACTCCCACCTACGGTGGGGGTAAGGGGGGGGGGTCGGATGTATACAGCTTTGCTCCTGTAACTGTTTCTGGATGACATGATGAAAATTGCGTCGAAAATTGTATGTACTGACTGCTGCTTCATAACAAAGTAGCGCAGACAGTTTAGTGAGCCATTTTGCTATATTCCATCATATTCTCAAGCCAAAAATTATTGAGTATTTGGCTCCATCGGAAATGATGGAAAACATAAATAGAGAGCCACAAGGAAAAAATAAAACATGAAGAATCAAGCAATCATATTTATCATTGTAAAACTGAAATGCATCGATAATCATACACAAATTGAAGAAGCCTTACCTTGCATGCTGCTAATTAGCTATACTCCTACACATTAATCTGTAGAAAGACCATTTATAACTGCAACAGTCGTCTCTTGGGTATTTCATCAAATGCATCACTTTCTGACAGGAACATAATCAATATGGTATAATGTTCTTAGGATATCGCCACTAGAAATAAAGGATCCATTTAAGAATGTTCTTACTTATCCATCAACTCTAACAGGATATATGTAGGAAAATGAAAAGATAATTAAGGGTATTCATGACGAGAATGCTAATTGTTAGGATCGCTCACCCATACAAGAAATTCGCAACAAGAGAAATCAAATAACACACACACGAAATAAAGACAAAACACACAATATTCCGTGGTTCGGCTAAAAGTCTATTCCACCCAAAATATAACTTCTATATATTTCTTGATATTACAAGAATGGAGACACCCCCTCTCTCAACACTCTTGAATAACCTCACCAATCGCATACAAGCATACAATTTTTTATCTCTAAATTGTAAACCTATGCTAACTCTCTCAAGTTCTCTCGAGTTTTTTTATCAAAAACCTAACTAGTGAAGCCTATTTATATAGGGGAGGCACACCCACTTTTCCCCTTTCCTAACCGATATGAGATTACTATTCCTTCTCCTAATCAATATGGGATAAGTAATATTTTCCTACTCATAATAGGATTTAGGCAATATTGGTCAAATTCCTAACAAATCTCCCCTTGACCAAAATTCCCTAAAATTTCATCAACTCCAGAGAAGCGAACTCTTTTTTCAATCTTCTTCTCCTTTTTGTCATCACAAAAGGATCTTCCACGCAAGGATTGCCCCTCCAAATAGCAAATATTCCTCGCACCTTTTCTCCCTTGAAGAATCAAGCGCTTTCCTTTGTACACTTTGCACGTCTGTTTTCTTCCAACATATCGATACCCACGAGATGTCAAAACTCCTAGTGAAAGCAAATTCGCAGTCGCACCAGGAACATACTTTACATTTAAAGCGGTTTTCACAGTCCCATCATGAAGCTTGAAACGTACACTCCCAACACCTTCAATCTTCAATTTCCGCTCACTATCAACTTTGATTTCTCCGAAATTTCCCTCCGATCGCAAAGTGTCAAACATATCTCGATCCTTACAAATATGCACTGAAGCAGCTGAATCTAGCACCCATTCAGACTTCTTCTCCTCAATCACATCAGCAGCAGCTACAGTCTCTGTCAAAAGAAAATCTCCATCATCACTACCACTATCAATCGTGTTAACGTTCTCTTCGTCAACCTTTTTCTTTCCTTTTACACCACGTAAACTTTTCAAATCATCACGAAATTGTGGGCAACGCATCTGCATATGACCAGTCTCTCCACAGTAGAAGCACTCAATCTTACTCATATCTCTATTTCCCCTAGATTGAGACCTTCCTCTTCCTTTGTAGCCACCACGATTATAATTTCTCCCTCTTTCAGAACCCTCCGCAACTAGTACTCTGTCACCATTGGAGAAGCTATCACTCCTCGTCATTCTTTCATTATCCCTCAACGCCTTAACCACATCATCAAGTGTTAAAGTAGTCCTACCTGTCAACATCGTCTGCACAAAAGGCTTGTAGGACTTAGGTAATGAAGCCAACAATAACAAAGCTTGCTCCTCATCTTTAATTGTCTCATCAACATTAGACAATCGACATACTAGTTGACCGAAAGAATTAATATGGTCACGCAAATTACCCCCTTCATCAAAATTCAAACAATATAAATCCATCTTTAAGAATAACCGATTAGTCAGCGACTTAGACGCATAGATACTAGCAAGTTTCTCCCAAATACCCCTCGCTGTTGTCTCTTTCAAAACACTATATTTAATTTCAGGAGCAAGTGCTAACCTTATCGTACTCGAAGCACTCTTCTGAATTTTAGCCCAATCCACGTCTTTCATCTCATCCGGCTTGTTCTCTTCCAAAGCTTCATCAAGTCCTTGTTGAACCAACACATCTTGGATTGTCATCTGCCACACCGTGAAATCCATCTTCCCATCGAAGGTCGGGACTTGATACTTCGATACCCCAATATCCATATTCCTCAAAATATGAATTTCTTTAAACTGCTGCTGCTGTCCGGATACAATTACCGATTATTGGGACATTAAAATCCAATCTCCACCGTTCAGATTTAAGATCTATTAGTCCCGAAGCTACTCACCAAAAATCAGTCCGATCCAACGGTAAACGAACGCTCTACGTCAATTTTCCTACCGCTGCGCTGAAAAAAACGAACCAGAAACTGCAATTTCTTTCTTCAATTTTTTTTGCTCTCTTTTCTTGATGCGAATTCTTTTCTTCAACCAAAGCTCCGATACCACTTGTTAGGATCGCTCACCCATACAAGAAATTCGCAACAAGAGAAATCAAATAACACACACACGAAATAAAGACAAAACACACAATATTCTGTGGTTCGGCTAAAAGCCTATTCCACCCAAAATATAACTTCTATATATTTCTTGATATTACAAGAATGGAGACACCCTCTCTCTCAACACTCTTGAATATCCTCACCAATCGCATACAAGCATACAATTTTTTATCTCTAAATTGTAAACCTATGTTAACTCTCTCAAGTTCTCTCGAGTTTTTTTATCAAAAACCTAACTAGTGAAGCCTATTTATATAGGGGAGGCACACCCACTTTTCCCCTTTCCTAACCGATATGGGATTACTATTCCTTCTCCTAACCAATATAGGATAAGTAATATTTTCCTACTCATAATAGGATTTAGGCAATATTGATCAAATTCCTAACACTAATTGGCACAAGAAGAACTGTTTGATGCTGATGCTGATGCAGTTACAGTTGATGAGTAAAAGTGCTCCCTCCTGTAAAATACTCCCTACTCATAAATACTAGTTAGCTGCAAGAAACGCTGCCTTTACAACGAAGGAGATGGCTGAGGCGGGCCTTTAATGGAAAAACATAAGTTTTCTTTTCATCGTTTTCATATAGGTGAACCAGCAATATCAGTTCGGTAGCTACTTACATAGTCAAATACAGACTCACTTACCCAAAAAAAAAAAAAAAAACAATTCAAAACGTTTACTCAAACCCAATAAACCATGTATCAAGCTGAAAATTAGTCCATTAGCTAATTCTTGATATTTTCAGAATAAGGGAACCTTTACACATTATATATCCACGCCTCTCTTCAGCATACAAACTCCGATTGTATCGTTTATACAATGATGAACACAAGAATGACACAAGTATCTGCTCCATTTATATTTGCAATTTGAAAACAATTCAAGAACAAAAATTATATGTTTTTGATGTCGGAAATAAGAGAAATGCAGAGGGAATTACAAGTTTAACACAAGGAAAGAGATAACACTCGCTACTCTACGGAATCCACCAAAGGGTATTGAGTAAACTAAAGAAGACACTCTTCTTTATTTATATTGCCCAAGGCTAAAACAAAATCACAATCAGAGTTTTTCCCATCACATTGGGGTTTATATAAGCTAAATGGAACATCCCTCCATTCCTTATAGGCAAATGAATCATGAACAAAGACAATACATGAACTAAGAAGACAGAAAGTTGCTGCTGCAGTCTGTTCAGACCACCTGTAGAAATATTGCAATTTCTCCTTCTATAGACCTCCAATCGCTGAACCTTTTTTTTTGTATGAAACTAGACTCATAGACCTTTCTAATGACTGCTTCCACGCCTTCTGGAATATTCTAGATCAATACAGTTTTTTCCCCAAAGTCGACTGAAAATCTGGTTCTGCATTCTGAACATCAGGTTCTTCTAACTTATTTTCTGGACTTCTCTGCCATTCATTGGACTTGTTCCCACCCATATCATTCTCCCCCTGTTGAAGAAGACTCGTCCTCGAGTCAGAATCACCATTGGCATCATGATAAGGAGAAAGAACCACATAAAACGTTGTTGAGACACCATTGCTTGCTGGAAGCTCAATCTTGTAAGCATTTTCACCAATGCGCTGCAACACCTTGAATGGACCATCCACCCTAGGCTTGAGTTTCCCATGAAGTCCCCTAGGAAAACACTCCTTTCGAAGATGAACCCATACTAAATCTCCTTCCTTAAAAACTGCAGACTTTCGATGCTTGTCAGCACTTGCCTTATACTTCTCATTATGCTTAACTAGCAACACCCCCGTGCGATGCACGGACAGCTATTAACACATATTGACGATAATTCATTAAGAAATGATAATTAAGAAATTTATATTTAAAAGAAAGGGTTTTTTTTGTGTCCAAATAACACGAAAATAGACTCTATTTATAGAGAAAAAAAATTAAGAATTTTTGTGTAAATTTTTTTATTAAAAAAATTAATTTATTATGAAGTAATTGAGGTAAAAAAAAAGGGGTGAAATTTTCATTTAAAAAAGATGATTTTTTTTTTTTTGTGTCCAAATCAAACGAATATAGACTCAATTTATAGAGAAAAAAAAATTATGAATTTGGTGTAATTTTTTTTATGTCCCATGTTAGTATATGATAGTAATAGACAAACATTTAATAGATTTTTTTTTCCTATTTTTAGCAGCTAAACCAACATTAATTATGTTAACTTTTTATATATAATAGACGAACATTCAAAGTTTTGTAATTTTATTTAAAAAATTAATGATACTTCAAACTTAATTAATTTATTTTTATGATTAGTAAAATAATTATTATTATCATTTATAATTAAAAAAATACTTAACACTTAATTAATTTTCACAAAAAAATATAGAAAAATTCAAAAAGGAAAATTAAGAAAGGGTAATTAATAAATTTATATTTTAAAAAGAGGGGTTTTTTTCTGTGTCCAAATCAAACGAAAATAGACTCTATTTATAAAGAAAAAAAATTAAGAATTTTGGTGTAAATTTTTTTTTTTAAAAAAAATAATTTATTATGAAATAATTGAGGTAAAAAAAAGGGGGGAAATTTTAATTTAAAAAAGAGGAATTTTTTTTTGTGTCCAAATCAAACAAAAATAGACTCTATTTATAGAGAAAAAAAAATTATGAATTTTGGTGTAATTTTTTTTTTTTTAAAAATTAATTTATTATAAAATAATGGAGGTCAAAAAAACGGGTGAAAAAAAAAAAAAGCTGAAATAAAATTAGCCAATCAGATGCCGCCACGTGGCATTTTCCAAAAAATAAAAAAAAAATTGGTACTGTCGATAACGCGCCTAGGGCGCGCGTGTACCCCACGCGCCAAATTCCATCCATTCAGAACATGCCACGTGTCATATTCGGGAAATATCTTCAGTTTTGCCACCGTGTGAAATTACCAAACTGCCCTTGGCATTTTGGCTCCAAGACTATCCTGTCTTTATATTACTTTAGATTATTCTGTCGCGAATCTGCTCATGCAACTTCTTTATGTACTTGGCATGGTCCTCTGCATCTCCGCTGAAATGATGAGTAGTCAGAAGTGGAGCCAGATCCAGTGGGCTATGAGGGTTCCGACCATAAACAACTTTGAATGGACTAGCACCAGTAGTTTGACTTACAGACCGATTGTATGCAAATTCAGCCTGTGCTAAAATTTGATCCCATTGATGAGGCTTGCTCCCAACTAAGCTCCTTAACAGGTTTCCAAAGCTCCTATTAACAACCTCCGTTTGTCCATCGGTTTGAGGATGGTGTGAAGAGCTAAACTGCAGAGTTGTTCCGAGCTTCTTCCAAAGCGTATGCCAAAAATCACTCATGAACTTCGAATCACGGTCTGACGTAATGGTCTTCAGAACAGCATGGATTTTCACTACCTCCTTGAAATAAAGGTCAGCCACACATGTTGAATCCAAAGTCTTGTTGCAAGGAACAAAATGCGCCATTTTTGAGAACCGATCGACAACCACCATGATCGAGTCTTTATTCGTTTGTGTCCGGGGCAATCCAACAACAAAGTCTAAACTCACATCCTCCCAAGGTGCCACCGGTACCGGTAAGGGAGTATACAATCCTGTATTTTGAGCATGAGACTTAGCAACATGACAAACTTTGCAATGCTCCACATGCCGGATAACATCTCGGTCAATTCTAGGCCAATAGTACTTCTCCTTCACCAGAGAAAGCGTCTTATCTCTACCGATCGAAATGGCCAGCCAGTTCCCATGAGCTTCAATGATGATTGCTTCTCTTAAAGAGCAGTCAGGAATACACAATCGATTGTCCTTGAAAGGAAATCCGTCGCACACAAGGAAATGATCATTTGGTCCTTACAAACACCGCTGCCATATTTTCCCAAAAAATGGATCTTCTTCGTAGAGATCTTTATTAAAAACTTTGAAACCCAATACTTTAACTTGCATTGTAGCCAACAAAGAATGTCTGCGACTTAGAGCATCTGCCACTTTATTGAGAACTCCCGATTTGTGTTTGATGTGAAAAGAAAAGGCTTGAATGAACTCGACCCATTTAGCATGCCTCTTGTTTAGCTTGTGTTGGGTATTTATTTAATTCAAAGCTTCATGGTCTGAAAAGAGAATAAATTCTCTACCCAAAAGATAGTGTTGCCAATGATCTAAGCTTCGGACTATCGCATAGAACTCTTTATCATACGTCGAGTAGTTCTTGCGAGAGATGTTCAACTTTTCACTAAAGAATGCAATAGGCCTTCGTTCTTGACTAAGAACGGCACCAATACCCACATTCGAAGCATCACACTACACTTCAAATATTTTATCAAAATCTGGTAGTGCAAGAATTGAAGCCTCGCTTACCTTTTCCTTTAGAATTTCAAAACTCTTTGTGGCTTCATTTGACCATGAGAACTTTCCTCCCTTTAAACATTCTGTGATAGGCGAAATGATGGTGCTGAAATTCTTGATAAAACGTCGATAGAATGATGCCAAGCCATGAAAACTACGAACATCATAATAGACTTCAGAATGGCCAGCTTGTAATTGCCTCCACCTTGCTTGGATCCATCTTGATTCCGTCCGCAGAAACAACGTAGCCTAGAAACACAAGAATGGTTGTAAAAAAGTGACACTTCTTTAAGTTAGCGTACATATTTTGCTCCCTTAAAACTTCACAGACCTCATTCCATTTGCAAAGCTGATGGATGTGGTTTTACCCATTCAAAAGAAATGTTTCCTAACTTATTTGATGCTCGAAACCTTGGAAATTTAATGTATTTTGTAGTGTTTTGAAAGTACAAGGGTTGAATTGCAATTATTGAGAAAACGGAGGATTCGAGCTTATCTTGGAAGTTTGGGACCAAAATGTAAATTTTGGAAATTCAGAGACTAAATTGGAAATATGGAAAATTGGGAGGAATTTGATTTTATGAAAATTCATGGGCCAAAGTGAAAATATGAAAAATTCAAGGATCAAGGTGCAAAAAAGAAAATTATAATGACCAAAATGCAACTGTGCAATTAATTATTACGAATCCAAACAAAAGGCATGGGCACAGCTGACCGAGAGCTGGGCAAGGAAGGGCCGGCCAAGGGAGCTGCTGGCCGAAGGAAATGGGCCGAGGAATGCTGGGCCAAAGATGGACTAGCTAGCCGAGGAAAGGACAAGGCTTGCCTGGGCTGTGATTGGGCTTGGGCGGTCGCTGGAAACAGCTTGGGCGGGCACTAAGCTAGCAATTGGCCGAGAAAAATCTCTGTACACATGGGCGGCCGCGTGGGAAGAATGGGCGACCGCCGGCCAAGGTTTTGCAACGGATTTCAGTCCGTCACAAATAATAAAAACGAGAATCAGCAACAGAATCTGTGACGGATTTCGGCAAATTTCTATTTTGACTAGGATTTTGAACAGATTTTGGTTTCCAAAAAGGATTTTCACCTCCCTCCTCCTATAAAAAGAACCCTAGACTAGTTTTTGTATTATCTCTCTCTTCTCTCATTCTCTCTCTATTTTTCTTTCCCCTAAACACATATTACAATTTATTTGTACAAGATTGAATGGTTTAATTCAAGGTTTGATTTATTTATTTTAATGGCCCTTTGAGGCTAAATTCTTTAGTTTGCGAATTAGTAGTAACACATATTAGATCTTTATGCTAGGGTTTTAATTCTTCCTATCTCTTTCTCGTTCTTGTTTTTCTCAAACATTCTTAACTATTATTCTTGAGATCAATTGTGTTGACCTTGCGGAATACCTTTGACCTCTTGAATTTATTTGGGTATGAATTATTGCACTTGCGTGGATGATTTGTAATTTGCCCATTGTTGAGAATTGTAGATTCAATTGATGACCTTGCGAAATTCACTTGAATCTAGGTTTTTAAAGTTCTTATAATTTTAAATGAGAAAAGCTTGATTGTTTATATTAACCTTGCGGAAGTTATAAACAAGATAGCGATTTTAGGGTTTTAATGTTGGTATTGACCTTGCGGAATATTTAACATCTTAACCCTATGCTTTTGTGAACGAACCCAAGAATGAGATTGAGTTATTTCTTTACATGATTTAAATAGCATAAAGTGATAATATGTTGTGAATCCAATCCGTAGACTATTTCTTAATTCTTGAATTATTTCCTTGTTTTGTTTTTTTACTATTTTAATTGCTTAATTATTTTTTGTCAATTAGTTTTAATAAAAAATCAAAACCAAAACTCCTTTGTTACTTTTCACACTAATAAACCAATTTGTTCAACACTCAAATTACTGTGGATTCGACCCTTGCTTGTGCATACTACTACAATGGTAACTAGTACACTTGCTAGATATTTTTAATAAGAAGGAGATTTTATCCATCAAGTTTTTGGCGCCGTTGCCGGGGATTTGTTGTGATTTGAACAAGTTCGTTTAATCGGTGTATGCTTGGTCGGTGTATGCTTGGTCGGCTTTCTTTGATTCTTACCTTGGAGCCATTGAACGACGATATTGATAGTTTAGATCGGCGTTTGAAAGAGCTTAAATTAAAAGAGGGCAATCCCCTCGAAAGTGACCTAAATCCTTCTACCACCGGGGTAGAAGAGGAAGAAGTCGCGATGGCAATCCCACCGGCTCAAACTATGCAGGACTTTTGTCGTCCTAGAGTCGATGCCTCCATATCTTGTATTGTGTTATCGGAGGAGGCAAAGAACTTTAAAGTCAAGGGTCAATATTTTAACATGTTGCCCATTTATAAAGGCCTACCGGCCGAAGACCCTTTAACTTTCTTGCGTGAGTATATGATGATAGTATCTCACTTTTCGGGCATAATAGGTGTAACAGATGAGCAAATAAGATTAAAGTGCTTCCCCTACACTCTGAAAGGGGCGTCCAAGGCATGGTTTATGATGTTACCACCTAGAAGTATAAGGCATGGTTTATGATGTGTTTTTACAAAAATATTATCCCCATCCCATGTTAGCTAATATGAGGCAAAAGATCATTGGATTTGCTCAAGAAGTAGGTTAGCCTTTTCATGAGGCTTGGGACCGATTTAAAATGATGTTAGTGCAATATCACCATCACAATTTTCCCTTGCCATTGCTAAATTAAACTTTTTATGACAACTTGAATCATGTTAATCAAGCCATGGTTGATAATGTGGCGGGGGGCACATTGGGTAATGAGTTAGAGGGTAATGATAATTTGGCTAAACAAGTATCTCAATTAATTGCTATGTTAAATGCTAAAGGCACCTCTCTTGGTGCTAATGTTGTGCAAGATGCTTGTTCTATTTGTGGCCTCCTTACTCATGCTACTAACTTTTGTCCTAGTGGTGCGCAGTTTATTTCTAATGATGAGCAGGTACATGCAATCAATGGATACAACCCAAGGCCTCCACAAAATAATCCATATAGCAACACCTACAATTCGGGGTGGAGGAATCACCCCAATTTTTCATGGGGAGGAAACCAAGGTAATCAAAACAAACCCCTACATACTCCACCACCCCAAGGGCAATGTGAGACTAGGAAAGAGCCTTGGGAAGAGGCATTGGAAAGAATGAAATTGGAGCAACAACAAGAATCAAGGCAACTAAGTGCCGCCATCAAAAAGCTTGAAACTCAAATAGGGCAACTTGCTGAAGCCCTTCAAAGTCACAAGCTCGGAACGTTTCCGAGCCAAGGACATCAAGCAATGGCCATATCCACACTACGGAATGGCAAAGTGGTAAGTCAAGAGGTTTGTTCTCCTTTTTCTTCTTCTCCTTCTATTTCTAAAGAAGATGCTGAAAAGAGTACATGTGGATTGGGGGAAAATCCAAAGACCCTTATATACCCCTCAAGCCATATGTACCACCGGTGCCCTTTCCCGATCGATTGATGAGACATAAGTTAGAGCATCAAATGAAAGAATTGATGGAGATGTTCTCCAAAGTTAGCATAAATCTCCCACTGCTGAAAGTGATTAAAAATATTCCGGCCTATGCAAAATTTTTCAAAGAATTAAACTCCAAAAAGCATAGGTATGGAAAGAATGAGATGTTGATCATGGGAGAGAGTGCGAGTGCCATAGTCCGACAAGACCTCCCACATTAACTAAAGGACCCCAAAAGTTTCACAATTTCTATTACTATTGGGGATTCTAGTGAGGTGAAGGCGATGTTAGACCTTGGTGCTAGCATTAATTTATTACCATTACTCCACATACTTGCAATTGGGCTTGTCCGAGTTGAATCCCACCACAATGACCCTCTATTTAGCGGACCGTTCTATTAGGAGACCGATGGGCATTGTGGAGGATGTATTGGTTCCAGTGGGGACCTTGATAGACCCCGTTGACTTTGTGGTTATGGATATGGTTAATGGAGGAAGTACGAGTAGAGACCCTATTATTTTGCTAGGACGTCCCTTCATGGCCACAACTAACACAATAATAAATGTGGGGAATGGGAAATTGTCCATGATGGTAGCGGAGGAGAAGATAGAAATTTCGGTATGATGTGATGAAACACCCCATGGACGATGATGGAGAAGATTGTGAGTCCTTAGATGACATAGAGGAGGATAAGTGTGCTAAAGTAGATAAGAGTGACGGTGAGAATTCTAGGGATAAAGCGGACGTTCATGCTATGGCTAGTAACAACAAGGCCGACAAACACTCTTTGAGTGACGGACCGTATCACCCCCTAGACCGACCCCATAAGGTGTTGGTGTCAAAATTAAAATCTTTTTTTCCTCTAAAAGCTGAAAGTAATAATTCATGTGCTCAAATTGAGGAACACTACAAGAAAAAGGGCTTTTTGTGACAACATTTTTTGGAAGGGCTAAAATGCGGTCCCAAATATCTGTGTTTGGGAAGGCAGGAATACCCGTGCCAAATGTTCTAGTATTTGGCACTCTTCTACCCTTGCCCTCTCAAATGCTTAGTAATTCGCACTCCTTTCCATTGTCCTCCTAAATATAAGTTTTTTTAGGACTCTTTAACTTCTACCCGTACCAATTGTTGTGATATTATCTTAAAAGTTTCAAAGTTTCAAGACAGAATTTTCCCGCGATCGATTCCCTCTAAAATCAATGTTTTGAGAGTTTCACATAAACTCTCTCGCTCTCCGTCTGTAGGTCGTCCGTTCTTGCTTTCCATCTGCTAGGTACTCCATTTCGTCTGCTAGGCCTTCAATTCTCTCCCATCCGATCTCGGTTCGACGGCTTTGGGGATTCAATCGCGGGAAAAATTGTGGCTTTGGGGATTCAATTGCGATTGATTCCCTCCAGGATTCCGTCTCCTAGGTCGATTCTCTCCGCGATTGGAAGGTACACATCTCTCTCACTTTTTGTCTCTCTCACGCCCACTCCATATATCTCTCTTATTATGGTTTTGGGTGCTATCTAGGTCTCCGGCTCTCTCTTCGTTTGATCTTGTTTCTACAGCTGATTGAGAATCTTTTGGTAAGCATCTCACTCAATCTCTCTCTCCTTCTATTATTTGAGTCCTGTTTGCCCAATTGTGCCCTAATTTTTTGCAAATTGCTTATTTTCTCAAATTGCAGAGGAGGATTCTCACAATTCCGAAAGTAATTCCCTTTTCTGATTGTGTGCATTCATGCTTGTGAATGGAAATATGTTTTATAGTATATTTTAGAGACAAGGACATTATTCAGTTTCTTGCTTATCATAAAAAAATGTTCATTAAAATTCTCAATTGCTCATTCAATATCTGGTTGTGTGCATTCAGGCTTGTGAATGGAAATAAGTTAGCAGGCTCCTTGCCAGAAGAGATTGGTTATTGTAGAATTTTGATTTGGGTAAAATTCGTTCTTGTTATTCTTCTCACCAAAGGAGGATATATAAATAATACAAGAGTTTTGGAAAAAGGAAATACTTCCAAGAAAGGAAAACACAATCCGTCTCAAAACAACTTCTATGCTAAAACAAAGACTCACGGTAATTAGGAAACTGCTGTAAAGTGGGAGCGGACACTCCCCCACAATGGGAGCCGACGCTCCCCAATTCCTGAAACATGGAACATAATTTGGTCCACTGGGAGTGGACGCTCCCCCTCCTTGGGAGCGGACGCTCCCAAATGTCAGTAGATGGCGTCGCACCCTCCCTCAAGTTGGAGCGTGCGGATTGAGAAGCCGCAGCTTGCTAAGCAAAAGATCAAATGGCTGTTTCCCGAGAGCTTTAGTAAAGATATCAGGCAACTGTGTCTTGGTAGGAATGTAAGAAGGAGAGATAAGACCATCGGAGATGGCGTCACGAATGAAATGGCAATCAACCTCAATGTGCTTCGTCCGTTCATGATAAACAGGGATCTTGGCAATGTGAAAAGCAGATTGACTGTCACAGAAGATAGGAATGGCCTTGGGGTGATGAACTCCCAAGCTCAACAACAAACCATTTAACCACTTTAATTCACATGTAAGAGTTGCCATGGCGCGATATTCAGCTTCAGCAGAAGATCGAGACACAGTGGGTTGTTTCTTAGTTTTCCAAGAGATGGGGGAATGGCCGAGAAAGACAAGCCATCCAGTTAGGGAACGACGGGTGATAGGACAAGCAGCCCAGTCCGAATCACACCATCCTTGAAGAGTGAGATCGCAGTCAGCGCGAAGAAGAATGCCTTGACCGGGAGTACCTTTGAGATAACGAATAACCCGTAGAGCAGCCTCCTAATGTTCGAAACGGGGTTCTTGTTGGGTTTTATGGGTCCATGCGCAGCGGAATTAAGCATCAAATTAACACAAAACCCAAGCCCTAAGATCCGTTCTATACGATTAAATTGAATTCCTATGAGATAGAATTTACCAACCTTAATTGCTTTCCGGTCTTGAGCTATCGAACGGATAATTATGTGATTCGTAATCACAAACTTTTTGATCTTCAAATCTTCGAATCTTCAACTTCTTTGGATCTTCAGATTTGAACTCTAGGCCTTTGCTTTGTTAGAACAAATTAAGACCCTCTTTTGGTAATCCACACAAATATGAATGTCGAGAACGATTCTCGGGTTGGGAATTGCTAGATTCCAAAACCTATGGAAGAATATTGAGAGAACTTTTTATTGAGAATTTATTGAAAAAATTCGGCTAGCTAATTAGGTATGACAGACCCCTGTATTTATACTACAATAGTAAGAATACGTCTCCTAATCGTATTAGGAGAGACAGGCTGTCAAACCGCGTACGGGCTTATTATGTCGCGCGGTATATTAAGCCATTGGCTTAATATGTCGCACGACATATGTAGCCAAATGCGAGACTCTCAATCATTCTTCCCCGGTTCAACCAATTTATTCTATTTGTGTGTGACCCAATAGGATTGTATTATGTTGGCAATGAGTCCGATCATATCGACCCTCATAAGACATAAGCGGACTCTAGCAAGCCATTATGTCTACCCAAATAACACAACGTAAGAGTTCACGTTTCCAATGGTACACTTCCATTTCTCCCTTTGTCTCACGATGTTATATTGAACACAAGTCATGGTTCACGTCAACTTGTATTTGTTCAATGCTTTCTCGATCTTGAGTATAATGATAATCCAATCACATTGGGGTGTGGCCACACTCTTTCATCATTATCACTCATCGAAGGGGCCCAAGCAAAACATCTCTCTTTCGAGGGACAAATTCCATCTTGACTTATCATCCTTCCCATCATGAATCCGATCATGCCAAAGATAGCCTTTATAGATATCGTGTTAAGATACCGTTTGACTAAAATCAAACATGACTTTCATCATATGTAAGGTCATGATAATCTCAGGTCTAGGGACTAAATGAAGTAACCATATGAGATTTAATTATGACATTTGACCATGACATAAATCTCATACGGGTCAAGTCCAGTCACTTGTTCTCTAACAAGTACCCATAATTTCAATGTGCATCTCTATGCATATAATCATCATATGATTATCCATTGACAATTATACTAGTTATTTACAAGTTTGTAATGTGCATCTCTATGCATATGATCATCTCTATGATCATCCATTACCAACTTACACTAAATAACTAGGGACAGATTAATATGATAAACATGCAAAACATATATTAATCAAAATAAAATTTCTCCTTTATTAATGATAAAGATGATACAATAAGGTTTATAGAAACTATAAGCCTAGGGCACACACACTAACAGCTCCCACTTGCACTAGGCTCCATTTATGTATCGAATACTCATGGATCTAACATGACCATCATGCTTACACTTTTGTGCGAGGGTCTTTGTAAGTGAATCCCTTATGTCATCATCGGTTGATACTTTGTATATTTTAACGTCTTCTCATTCTTTATGAATTCCTCAAAGAACGTCTAAGTGAGTGTTTGGATCGTTGTTGTGACCTTGGTTCCATTGTTGGCACAAGTGGTACCACTATAGTCATAACAAGAGTTTCACCGATTAGTGATACTTGGAACATTTCCAAAACACTAATGAACTTTTGATCCAAACTGCCTCTTTTAGCCACATCATATGTTGCTAAAATTTGGCCTTAGTAGTAGAATTGGCTACAATTTCTGCTTGGAACTCTTCCAATCAAAACTGCACCTCTAATAAGCATAAACATAAATCTTAATTGCTATTTTAAAATAACTTTGTCAGTTTGGAAGCTAGCATCTTTGTAACCATTACAACAAGATTAACTTCCATATGTCAAGAACGTATCCTTAGTTCTTCTTAAGTACTTAAGGATCATCTTGACTTCCATCCAATGGTTCTCAACAGGATCAAATTGGTATCGACTCGTCATGCTTAGAGCATATGAAACGTCGAGTCTAGTACAAATCATGGCATACATGACAGATCCAAATGCCGAAGCATATGGAACTTCATTCATTTCCCTTTTGCTCATCAGTTGTCATAAGACAATGAGTATTGCTAAGAGAAGTACCATGATCCATTGACAAGTTACTCTTCTTAGACTCTTCTAAGAATCTTGTCAATGTGAACACTTTGACTCAAACCAATTTATCCTTCTAGATCTATCTCTATAGATCTTGATGCCAAGGATGTAAGCGGCTTCACCCATATCTTTCATTGAGAAACCTTTCCTTGACCAAGACTTGACAGTCTTAAGTGTCGGAACTTGTTTTTCCAATGAGTAAGATATCATTGTAATAAAACAATAGAAATAATACTACGCTCCCATTTGAATTTCATGCATACACAAGATTCATCTTTGTCCTTTGATGAAGTCAAACTCTTTGACCAATCCATCAAAACGAAGATTCTAATTCCTTGAAGCTTGCTTTAACCCATCTTATGGATCTTTGCAACATGCATACTTTATTAGAGTTTCTTGGATCGACAAACTATTCGGGTTGTGTACTCTACACATCCTTAATAATCTTTCCATTTAAAGAAAGTCGTTTGACATCCATTTGTCATATCACATAGTCACAATATGTGATAATGGCAATTGAAATTCTAATAGACTTTGTCATTGTAACTGGTGGAAAAAGGGTTCCATCATAGTTAATACTATGAATTTGCCTAAATCCCTTTGTTACAATCCTTAGTCATGAAAGTATACATCTTCCCATCCATGTCGGTCTTGAAGACCTACTTGCACCCTTTAGTTTTTACACTTTCAGATAGCCCAATCGGGTTCCAAACTTGATTGTCAAACATGGATTGTAATTCGGATTCCATGGTTCCTAACCATTTATCCAAATTAGGAGTGGACATCGCCTCAAGATAGTAAGTAGGATCGTCATTCTCAATGACTTCCACTTCATCACTTTCCGCAACAAGAAATCACTATTCCTTTAGTTCGGATCGTGACCTATCCAATCTACGATGGACTTGTGCATCTCGAACCGTTTCCACAACTCTTTGTGAACTTGGTTCCGTCTCTACTCTTGGTTCCATATTATTTTTCGGGTTCTTGAACTCTTTTCAAGATTGATTTTACTCCCACTAGATTCTTTATTGAGAAACTATTTCTCAAGAAACAAATCGTATAGAGCAACAAGCGTTTTGTTCTCTTTGTGGTTGTAAGATTAATTTTCGAAAATAACTTTGTCGAATTTGGTGCTAACTTATAAGAGACAAGTCTCTTTACATAAGACTCGCAACCCCAAATCTTCATGAAAGACAAACTAAGTTTTCTTCCATGCCACATCTCATGTGGGCCCTTAGGAACCGATTTAGTAAGGACTCAATTCGGTGTAACCGCATTATTTCTAATGCATATCCTCAAAAGAAATTAGGAAAGTCAACTTGACACATCATCGAATGAACCATGTCTAACAAGGTTCAATTCCTCCTCTCGACACACCATACAATGTGATGTTCGGGTGGAGTCAACTACGAAACGATTTCATAGTTTTGAGATGATTGTCAAACTCTTGGCTCAAATATCCATCACTTTGATCTAATCAAAGTGCTTAATAATTTTACCAAGTTGTTTTGTATTTCATCTTGAAATGTTCGAAACATCTCAACCGATTCACCTTTGGACTTCATCAGATAGACATAGTCATATCTAGATAAGTCTTTAGTGAAATATGATGAAATACCGAAATCCTCCCCTAGCAATACTGCTTAATAGTCCACATACATCTCATGTATAATGACCAATAAGTCACTAGCCCTCCCACTACTTTAGTGTAGGGTGGTTTGGTCAATAATCCCAATAAACAAGATCTACATTCCTCAAATGATTCATGGTCATATGAGTCTAAAAGTCCATGTTAATGGAGTTTAGATATGTGTTTCTTATTTATTTGACCAAGCCGGCAATGCCATATGAACGCGTTGTTCATATTATTCGGTTTAGATTTCCCATTGATATTATAGATATCTTCAATATTATTTTGTTTCTCATCATCAAGGATATGAAGACTATTTAATGACATATGCAGTACAATAAGGCATATCATTAAATAAATATAAAACTTCTTATTGAAAATAAGAAAATTATATCCTTCATCATCCATTTAAGAAACGAAAATAATACTCCTACTCAAATCCGGAACGTAGTCATACTTGTTCAAAACAAGTACTACTTCACAAGGTAAAGTGACTTCATAAGTCCCTATGCCTAATGTAGCAACCATTGCTCCATTCTACACATAGGTTTAATTTACCTTCTTTGAGTAGCTTTCTATTCTCTGTTCCTTGCACATTTAAACAAATGTGGGATTCCATGTCCGGTATCATATACCCAAGAACAAGAAGTCGAAAGGAAAATATCTATCATATAGATACTTGAAGTTGTAGCAATCATATTGCCCTTCTTCACTTTTTAGGCCTTCCTAATAAGCCTTGCAACTTTGCTTCCAATGACAATCTCATTGCAATGACAGCAAACTGCATCCTTTTGAGACACTTTGGGTTTAGCCTCTTCGGCTCTGACAACTTTTGTCTTAGGTTTAGCAACCTTTGCTTTACCTACTTTGTTTTCCTTTATGAACCCCTTTCTTGTGTTAACCATTAACACTTTTGCGGATTGCTCCTTGTTGCATCTCATGCATTAAGGGTCTTCACCACAACATACATCTTTTGCCTAGCTCGCACTTGGAACGTTTCCTTTTGCGTTATTCTAGAACAAAAGTGACTCCCATATGTTCAAGGTTCTTCATAAGAGCCTTTAAACATGGTGGCAATTACAAGGCAAGCAATATTGTCAGAATCATCAATATGTTTCTAATGTTGCTTCCTTATTTGCCCTTTGCAACATTTGCAATGGGTTCGGTAAGGCAGTTCGTCAAGAACGTACAAATTTACCTAAGAACCATTCTTTAGGCTTTTTGATCCAATCAAAATTATTTGTATCATTCCTTTCGAACTTTGTCCTTCATAAGGACGAATCGCAATTATCATTATATAATGCTACTTCTACAACAAAATATACAAATTATATGAACACATATCAATATCAACACATTTATCATTTAAGAGCAAATAATGTATTTCACAAATACTCCCATTAAATTATACACCTTCAAATACAAGCATGTATCATATAATTATAATGGGCTAAGATCCATATTTCACTTCAATTTTGGTTTAAGCGAGTCAATGCCCAAAATTAAGTTATTTAGGTAGATAACATTTATCAATCACATCATATGTGACTCTTAGATCCTTTATGAGATTTTATACATCATATGTCAAAACATGTTTTAATCTCATCTTATGCCTTGGGTCAAAACTCTTTTGAAAGCACCAATTAAGTCTAACCAATTTCAAACGTATGAGATACATGGAACGATGCACCCAACTGAGTCGAAACTACATCAACCATTATCTCATCTTGCTCCATACTTAGAATAGAATGATGCACCCAACTGAGTCGAAACTACATCAACCTATCCCAATACTTCTCAAGTGTTTTACTTTCGGGGTGGCATAAAACTTAAACATTAAATGAAGGTTCTTTAAAATAGATCATAAGCATGTCAACAAAGATAACTGTAAAGTACACCCGGTAAGTTCCCGAGGAAACTGGTGAGCCACAAGGACTACTTAAGTACCCAATCCTTAGACAGAACTCTCCTAGACATGTACAACTACAATATCAGTTTGATTGCAGCATAATCTTACTTGTAAAACTGACTTGTTTCATAAACAATCAGACACTAACTTGTTTCACATAAACAATTAGTGAACTATAATTCAATGTTCAAAAAACATTCTAGAATTATAACAGTTCTTCATGCAACGCAATAATTAATAAAATCACTTTTTAAACAATTAAGCAAACATAAGAACACTCAATAATTATGCAACGCAACAATTAAATAAACACCTTTTAATTAATTAAGCAAGCATAATTATTATACAATTCTGACATAGATTTATAAACAGATTTGTTTCTCATAAACTATCAAATTCCTTCAAATTTTGCGTAAAGCTGACTTGTTTCTCATAAACAATCAGAAAACCAAAATTTAATGTTTCAATCAAACATTTAGGAATTCTCAATTCAATGTTTCAACTAAACATCTAATAAAATTCTTAACACTTAAGAACAAATAATTCATGCATCGCAATAATTAATAAAAACACATTTAAATTAATTAAGCATGCATAAATAATGAATTAATCTATCATAGACCTATAAACTTAATTTCCAGAAATTTATAGCATCCAGTTAAGACATAAAACTTCTCGGATTGTAAACACAATCACAGTTAGCGAAAAATTAAACAAACTAACTCTGCACTTGAGATTTGGCTTATTATGTCGCGTGACATAACTAGCCGATGGCTAAGTATGTCGCGTGACATAACTAGCCGGATTACAATTTTCTCCTCGTGGCCAACTATGTCGCACGACATAAGTTGCCGGTTGTAATTTTACGAATTTCAATCAATTCCAATCATATAGCAATCAAATCAAGTAAACAGCTTTTACGGATTTAATTCAACATAATCAGAAAACGATTTTCGCAGATTAGCAAATTGTTTCTCATAAACAATTAAATCTAACTCATACAAAGCAAGCCTAGAACATTTATAAACAATTTATAACAACTTTCTAGCATGCCAATTCGAATCTAACCATATGAACGGGGCTCTGATACCACTTTGTTGGGTTTTATGGGTCCATGCGCGGCGGAATTAAGCATCAAATTAACACAAAACCCAAGCCCTAAGATCCGTTCTATACGATTAAATTGAATTCCTATGAGATAGAATTTACCAACCTTAATTGCTTTCCGGTCTTGAGCTATCGAACGGATAATTATGTGATTCGTAATCACAAACTTTTTGATCTTCAAATCTTCGAATCTTCAACTTCTTTGGATCTTCAGATTTGAACTCTAGGCCTTTGCTTTGTTAGAACAAATTAAGACCCTCTTTTGGTAATCCACACAAATATGAATGTCGAGAACGATTCTCGGGTTGGGAATTGCTAGATTCCAAAACCTATGGAAGAATATTGAGAGAACTTTTTATTGAGAATTTATTGAAAAAATTCGGCTAGCTAATTAGGTATGACAGACCCCTGTATTTATACTACAATAGTAAGAATACGTCTCCTAATCGTATTAGGAGAGACAGGCTGTCAAACCGCGTACGGGCTTATTATGTCGCGCGGTATATTAAGCCATTGGCTTAATATGTCGCACGACATATGTAGCCAAATACTGAGACTCTCAATCATTCTTCCCCCGGTTCAACCAATTTATTCTATTTGTGTGTGACCCAATAGGATTGTATTATGTTGGCAATGAGTCCGATCATATCGACCCTCATAAGACATAAGCGGACTCTAGCAAGCCATTATGTCTACCCAAATAACACAACGTAAGAGTTCACGTTTCCAATGGTACACTTCCATTTCTCCCTTTGTCTCACGATGTTATATTGAACACAAGTCATGGTTCACGTCAACTTGTATTTGTTCAATGCTTTCTCGATCTTGAGTATAATGATAATCCAATCACATTGGGGTGTGGCCACACTCTTTCATCATTATCACTCATCGAAGGGGCCCAAGCAAAACATCTCTCTTTCGAGGGACAAATTCCATCTTGACTTATCATCCTTCCCATCATGAATCCGATCATGCCAAAGATAGCCTTTATAGATATCGTGTTAAGATACCGTTTGACTAAAATCAAACATGACTTTCATCATATGTAAGGTCATGATAATCTCAGGTCTAGGGACTAAATGAAGTAACCATATGAGATTTAATTATGACATTTGACCATGACATAAATCTCATACGGGTCAAGTCCAGTCACTTGTTCTCTAACAAGTACCCATAATTTCAATGTGCATCTCTATGCATATAATCATCATATGATTATCCATTGACAATTATACTAGTTATTTACAAGTTTGTAATGTGCATCTCTATGCATATGATCATCTCTATGATCATCCATTACCAACTTACACTAAATAACTAGGGACACAGATTAATATAATAAACATGCAAAACATATATTAATCAAAATAAAATTTCTCCTTTATTAATGATAAAGATGATACAATAAGGTTTATAGAAACTATAAGCCTAGGGCACACACACTAACAGTTCTTTCATGAACTGAGACAGAATGTGAACAGAATAAGCAAGGCCCGGCCGAGTGACAGCCAAGTAGATGAGGCATCCCACAAGGCGTCGATAACGTTCTGGATCATCCAAGAGAGCACCGGTAGCGACACCAAGCTTATGATTTGGCTCAATGGGAAAGCCAGAGGGCTTTGCGCCTAGCAAGCCTGCCTCAGAAATAATATCCAATGTGTACTTATGTTGGCACAGGAATAGGCCAGAAGGATTACGGGCGACTTCAATGCCAACAAAGTATTTTAGAGGGTCGAGATCTTTCATCTTGAAGCACTCACACAAGTACTTTTTGAAGGTCTGTAAAGCAGCGAAATCGTTCCTGGCAATAATGAGATCGTCAACATACACAAACACGTTCATCTGAATCGTTCCTTTTGTGAAGGTAATAGAGAATAGTCGGAGTAGGATTGGAGGAAACCATAAGTCTTCAAAGAAGCCAGTAACTTGGGGAACCAACACCAAGGAGCCTGCTTCAGGCCATAAAGGGACTTATGAAGACGACACACTGTGTTGGGATTCGGTGCTTCAAAACCCGGAGGGAGTTTCATATAAACTTCCTCTGCTAGATCTCCATATAGGAAGGCATTGTGAACATCCATCTGATGTAACTCCCAATTCTTGGAGGCAGCAATGGCAAGCCAGAACGGTGACCATTTTTGCCACAGGAGCAAAGGTTTCTGTATAGCCAACACCTTCCTTCTGATGATTGCCACGGACGACTAACCGAGACTTGAGCCGTTCAATAACTCCATCAGAATTATATTTGATCTTATAGACCCATTGACATCCCAGAGCTCGTTTGTCAGGAGGCAGGGAAACCATAGACCATGTACCATTATCTTCTAAGGCACGAATTTCCTCTTGCATTGATTGTTTCCAACCATCATGAGCCATGGCCTCGCGAAAAGATGTCGGCTCTTTAGCCATTGTAATAGCTGCAAGAAAGGTGCGAATATTTTATAGAAAAATGATCATAGTTTATATAGTGAGCTATAGGATAAGGAGTACCTGAGGAACCGATTGGAAGTGGAGAGGCGAGGGATGGACTCGAAGAAGAAGCAGTGAGAGCAACATAATCGTGGAGACGAACTGAAGGAGTTTTCTGTCTCATACCCCTCCCTAGAGTGTCGGGTCCAGATTCATCAGAAGGGACCGAAGTTGATGCAGAAGGAGCAGTAGCCTCAGTAGATGCCGAAGGAACAATAGGGGCAACCTCTTCCTGTTCATCAGGTAAAGGAACGGGCTCGGCTGCAGCATGTTCAACAGAAGGTGCAACAGAGTCTTCTTCAACAGGAAAATCGATGCTGCCAAACGCAGCTTCCTCAGCCAGAACATCAACAGAATCCGGGACATAAGGAACTGTGGTAGATTCGCTGTATGGAAACACAGTCTCAAAGAACCGCACATCACGGGAGACGAAGAATTTCTTTGTCTCGAGATCAAACAACTTCCACCCCTTTTTACCAAGTGGATAACCCACAATGATGCATTTACGACTACGACTAGCAAATTTGTCACCCTTAGCATGCTGATTATGAGCATAACACATCGAACCAAAAACTCGAAGCGAATCATAAAAGGGCGCTTTGCCAAACAAGATATCGTAAGGAATTTTATTATCTAACAAGGGGGAAGGGGTTCGATTGATCAAGTGAGCAGCGGTAAGGACCGCTTCACCCCAAAAATAAATGGGAAGATGGGCTTGAAACCGTAAGGCTCTAGCTATGTTTAAAATATGACAGTGTTTTCGTTCGACACGCCCATTTTGTTAAGGAGTGCCGACACAAGAGGTTTGAAATAGAATGCCAGAGGAAAGAAAATAATCAAATAAGCAGTTAAACTCGGTGCCATTGTCAGATTGAACAATTTTGATTTCTTGAGAAAACTGTCGTTCCACCATTGCAACAAAAGCCATAAACATACGAAAAACTTCCATTTTATCAACTAACAAATAAATCCAAACAGCACGCGAGTAATCATCTACCAAAGTCAAGAAATAACGAGCACCACAAGAGGAAACATGAGTGTAAGGACCCCACAAGTCACAGTGAACTTTCTCAAAAATTCTAGTAGACCTATACTCACTAATAGGAAAACTATCTCTAGAATGTTTTGCACGAAAACAAACATCACAAGGTTGATGAAGACTACCAGACAGATGACAGACCGGAGGAAGAAGTTTCACTACTTTTTCAGATGGATGCCCCATACGGTTATGCCACAACTCGAGCAAAGCAGATGCATTATTGACTGAGACGTGACAAGCAGAAGGTGCGCCCCCAAAGTAGTAGAGTCCATCCCGCCTAACACCCGTTCCAATCAGGTTCCTCGACTGGTCCTGTATAGCACACATAGAAGCATCAAAATGGACAGTGCAATGAATATCATCAGACAATTGAGTAATAGAAAGAAGACTGCAATTTAAATTTGGTATGTAAAGGACATGATGAAGAACAAGGGTGCCTGTTAGGCGAACATATCCCTCTATATGAGAAAAAATTGAAGCGCCGTTAGGAAGCTTGACAGGGCAAGCTTGTATAGAGTAGGAATCAAAGAGACAAGCAGCGTTTCCGGTCACATGATTGGAAGCCCCCGTATCTATGATCCAAGAAGATGTATTAAACGTACCGTGAAGACGATTATCCGGAATACGAGTATTACCAACTAGTCCGGCTAAAGCATTCCACTGTTCTGCATTAAATAGAGATGAAGAGGCAGAGGGGAGTGCACCAGAAGGAGCAGCACCGACTTGTGCAGCACCGACTTGGGCGGCCGAATTGGTGCGTGTGGGTCCTCTGCCTCGGCCTTGTTGGGGATGGCTGCCACCACGAGAACTCATTTTGCTACTGTCTCCCCACCATTCTGGATAGCCGACAAGTTCAAAGCAAGAAGAAACATCATGACCCTTTTTCTTACAGTGAGTACATGTAAGATGAGATTTGTCGGGTTTGTCAAGACCACGAGAACTACCAATTTTGAGGGAGAAGTCGACAACATTCGGAGGGTCATCAAGAACCGATTTAGCAAGACACACTCGTTCAGCCTTGGCTACCAATTGATAAGCTCAATCTAGAGTGGGTAAAGGATCCTGAAACAAGAGGTTAGTACGAAGAGAGGCATAGTATTCAGAATTTAAACCCATGAAAAATTCATGAAGTTTGCTAGTCGCCCTCCGTGCCGCGTGTTTTTGTCCGGCTGTGCAATCGTCGCAGCATGAACAATCTATAAGCGGCTCATAATTATGCAGTAATTCCCACAATCCAGTCAACTTACCGAAGTATACAGCCACATGCATGGTCTTGGTCTGCTCACATCGTGCGATCGACATCTTTAGTTGTTGAATGCGAGGTCCGTCCACCAACGCATATCGAGATTTAAGGGACTCCCACACACGTCTAGCATCTCTATATTTGGAGAGAGTGGTTTTAACCTCGGGATCGATAGTATTCATGAGCCATGAAACCAACATAGCATGGATGGTATTCCAATCTGACTCGGTGCAAGGAGGAACGGCGGAGGGAATAGATCCATCCAAGAAACCAAATTTGCGTCTAGCTTCGAGAGCGGTTTGTATATCACCAGCCCAATCATCATAGTTATCACCACGGAAGCGGGTAGGGGTTATGAAATCGCCAGGTCGATCTTGAGGACCAAGGTAGAAAGGAGAGTTATACTCGATTTTTAGAGGAGGGGCTGGCGGAGCATCCCCACCACCGCCTATGCCATTGCCGGCCATATCTAGAACTTGTGTATGTTTTGCTCTGATACCATGTAGAATTTTGATTTGGGTAAAATTCTTTCTTGTTATTCTTCTCACCAAAGGAGGATATATAAATAATACAAGAGTTTGGAAAAATGAAATACTTCCGAGAAAGGAAAACACAATCCTTCTCAAAACAACTTCTATGCTAAAACAAAGACTCACGGTAATTAGGAAACTGCTGTAAAGCGGGAGCGGACGCTCCCCCACAATGGGAGCCGACGCTCCCCAATTCCAGAAACATGGAACGTAATTTGGCCTACTAGGAGCGGACGCTCCCCCTCCTTGGGAGCGGACGCTCCCAAATGTCAGTAGCTGGCGTCACAGTTATCTTCCTAATCTGGACATGATACAAATTGACTAGAATCAGATAAGTGGAGAGATACCTAAATCATTTGCGAACTTGAACAAAACAAAGCACTTGTAAGAGTTACTTCTAATGAGCAATAGTATACAAAAAACTGTGATATATCACCTTTATTGTATCTTGATATATCTATTATTTTTTCATTTATTGTTACTGTATTTCTCTAACTACTATCAGATGATAACTTTTTTATATCCACTAGGCAGCCACATGAACAACAATTCACTTAGTGGACAAATCTCTCCCGAGCTGTCTAGACTGCCAAGTCTGGTTCATATGTAAGTTGGCAATTTGAATTGTTTACTTCTAGACCATATTGTTGTGCATTTCATGTGTTTCTAATGAGGTGAACCTTTGCAGGCTGCTTGACAACAACAACTTATCAGGCTACCTTCCTCCAGAGTTTGCACAACTGCCAAATCTACGCATAATATTCTATAATTTCTTTCTCCAAAATATAGATTTGGAATAAGAATGCTTTTCTTTCTTTATTTACTCTATTATTTGTATGCACGGATGGTTTCTTGAATCCTTCTTTACCTTATGAGGTTTGTATTAGCCGAGATGTGCTGAGTATTCACCAGCATATGTACAGTTCACTTGCATGTTGGTATTTTAGGTTCTTTGTCTAGATAGATTAACTTGGTGGCTGTAGATATTCTATGTATAGGGTTTGTGTATATATATGTGTCCTCAGTATGGAATGGATATCAAGGATAATTCTCCAAACTCTTATTTCTCTCTATGTATTCTATAGCTCAAACTCTTTCATGGTATCAAAGCCACCGATCTATGGTGGCCTGATTACTTCGCTTCCGCAATTCTTCTTTAAATCTCTCTATTATTATTTTTTTCTTTTCTTCATAAAATTAATTTTTGGTACGTTCAATGGATGATTTTTGGTATGATCCAGTTCATGGCTTTGTAATGCCATCATCGTATCCTATTTGTCAATTATGTAACAGTTTTGGTCATACTGCAATTGATTGTTTGCGTTATAATGAACCAAGTAATACCGTTCATAATTCTTCTTTTTCGTTGTCGGATTGGTTATACCCGGAACAAAATGAATCCTTAGATTCAAATGATTGTTCTTCTGACGTAGAAGAACCATTAACCGATGTTGATGGGTCGTCTTATTCCCCTGCTTTTCCTACTTCAAATTGGTATGTTGATGACCTTCTTGATCAACTCCATTGTCTTCGAAAACTTCCTTCTCAATCTTTGTCAAATTATTTTTCTGAAGCAAAATCGATTGCATATGCTCTTGATAGGGCAGGATATTCTATATCCGAAATCGAGCTTATTGAATTTCTTGTTGATGGACTTGATCAATTATTTGTCAAATTTGTCAAATATTATTATTTTCGAAAACCACATATCTCTATAGATTTTCTTTTTGATTGTCTTATTGATGAAGAAAAACGATGTAAAACAACATCTTTCACAACCGAGGTTAATTTATCCCGCGATTGGCCTGCTGAATCAAATTTTGAACCTTCAGCAAGTGTATCACTTTCTCCTCCAGAGTCTTCCAGCGATGATGCTTCTGTGAGCAAAAAGGTCGAGTCTTTAGATGAACGAGTCCAAAGTTCTGGTTCGATTTCTTTACCATCTGGTGGTGCATCAGAACATCAATTGGCTGACAGAAGAGAGTCTCCACATCAGCAAAATCTGGAAAACTATGCTGATATTGCTTTGGTGCGGGATAACACACCATCGTACACTCCGGACCTACAGCAGCAGCAAGATCCTTCCGAACTACAAAATTTCGCAGCGTATGATTCCCAGGGTAGTTATGATATACCATACTTCAGATCAGCAGTTGATGAATCCGATAGGGGGCAGGTCCTATCAATTTCACACAAGGTTCTTGTTTCGCATGCTAATGCCATCCCAGCATCCACAATCGCAATGGTACAACAACAACAAGCACCAATGGCCCAGATGTATCCGCCGGTTCACGTTTCCCATTATGCAAGTCTATTGCCTACTGGTGGTCCTATGGGGTTTGGGAACTTCACAAGTCCTACTGGTTATGACATAAATGCCCCTGGAGTTGTTGGCAGTGCTACAGGGCTCGATGACTCCTCCCGGCTCAAGTACAAAGATGGCAACCTTTACCTCCCCAATCCGCGAGTGAGACATCGAGCGTGGATGAATCCAAGAGATATTCCGAGTATGCAATCAGCAGCTTCATACTACACAATGAGTGGGCAAACTCCTCACGCAGCTTATATGCCATCGCATGCTTCTTTCAATGCATTCAACCAACTTCCATCAGTCTGCCCACCTTTGTTGAGCCACGCTGAGCAATCTCAATGCAGTTCGACAACACCTACTCCAGGCGGATCTACATCTTCTATTACAACAAGCAACATGCCTGTTGCTCCAACAATTCTAGCGACCCCGGTGGTCGATATTGATTTTTCTAAGTCCCATGGCTCATATAATGAGGCCAATACTCAGTTGCCTTCTTCTGGTCCAATTCTTGACTTGAAAAATCAACAAGGTTTTCCTAATTCTCAAGTACATTTGCCTGAGAATGGTCAAACTGCACCAAATGAACTGGTTGCAACTTTTAGTCCAATGCTAGTAGTTCGTGACCCAAGCCAGCTTTCTCAAACAAAAGAGACTCCTCCATTTCGGGCCCCTGTCCAGATCTCTCCTCTTGTCGTTGACCCATCCGGCCCAACACAACCCAAAGCAGCAGTGACACAATCAACAGTTTCTCCGAAATGTGCTCTATATTTTGGACTCTCTGAACAGATTTTCTTACCACCATTGAGCTGGTCCGACTGCTCTTCTCCAGTGTGGGCCGATCCTCCTTATATTAGGCCTTCAATATTAGCCCTTAGGCATAGCCGCCTATTCTCTGCTAGTGCGCGATTAATTTCCGGTTCAGCTTCTTCTCTTCAGCAACAAGATCCGGAGATCTTCACTAGCCCATGCTACTCCTACCCCGTCTATATGGACACTCCAACATCTAATTTAGCAAGCTCTCCATTCATTGGCCCTTCCTTGCTAAACTCCCCTTACAGCAAGACAGATTCACTATCATGTTTGGATTCCAAAACTCTTGTTCCACATGGGTTTAGTACTCACCGGTCCATTGATGCTTGTCACACACTTCTGGTTGATAGTCACATTCAAGATATATTCCCCAGTGTTATTCAAGACACGGAAGATGAATATTACACATTGTATCCCCCGAAGGAGTGGGATTACAAGCTTTGGCATGATCACCTCTACATAAAGCTTCTATTCAATGTCAATTGGTTACTTTCGTTATTTCCCCTCGGCATAACTTTTGTCTCGTCCTTATCCTGGAAATTAAGTGGACGTTCTTCTAGTTCAAGCTGCATCTCCGTGCCTCCGATTCGCTTGAGGGGGGGTATTAGCCGAGATGTGCTAAGTATTCACCAGCATATGTACAGTTCACTTGCCTGTTGGTATTTTAGGTTCTTTGTCTAGATAGATTAACTTGGTGGCTGTAGATATTCTATGTATAGGGTTTGTGTATATATATGTGTCCTCACTATGGAATGGATATCAAGGAAAATTCTCCAAACTCTTATTTCTCTCTATGTATTCTACGAGGTTTGAACCTGCAACCATCGAAGGTGGGCTGATCCATATTCACTAGGCCAACCCTTGATCTTTCGGAAATAAGAGCAAAATTCTTCTCAAATCTTGCAATTGGGTGTTTTTACTGAATCTATCTCATATTTTGTAAGAAACTAGAATGTCTGATCTAAATTTTTAAAAGGGCAGACGTGTTTTGGGTAAACAAGTTCCTTTTATATTCGTTTTCTATTCTTCCAAATGTGGACCCATACTCCCATATTTGGAATTTAAGAAGTTTTGATTTAATATTGATTTCGAGATTTATGTTAACTTTCGAAGAAGGTATGCCCTGGACCATGGTCTTTAGAGATTATAAACGAGGGTTATATTAATTCTGCTTAAAATTTGCTTATGTTGGGACACCTCTTTAGAATTAGAAAACAACTAGTTGAAGTTACGACTTTATTGGGTTAGGTATCGGTGTCAGATGTATTACAAATTACCATAAGCGAGCATCTTTCGAGTGCTCTGGCTATGATCTTTATTCTTTATTATTCTAGTAAGATTTAGTCTTTGGACCGCAATTTTGCTTCATAAGTAGTAATACCGCTTGTTTCTCTTTATTGGCAGTCAACTTGATAACAACCACTTTGACGGAAGTATGATACCTCCATCTTATGGAAACATGCCTCATTTGTTGAATCTGTAAGTCAATATTGTCTATTTACTTCATTTTGTATTTTTTGTGCTTCTCTTTAGGTACAAATGACCTACATTCATGTCTCCCTTCAATGTAGTCCTGAACTGTAAGCAAAGGTATTTGAGGCTTTTGCGACAATATTTTACCGAAAGAAAATTGATATACCCATGTAATTTATTACTAAACAGAAAACCAAGAAATGTAGATTATAATTATTGGGAGGGGGGAGGAAACAAGGAAGTTTTTATTCAATTATTCGACAAATGGTTGCCTCCTAATTGGTGTAATCTGCCATGGCTTCTATTTAGGAATATAAAATCTTGGTGAGGATTTGAACCCACTTTATTGTTGGGGAATATATAGGGTCTCGGTGTTGATAATAGGCCGGATATATGATTGAATCGTGTATAATTCACTTTTCGAATAAAGTATTTCGACCCTTATTGCATGGGTTACACGAAAGCTTTATTGGAATAAGACAATCACACAATTTGTTTCTAGGCAAAGAAGGCAAATCTAAACTTGAGAATTGCTTTATGTTTTTGTTGTTCTTATATCACTCTTGTGTTTTCTTGTATGTACAAAGGAGATCAAACTCTGTATATATACAGATGGAAAGGTATCAGTTAAAGGGTATAATCAATAGCCATGACTTTAGCCAACCATTGTGTCTTTTCAGTTTGAAATGACACCAGTTCAGGAACTGCTCAGTCGAGTCATATGACTTGCTCGGTCGAGTATACATGTCCAGAGATTTTTGCCCAACTGCACGGTCGTGTCAATCATTCTGCTCGGCCGAGCAAGGCATATGCCTCGGCCGAGCATGACTGTCCAGAAACTTTGACAATTTGCTATGCTATTGTAAGTACCCAAATCTGGCTCATGCCTTCCGGTTAAATTTTTCGGCAATTTCCCGGACTTTCCTAAAGTCCGGGAGCAATTCCGGAACTGTTCCAAACCTCCCAAGGGCTGAAGGGACTGCTCTAAATAAAGAAACACGTTTTTCTTTTATGCAAAATTCCTTCTAGAAAGGTCACCTTGCATGATTCTAGAAAGATGCTGAGTCATACAGGATAATGCCGCACGGCTGCATTAGGAGGGGACCCCTAGCCGCACGGCCTCATTAGCCTTATCCAGACTGCCTATAAATAGAGCCCTCCTCTACCCATTTTAAAAAACACAACTTACGAATTTCCACCCCCAAAAACACCATTCAAGCACTGCTGCGAAATCAAGAAGTTGAAGAGTGCCAAGAAGCCACCTCCCTCCTCCTTGAAGCCTCCAAGAGTTGGTCCTCCCACTAGGCAAGATCCAAAGAAGAAGAGGTCACCACCATTGGTAACCTCTTACCCCCTTACCTTGCATTATACTTGTTCTATGTGATCTAATTGCTCTTTGCATTTACATATTGCTATTATATTGCTTGGGACTTGGTATTTGTTGTTAAAGATCCTATCTTTATTCATATAAATCATACCCCTTTGCATTCTTTGCATGAAATAAGCATCATTTGCTCCTAAAAATGTAATCTTTGTATCAAAGGTGCATCCTTTGCACCCAAAAATCCATGCTTTCCATTAAAAATGCATCCTTTGCATATAAAAATCATGTCTTTACAATAAAGGTGCATCCTTTGCACCTAAAATTCATTTTTCACATAAAATGCATCCTTTGCATTAAAAATCATCTCTTTACCATCAAAGTAGCATCCTTTGCTTTCAAAATGACATCTTTATACATCCTTTGCACATAAAATGCTATTTTCCTACATAAAAATGCATCCTTTGCATTAAAAATCATCTCTTTACCATCAAAGTAGCATCCTTTGCTTTCAAAATGTCATCTTTGTGCATCCTTTGCATATGAAATGCTAATTTTCCACATAAAAATGCATCCTTTGCATCAAAAACCATTTCTTTAAATCAAAGAAGCATCATTTGCAATCAAAAGCATCCTTTGCACCCAAAAATGTCATCTTTTCACTAAAAATGTCATTTTTACATGCATTTCCCCATTGTCCCCATTAGCAACCTTCGGAACGGACCGGTGTAAAGATCCTATCTTTACATCGTTTCTTCCATTAAAGGTGCCGTAATCTCTTTAGAAAGGGATATACCTTGAACCCGATATCTCCGATTATCACTTAAGACGAGCATGAAAGCCCCTATATAAGCTCAATCGTCTTAAGGTGTAGGATTGATGGGCTAAGGACACTCCTTTTCTAAAGAACCTCATTTTGGACTATAAAAGAGAGTCCTTCTCTCGATCACGTAAGACCCAAGGTCAAAATAGCGATGATCACAAGTCCAAGATGAGGACGGGATCAAAATCCCAAACACATAAAATCCAAGGAATCCCGAGCGACAACCAATAAATGGTTTGTACGTCCGGAAGACAACTTGGAAAATTCCCCCCCCCCTCTTTTCAAACACATGCACACAAGAAAGCACGCAAGCAAGCACGATAAATGGAATCTTGGGAGACTTGCTATGGCAAGGCACCTTGGGTGAACGACGATCCGTTCTTCCAAGGGGTAACTTAACCTCCGAACCCTAAAAAACCTTTTTTTTCAAAGTTTTGAGGAAATCAAAATGGCGTGGCGACTCCGTTTTTTAAATTAAACCGGATGTTTTCAAACTCAAGTGAATCCGATTTAAAACACAAAAATTAAAATTGGGCACACATTCACAGTTTGGCGACTCCGCTGGGGACATACCCAAAGGAGAAAAGCTTTCATTTTCAAAAAATGATACCCGGTATATAGGTGGAAACCACTAAACCTTCCTGTATTGCTCCCTAACCCGGGGCTTGGGATAAAAGGTGGTTTAACAATCCCACGTACCGGCATCCCTTTTCGAAAAAAAATAAATAAAAAGAAAGCTTTTTCCCTTTGAGCGGGTTAGACTCCTGTCGCGGATTCCGTTTATCGTGCTTGCTTTCTTTGCCTTGCATTGCATCATTTGCATCTTGGGAATTGTGCATACTCTATAAGCTGAGCAGGAAAACGAAAGGTGCCTAAAATGTTCGGGAAACAACCTGAAACTGCAAAGGAGTGGAACCTGGAAAATTGATCCATGCAGTCGTACGGCTTAATCCTCCCTGGATTCTGACCGGGCGGCCTCATTGGCAATTCCACCAGGACAAAAATCGAAGTTAATCTGGCAGTCCTGGCAGCTTGGGGCTATTTAGTTCCAAAGCTGACCGGGGCTCCCAGAAAATTTACGTGCCTTTAACTGTTGCATTTTCCCCCGTCCCGAAAATCATTCCTTTAAAACACATTTATGAAAATTTCTGTTTTAACTCAAAAAGGAACATTTTTAGGAGACCGCACACTACGCGCACCTTATATATCCTGTACACTTTGTACGCACGTCCCTTTAAACCCGGGGTGGTTGTTCAGTTGCAGTCACGGACAGCCTTACGATGCTCCCGGGCGCGCACGGAATCACCCCAAACTCCCATGGCGGCCGGTGTCGACCAATGCGCGGTCAGGTGTCACACGTTTCAAAAAACCGTGACTTTTTGGTTGGTTTTTGGTCTAGTCCGTGTCATATAGCCCAGTTGCATATCCCCGTAAAGGTCAAGCTTTAGTCCATAACGGAAGTCAAGATCCTTCGCTCAAGCGAAGCTCTGCAGAAATTCCGACAAGGAAAAAATCGGTAGAATCTTGACTCCGACATTGACTTTGACCTTGACCCGCACGGAATGCATAAGAGTCGAGACCGAGTCTTTGCCAAAAATCCAAAGATCTTTCGCTCAAGCGAAGCTCTGCCAAAATTCCGACAAGGAAAAATTGGCAAGATCTTGACCCGACATTGACTTCGATTTTGACTCACGCACTGCGTATGCAACGAAGTTCAATGTGACACTGTGTCATCCGGCTTTTACTGCCCGACCCATGCCTATTATCTTCTCGGACACTACCGAAAAGTCAAAACGTCATTCGCGCAAGCGAAACTCTGCCGAAATTCCGTTAAGGCTGAAAGACGAGACTTTCCCGGTATTGCCTTGACTATAATCCGCATCGCTCGTGCGTTAAAGGTTCCTATGACCCGCTAGACCCGTTAGGAGCGTTCTTTTCTCTCGGTCGGTGGGATCCGCGTGCCCTATAGGACCCTCGCCCGGGGCTGTCCACCTTGGGAGGTCGAAATACAGGTGGAATACGAGGGGCTTATAGACGTAGTGCCGGAACCCACTGATCCAGGATCTAGAGTAGTTGCGAAAAAGAAGGGCAGAACCCATTTTCCAACCAAATAGAAATTAATAAAAGACACTGTTTTAAGTAAACTGGAAGATTCCTAATTTGCATATTGCCTGAGCCTTCAACCTAAACACCTACCCCGAGTCTAAACCTCTCCTATCCCTTTCCCGCAGTGAGAAAGAATTGGGTGAGAACACCGGTACAGCAGTTTGTCGGCACAAAGATCTCAAGTAACCTGTCAAAATATTCAAGTCTCAGTTTTCCAGTGTCAAAACGGCCAATGTGGTAATCAACAATGGTAATGACCAAGCAGTCAGAGAGGCCATCCCAGTTCAACCCAGGCCCCACATCTGGTATGATGTGTGTGATTGTGAGGACTGTCTGGAGTATGAGTATCAAGAATGGATTAATGAAGACGCTCCTTCAAGAAAGAAAAAGAAGAGGAAGTCCATGTAGCAGAAGTTAAAAGAAAGGTATGAAGCCGGGGATAAGAGCGTGGGAACTTTAGGAGAGCCTTCGAGCAAGTTTGACTACTACGTCAGTTATGCCAAGGAGCCTACCAAGGAACCCGTCATTCAAAACATAGTCCAGCCTGATACCCCTGTGATCAGTGACCCTCTTGAAGCAGAGAATTCTGAATTCGTTGCCATCATAAAGTTCAATGAGAAGCTAGCAGATCTAGAAGCAGAATACAGAAAGCCTATAGAATACGTGGCCAATCAAGGGAGGATCAAAGTCTCTCCTGAAGAAGACTTCATTAGCATCATTCAGGCCAATCCTCCAGTTGGCTATACTGACAAGGTTGTGATATCGAAGATTGGTAAAGAGAAGATGACTTATCAGCAATGCGTTGACAAGATGAGCCAGACCCTCCAGTCAATGAGTCCAGTTGTCACAGACGAGCTCGCTGAAAGATTGCATCAAGCTACTCTAGCTCCTCTCACCATCTTTCCACGGTACCGGCCTATCAATGATTTCTGGCAGGTTTTTGATCAGTTCGAGGTCTCCAACTTTCTGAAGAACGCTGACAAGGCTGCTACTCCCCAGGGCAACAGCAGGAAGGAGTGAGATCCCGGTCCAACCCTTGTCAAGTACCCTCGAGTCAATAAGTAGTATAGGGTCCAGAGTCAGTAGGGTCCAGAGTCAGTTGAGTCAGGAATCTTTGAATTCCGATCCTCGAGTCATCCGAAGGCCTCACGCACGAGGATTATGAATATGTAATCGATGTCATCTTTCCTCTTGCTTTGAATGAAATGACAGATCTTTCTGAGTATCCTCTTATTGCCAACTTAACAAATGATAAATTAACTCAAAACTTAACAACAGTTAATAATGAATCATTTGAACAAGATGCAAACACACTAAATGAACAATACATTAGAGAAATCTTTAAGTAGGTTACAGAAAAAGAGGAAAATCGGGCCCAAGCTGCCGAGGAGGTTTTGACAAGTGTTAACTTGGGTACTATCGAGGAACTTAAAGAGACACAGATTGGAAACTTCTTCCAGGGGGTTGAACGGGACAAACTGATCGATCTGCTCAGAGAATACGTGCACGTGTTTGCATGGTCGTACAGGGATATGCCGGGGCTAGACAGTTCAATAGTAGAGCACAGAATCCGTCTAGCACCAAATGCTAAGCCGGTCGCGAGCGAGGAAGATCAAGCCAGAATGGTCTCTACAGGTCAAAGAAGAAATTGAGAAACTACTGCGGGTAGGATTCATCAGAGTCATCGAATACCCGACATGGTTGTCCAACATCGTGACCGTAACCAAGGCCAATGGGAAGGTTCGCTGCTGTGTAGATTTTAGAGATCTGAACAAGGCCAGCCCCAAAGATGACTACCCTTTGCCAAACATAGACATCCTGGTGGACTCCACTGCCAACTACGAAGTCAAATCCTTCGTTGAGGGCTTTGCAGGCTACAACCAGATCAAGATGGCCGAGGAAGACCAAGAAAAGACAGCCTTCACCACACCGTGGGGAACTTACTGCTATACAGTGATGCCATTTGGGCTTAAGAATGCCGGGGCTACTTACCAGAGGGCAGTGACCGCGCTTTTTCATGACATGATCCACAAGGAGATTGAGGTCTACGTCGACGACATGATAATCCACTCCAAAGGTGAGAATGGACAGCACTTTGTTGACCTGCAAAAATTCTTTGAGAGGCTGAGACAGCATTCCATGAGACTAAACCCTGCCAAATGCACCTTCGGAGTGACAAGGGGAAAAGTGCTTTGGTATATGGTCACGGAGCGAGGTATCGAAGTTGACCCCCGAAAGATCAAAGCCATTATGGACATGAGGCCACCTCGAACCCAGACAGAAGTCAAGAGCTTTATGGGAAAGTTGCAGTACATCAGTTGTTTCGTCAATCAGTTGATCACTATGTGCGAGCCCATCTTCTAGCTCATGAAGAAGAATGTAGACACAGAATGGACCGAGGAATGCCAGGATGCCTTTGACCAGATTAAGGCGTACTTAGTACATCCTCCGGTGCTATACCCCCCGCATAGACAAAAACCTCTTCTGCTCTATCTCACTGTCACTGATACGGCAGTTGGGGCTATGCTTGCTCAGGAGAAGAAAGACTCTCGGGTATAGAATGCCATTTACTTTGTCAGCCGGAAGCTGCAGGGAAGTGAGCTCAATTACTCAGCATGTGAAAATACTTGTGCAGGACTGGTCTGGGTAGTCGGCAAACTAAAGCATTATATGCAAGCCCACCCTGTGAGCTTGGTCTCAAAAATGGACCCCATCAAGTAAATTTTCGATAAACCTTCTCTCTCGATGCGTCTAGCAAAGTGGTCCTTCTTCTTAGCAGAGTACGACATCAACTATGTGACCAGAAAGGCCATCAAGGGTCAAGCGTTGTCAGACCACCTGGCAAATTTCCCCAATAATGAGGACCGTGGGCCTGAACCCCAATTCCCAAATGAAGGGATCTTCGTAGTTGAGCCCGAGAATCGATGGCAGCTATTCTTTGATGGAGCTGCTAACAAAAGAGGAAATGGCGTAGGGATGCTACTGGTCGATCCGAAAGATGAGCACACGCCCGTAGCCCTCAAGTTGAACTTCCCTGCCACGAACAATGTCGCCGAGTACGAAGCTTTGCATTGCTTTGGTTTAGAGGCGCTTTAGAAAGGAATGTCAAGGAGCTCGAAGTTTATGGAGACTCGGCCACGATCATCAACCAGGTCTCCAACAAATGGAAGGCTGTGGACCCTAATCTTCGGCGGTATCATGCCTATATGGAGGAGTTATTGGACGGTTCGGAGAAGTGACTTTCCACTACTTGCCAAGGGAAAAGAACAGATTCGCAGATGCCCTAGCTACTCTAGCCTCACTGGTAGAGATCCCCGAGGGAAAAGCCATAAAGCCCTTTAGAGTGGGTAGGAGAGAAGCCCCGGCTTTCTGTTGTGAAATAGATTTGGGACCTGAGCCTATCAGGGAACCGTGGTACAATCAAATTTACCAGTTCCTCAAAGATGGAGAGTCATCTTTCAGAGACGAAGAAGGTAGACCAAAGGAAGGTGTCAAAGCCAAGAGCTTGCAAGCCATGAAAAGGTTAGCCTCCCATTATGTCATTCTAGGAGGCAACCTGTACAAGAAGCGGTACCAAGGACCACTCCTCTTGTGTGTCACTCAAGAAAGGGCCAGAGAGTTGATGACTGAAGTCCACAATGGTCCCTGCGGTCCTCATATGAATGCGAGCCACGATGCAAGTGATCCTCGGAATGGGTTACTCTTGGATCTCCATGGAGACGGTGTGTCCGGCATGTCAGCGTGCGATAAATGCCAACGGTTTGCCAACCTCAACCATCTCCCGCCTCATGACACATGCTTGCATGACGACTCCTTGGCCGTTCGCAACTTGGGGTATTGACGTGATAGGGAAGATAGCCCCGCAGGAAGCAATGGGCATGAGTTTGTGTTGGTAGCAGTCGACTACTTCACCAAGTGGGTAGAGGCCAAGTCCTACAAGGTCCTCACTTCCAAGAAGGTGACCCAGTTTGTCAAAGAAAACATAATGTGTAGATATGGGGTGCCCAATGAGATCATTTCGATAACGGGTCACACTTTGAAGGGGCTGCGGTAGATTCTTTGTCGAGAATTCGGGATCACTCGCCACAAGTCGTCCCATATAGACCTCAGACTAACGGAGCCGTGGAAGCTGCTAATAAGACGCTCGAAAGGATCATCCGGAAAATGGCCACCCGTGGTCGTGACTGGCCTGAGAAGATGTACCTAGCACTCTGGGGCTACAGGACATCTGTCAGAACAGCTACGGGAGAAACTCCCTTTGCCCTAACCTATGGGATGGAAGCAGTGTTACCAGTGGAGTTGGAAATCCCGTCATTAAGGGTCCTCCTGGAAAACAGTGTCAACTAAGTAGAATGGCTGCGTAGCCGGCATGATGAGTTGGCCATGCTCGACGAAAGAAGGCTCAAGGCCATGGAGCACACCCGAGCCTACCAGAGGCGAATGGCCAGAGCATTTGACAAGAAGGTCAAGGCCAGGGACATCAAGGAGGGTGACCTAGTGTTGAAAGTGAAGCCCCCTACCAGAGACATCCCCCTGGGAAAGTGGAAACCCGTTTAGATCGGCCCGTATGTGGTGTAGAAGATACTATCGGGAGGAGCCATGAAGCTTGCAGACCTGGACAGCAATCCCTTTGTCCACCCAGTCAACGGTGATAAGCTCCGAAGGTACTATGTCTAAAAAAAAGAGAAAAAGAATAATAAAAAAAATACATATATAAAAAAAAAATTCTAGTGCAAAAAGAGTAATGCCCAGCTAGGCTGAAAACCCAAAAAGGGCGGTCTAGGCAAAAAACAGGGTTGCACATAAAAAAAAAAGAAGAAAAAAAATCTTTGTGCAAAAAGAGTAATGCCCAGCTAGGCTGAAAACCCAAAAAGGGGCGGTCTAGGCAAAACACAGGGTTGCACGGAAAAAAAAAGAAAGGAAAAGAAGAAGTCAAAAAACCTAATCCTGATAGTTCACCAGAATGAACTACGAAGACCTGAGCCCCTTAGTCTTTCTTGTAAAAGGGGAACGTAGGCAACCATATATGGTTCGGTCTAACTAAACAATAAATGATAAAGGGTATGCAAGTTTTCATAAAACAGGTCCTGAGCAATCAATAAGACATTTGAATTTCCATGAAATGTGTCTTGATTAATTTCTAAGATAATATCCTTGTTCTTTACAAGTTAAAAACTTCTTGATGAGTTCAAGCACAGTCTACTCTTGACTCTGCTAACCTGCTACAAAGATCTAAAATACAATAAAATGCCTAAATAAACTACTGTGTTTGCAAAATGGCAATAAGGGAATCCTAAGAAAAGATCTGTCAGTCGTCATTCGCTGCATCTTCTTTGGTCTTCTTCCCTTTACCTCGACCCCGTCGAGTGTTCTTTCTTTTCTTCTCTATGATGTCGGTCTCCCTCATCCCGATCTCCGATATCCTCACTGGAGCCTCCATCAGACCTGTGTCAATAAGTGCCTTCTCCACCCGGGCATGAGTCCGCACTTCCTCCCTCTGAGCCTCAGTCAAGGGAGCGACTTCAGATAATCTCTTATATCGAGCTTCCATATCCCTGATAAGGTCACCCGACTTGTTATGGCGACTCTCCTTAGCAGTCTCCCTCAGAGTCCTACTCGAGTCGCAGTCAGCTCCCAATAAAGCCTGACGTCTCTCTCCCAATATGACCTGAGTCGCTCCCATCTCCCTCTCATACCAGTCCAAGTACGCCGTAGTCAAGATGGTACTCTTCCTGCTCTTGAGAATTGCTCTGGGTGAGAAAGCAGCATATGTCCAAGCCCTCGAGAAGAATGAGAAGCTGGCTGGATCCCTCATGTCTAAAGACACCACCTCCATGGTGCGAATGTCCTCCCAATCGCCCAACGGCTCCTGCAAGGCCCAGAACTGCCTGGATACCAAACAGGGTATGTAGAAGGATGACCGACAAAACCCTGGAACCCTCACCACATAGGACTCCTGAAATGTCCTCCGAGTATGCAACCTCCAGTGGGGTACCCACCAGCGAATGTCCGAAGTGGATAACCTGGCCATCATCAGCTCCCAGTCACCTTGGCCCTGCTGCCTAGGCAAACCCCTCCGAGAAATCACCCAAGGGCACTGAATCGGCAAAGCCCCTGGCAAAGCCCCAAGCCTCTCCTGCAGCCATAAAATCAGCACAGCCGGGCTCCCAGACCTCATAAATTGGTCTCCCCTAGCCATCCTGTCAATGCCATGCAGGGTCTCACCCAAAACCAATGGGACAATGTCCTTCCCAGCCCTACATTCCCTAACCATGTCCAAGAGACCACCATGAAAGATCCCCACGGACTCAGTAGTGAACAGAGATGAAAATATGCAGAGGATAAATGCATCCATAGCTACTGTGGTCGTAGCCATAGCCGGAGACCCAAACCTGCCCGGGATATCAGAAAGGTCAATCCTGTCCGGAGCAATCATCATCCCCTCAGCCTCTCCCAGAGAAATCTGCAGAAAAGATGCAAGATTTGCCGCCACCGGCACATCTTCGATCAAGGGAATCGATATAGCTTCAATTTCTAGACCCCCAATCAAGGCTCGGAAGTCTTCGTAGGTTGGGACAATCTCATTGTAAGAAAAGCAGTAAACGTGTCTCCGGACGTCCCAAAACCTTGCTGCTGCTCTCAAAAGGTCCCAATCGGGCGGGAGATCCTTCAAATGACATAAAGACTTGATCTTGAAGGAAGAATCAAACAACCCCTTGTGAGATTGAAAGTTGTATCTCACCCAAGATTGAAGATCGGACAGAAAACGATCTCTTTTCCCCCTTTGCAATCTGACGGGCTTCTCCATTACAAGATGATCAAAGTTGATGCCTTTAGGTCAAATATGTGCTCTGGGAACAGTTGGGACAAGTCTAGGTTGAAAATGAAATGGCCAATCCTTGGTTTTATTAAGAAAAAGACCAGTCCAGATAGAACTGTGAGCCGCACGGCCTCATTTGCTCCAGAGACCAGACCGCACGGCTTCATTTGCCTGATGTGGGAAGCAAATCTGCAGTAACCAAGTTGCTGCCCAAAGGGAGTTTTCACCCCACTTTTCCAACAAAAAACTGTACACAAACATGTCCAAAGACCATCCAAGCATTTATATATCATTTTGGCCCAGTTTCAGCCCCAATTCCAAGCAAAAAACTGCCCCGAGGCTCAAGTAATATGCAAATTAATAATGCATAAATTAGAAAAGTAAATAAAACAGTAGTACATTGTTTTCGCCCCATCGGCGCCCAAATAAAGCAAAAAATAAACAAAATGTGCATAAAATTGTTCAATTGTTTGTTTTTCTTCCTAAATCGATTCTAGAGACCTCCTAGGCCTCCGATCCTTTCTCATCGCTACTCAGCTCATAGACGCTCGTCTCCCTCATCAAGTCCTCGTTGTCGCTCACATCAGAAAGATGGACATTCTCGTGCTCGTACTCAGCCAGATGCTCCAGGATGCCGACATTGGGTCCCCGTCCCCGAGGCATGGCGCTGGAGGAGTACTCCGAAGCTGATGAGGTGGATGTCGTGCCCCCGACGTGCCTTCTTTTGCGCACGGGCTCTTGCACGTTCGCTGCAGCCTTTGAAGCGCAAGCCAGCTTCTTCAAGAGGGATCGGCATACATCCTTCCAGCCCCTGTTCTGCCTGACCAAGCCTTCATAAGTGCGAGTTGGAACCTGAGAAAAAGAAGAAAATCTCAGAAAATCTCAGAATTGCAAAAAAGCAAAGAAATCTGAAAAAGGGAACAAGACCCTAAAGTGTACTCACAGTGCTGTCCGGCGGCAGAGTATACTGGGGATCCCTCGTGTCGGGGACAGGTATCCTGAACCTCCTCGGTACCCCGTTGACCACATAAGAAAGGTGAGCAGGAGGCATCGGCGGGTCAGAAGGCTCGGCTTCCCCATACCCCTGAGTGACAGCCAGCTTCACTAGCTTCTGTGGCGTCCTCAACCGCTGCTCTACAAAGATAGCGTACGGGGTAGCCAGGTCAAAGTACTCCTCAGCTGCTATGCCTGCCTGATATCTCGCTATCTCATCCGCCGGCCAATCCCTGGGCTGCAGCATCCGTGCTGGAGGATCATGAGGGGTAATGGCATCCAATGGAGGGATATGGCCATGCTGCCTGGAAAAGCGGTCCCCCAGATAGATGACATCACATGTCAGCGTGGTCAACCACCGTCTCTGTCTAGTCGCCTCCACGGCCTCCCCTAGCAGAATCTCCGGATACCTCCCCCAAGGATAAAAATCCACTCCATCGTGCCCATCCCTGTTGATGACTGGCCTCACCATCTTGTAATCAAAGGTGATCCGGGTCTTCCCGGTGAACTTATCCCTAGCATCTCCCCTCCAGCGGATCATAGCGGGAAAGATGGTAGCGTCACTCTGTTGGTTCCATGGAAAGAACCTGATCACCTCGCAAAACCAGACCTGCATGTTCAAAACATCAAAAAAGGTCATTTTTCTTTCATAAAGTCTAAAGACAGAAGGGAAAAGAGAAAGGAAAGAAGGTGAGAATACCTCCAGATAAAAGGAAAATCAGTCCATCGAGGCAGCCTTGTTCCGGCTGTACATGTCCAGGGAGAAGTAAAGCTCCGCCAATCCGGCCTCGCCCCAAGAGACCGTCCCAATCCCATCAACATCCTCCAAAGAGTCGAGGAGGCAAGTCATAGCCAGCGTCCCAGAGTTGGCAAGAATGGTGACTGACAGCATCAACCACACAAAAGCCCACGCAAGCTGGTGGGCAGTCACCTCATTAGCAGCAAATCCCTGCATGCAGTTCTGGACTGCCACCTTGACGTTCCTCGTCTCCATCCCGAGCCCCTTGGGAATAAGCTCAAACCCAACTAAAGCTCTGAACTCCTCCGCCGTGATATGGTCCCTCCAGGTCACAGGCCTCCCGGTGAACTGTAAGCCTGTGATAGCAGTGAAATCGGCCGGAGTCACCGTAAGCTCCCCCCAGCTAAGGTGAAAGCTGTGGGTGGTGTCCCACCAGAACTCCGAGAGGGCCTGGATCAAGCCCTTGCTCTTCGAGGTAATGTGAATACCTCTGCTGATGGCCTCAATGAACAGATCAAGGCCGGTAGCCCTCACTAGCTGCTTGGGGTTCACCCCATCCTTCTCAAAATCAGGCATCCTCTCCCATAGCCTCACTGCAATCTCGGAAGGTCCCATGGATTTGTTCTCCTGTAAGAGAACACAAAATAAATGTGTCAGTCCTTCGTCTCATTTCTAAAGCATGCATATATTCAAAAGTGCACATATTTTCAAAAGAAAAGCATTCATAAAATTTTTCTAGCATCCTTTGCATAGATAGCGTGTCTTTCATCACTTGAAACACATCAAGCACATTGCTCTCCTAAGCAAAAAATAACAATTTTCAAAATTATTTGCACATAAGCATTAATTTTTTTTCTCAAAAATGGCATGCATGAATCCTTTTCATCGTCCAAAATCCTGTTTTCTCATTCATGATCAAAAGTTGACCTAGTTCTAGCACATGCAAGGACTCCGTCACATTATTTTCAAAAAAATGGGTCATTCTCATTATTTTTCAAATAAATTGCACATGCATATTTGTTTATCTTCTTAACCTCATAGGTTACTCCTCAAAATTTCAAAATCATCATCAAAAGTCCTAGGAAAATTCGAGAAATTCCTAAAACTCGGGTCAAGCCCTAAAATCAATCAAAATTCAATCAAAATCGACGGAATTGAGCAAATTAAGAATGCTTACCCCAACCGATTGAGGATTCGTCGATTTGTGCTCCCTCTTGCCCGTATAAAGCTCCGATGGAGGTGTAAGGAAGTCATACTTCCTCTCCGTGCGGACGATCTCTCTCTTCCTCCTTCGAGCGGCCTCGTAGATGTTCCTTCTCGCTTGCCTTGGCATCGGATTCCCCTCCGGATCCATCTAGATCAGTAGAAGCAAGGGATTGAAGGATTCTTGAAGAAATTCTCTCCCTTCTCTCTCTCTTCCTCGGCAACAGATGGGCGGCAACAATGCCCAGTGCCCGTTCAAATCTGATTTTAAATAATCTGGAAAAATCAGACTTCTAGCCGTACGGCCTCTTTTGCCTCCCTCTCATGCCGGGCGACTTCTTTTGCCCTGAGCAGAAATTACCTTTTTGCCCCTGGACTTTCCACTTGGGCATATAATTCCTGTTATCCTTTAACTAGGATAACGTCGTTTTCAGAAGATATCCTTTATCTCCTAAGCAAATAGACTTTCTTCCCCAGTCGCCTCCGTTACTTCTGTTATAACGGGATAACGCTAGGTGACAACCTTCGAATTGTCGAAATCCAAACTTAAGCTACCTCTATCACAGATTGAGAAGTACGCTCAAGTTCTCCAAACTTTTGCTACCTCTATCACAGATAGTGAAGTACGCTCAAGTTCTCCAAACTTTAGCTACCTCTATCACAGATTGAGAAGTACGCTCAAGTTCTCCAAACTTTTGCTACCTCTATCACAGATTGAGAAGTACGCTCAAGTTCTCCAAACTTTAGCTACCTCTATCACAGATTGAGAAGTACGCTCAAGTTTTCCTAACTTAAGCTACCTCTATCACAGATTGAGAAGTACGCTCAAGTTCTCCAAACTTTTGCTACCTCTATCACAGATAGTGAAGTACGCTCAAGTTCTCCAAACTTTAGCTACCTCTATCACAGATTGAGAAGTACGCTCAAGTTCTCCAAACTTTAGCTACCTCTATCACAGATTGAGAAGTATGCTCAAGTTTTCCTAACTTCAGCTACCTCTATCCACTCGATAGTGACGTAAGCTTTAGTATCCATTCAGGTCACAACCTCCATTAATTGTCAAAATCTCAAGGATCCTAGACATCGTTCCTAACTATCTAGTGATGCTTGAACTACGATCAATGCTTTATTCCTCCGGGATACGTAGGTAGCCTTTCATAAAAGGTCCAGCCATCCGACCACTTTGGTCACCCTGTTCCTTCATCGCTCCTCAGTGGTGAAGTAACTCCTCATAGAGGTCCATATATCCGACCACATCGGTCACTTCTAGCATATCCCCAGTAGGATCAATTGCTTGACCTCCTAGGTCATTTTCTCTTCTATTTCCCCGGCAAGAGACCTGTTTCTCTCCGCCATTCCCCTGCGGATCTTATTCTGAACTACGATCTGGCTTGATTCCCACTCGGGATACGTAGGTAGCCTACCTTGAGGTTCAGCCACTCGACCACTTTGGTCACCTAATCCGTCTCGGCATTCGCCAGATCGGATCCTTTTCTATCGACAATCCCACTCGCCCTGCAAGTGACGTTTCCGAGGGGCTTCTGTAAGTACCCAAATCTGGCTCATGCCTTCAGGTTAAGTTTTTCGGCAATTCCCCGGACTTTCCTAAAGTCCGGGAGCAATTTCGAAACTGTTCCAAACCTCCCAAGGGCTGAAGGGACTGCTCTAAATAAAGAAACACGTTTTTCTTTTATGCAAAATTCCTTCTAGAAAGGCCACCTTGCATGATTCTAGAAAGATGGTGAGTCATACAGGATAATGCCGCACGGCTGCATTAGGAGGGGACCCCTAGCCGCACGGCCTCATTAGCCTTATCCAGACTGCCTATAAATAGAGCCCTCCTCTACCCATTTTAAAAAACATAACATATGAATTTCCACCCCCAAAAACTCCATTCAAGCACTGCTGCGAAATCAAGAAGTTGAAGAGTGCCAAGAAGCCACCTCCCTCCTCCTTGAAGCCTCCAAGAGTTGGTCCTTCCACTAGGAAAGATCCAAAGAAGAAGAGGTCACCACCAATGGTAACCTCTCACCCCCTTACCTTGCATTATACTTGTTCTATGTGATCTAATTGCTCTTTGCATTTACATATTGCTATTATATTGCTTGGGACTTGGTATTTGTTGTTAAAGATCCTATCTTTATTCATATAAATCATACTCCTTTGCATCCTTTGCATGAAATAAGCATCATTTGATCCTAAAAATGTAATCTTTGTATCAAAGGTGCATCCTTTGCACCCAAAAATCCATGCTTTCCATTAAAAATGCATCATTTGTATATAAAAATCATGTCTTTACAATAAAGGTGCATCCTTTGCACCTAAAATCCATTTTTCACATAAAATGCATCCTTTACATTAAAAATCATCTCTTTACCATCAAAGTAGCATCCTTTGCTTTCAAAATGACATCTTTATGCATCCTTTGCACATAAAATGCTATTTTCCTACATAAAAATGCATCCTTTGCATTAAAAATCATCTCTTTACCATCAAAGTAGCATCCTTTGCTTTCAAAATGTCATCTTTGTGCATCCTTTGCATATGAAATGCTAATTTTCCACATAAAAATGCATCCTTTGCATCAAAAATCATTTCTTTAAATCAAAGAAGCATCATTTGCAATCAAAAGCATCCTTTGCACCCAAAAATGTCATCTTTTCACTAAAAATGTCATTTTTACATGCATTTCCCCATTGTCCCCATTAGCAACCTTCGGAACGGACCGGTGTAAAGATCCTATCTTTACATCGTTTCTTCCATTAAAGGTGTCGTAATCTCTTTAGAAATGGATATACCTTGAACCCGATATCTCCGATTATCACTTAAGACGAGCATGAAAGCCCCTATATAAGCTCAATCGTCTTAAGGTGTAGGATTGATGGGCTAAGGACACTCCTTTTCTAAAGAACCTCATTTTGGACTATATAAGACCCAAGGTCAAAATAGCGATGATCACAAGTCCAAGATGAGGACGGGATCAAAATCCCAAACACATAAAATCCAAGGAATCCCTAGCGACAACCAATAAATGGTTTGTACGTCCGGAAGACAACTTGGGACATTCCCCCCCCCCCTCTTTTCAAACACATGCACACAAGAAAGCACGCCAGCAAGCACGATAAATGGAATCTTGGGAGACTTGCTACGGCAAGGCACCTTGGGTGAACGACGATCCGTTCTTCCCAAGGGGTTACTTAACCTCCGAACCCTAAAAAACCTTTTTTTCAAAGTTTTGAGGAAATCAAAATGGCGTGGCGACTCCGTTTTTCAAATTAAACCGGATGTTTTCAAACTCAAGTGAATCCGATTTAAAACACAAAAATTAAAATTGGGCACACATTCACAGCTATGCTCGGGCGAGTCAAGGCTCTGCTCGGCCGAGCACATCAGCAAAGTCAAATGTGCTACCCTTTAACCTTTACTTCTTTATTCGAGGTTGATTTCGTTTTAGCTCAAACGAGTGTGTACTCCACACTTTCTCTTACTCGTATCCGAGTCTAATACGAATACATTGATCTTTAGTAAATCACCATTACAATAAAATAGTTGATGACACTAAAATCACCAACAAATCCCCTCCATTTTAGTGTAATCCTTTGATTTACTAATCTTATAAATAACGAAACAAACGAATGCATAAATGAAAATGTCTTGCGATTGAATTTTCATCTTAGTATAATACACATTTCAAATACTCGAGAATCGGGGTGTCCCAACGATTGAACCCGTCAACTCATATGAATACCTGAAGATACTATACACATAAGTTTCGTACAATTCTCTATTGTTTAATCTTGACACTATTACAAGTCATGTGTCCATATCCAATAGTGAACATATAGGAAGCCAAGTCCTAGCTTCTTGAAGCGGCAAAACTTCATGTCCACATAGGTAGTTCCTTTAATCTTGCACCTTGAAATTACCCGGATCCGAAAGGCAGCGCAATCGCGCCCCGACATCTGGCATTTCCCCGCTTTGCAGCGTTTTCGAGTTGGAGGTGTCTCGCCGTTGTTTTCGCATTTGTAGAGTCACCACGCCGTTTTTATTAAGCCCAAAACATTGAAAAAGGGCATCAGTTTAAAGATAATTTTAAACTGTTTTTGTGTGATGAGATTTTGAGTTCGGAGGTCAGATGACTCCTCGGGAAGAGAATATTAGAATATTAGAGCTCACCCGAGTCGCCTCGTAAAATGAGTCTTTCAGATACCCCTAATATCCTTTAAAATGTTGTGTGTGTGTGTGCGCGCTTTTAAAAATGCATGCTATGTCGGATGTCTACATTGTACACTACGTATTGAAATGTATTGAAATAGTAATGGAAGGAAGCCTTACCAATGTTGGTTCGTGTCTGTCTTCCGCTGGGGAATAGTGTTTGAGGTCGGAGTAGCGTTCCGGTACGGATCGGGATTGCTTCGGGAGGGGCCGGTTGTCTGCGGACAGAGTTTCGGCGTGAGTTGATGTTGCAGGCTGCGTGCGGGCAGAGGTTCGGCGTGCGTGGGGATCGCAGGGATCACTCGGGCTGAGGTTCGGCGTGCATTGGGATCGCAGGGATCACTCGGGCAGAGTTTTGGCGTTGTTTAGGATCGCCGGTTTGACTCGGAAAGAGCCGGGACACCGTGGAAAGACCAGGCAAGGCCTCGGAGTACCACGAGGGGCCTCAGAGTACCTCGAGAGTGCCTCGGGGCAGCGCGGGAGCGTCGCGGGAGCGCTCGGAGAGGCTTCGGAGCACCACAAGGGAGCTCGGAAGGCCTCGGAAGTATCTGAAAGGGGCCGGGAGTGCCTCGAGAGGACTTAGAGGGGAAGCCAGAAGGCTTAGGGAGGAAGAGAGAAGTGGGAGGTGTGTGAAAATGAGGAGGGGGAGCCCTCTATTTATAGTGCCAGTTTAGGTGCAAGAAGGTCCGTACGGACCTTCTTGGTTATCCAGAATTTTGGTTTTCCTCGATTTGAGGGAATATGTAATGATGGTGAATATTCTGAAATTATGATGTCCCCTGAGAAATAAGGTCCGTACGGACCATCTTGACATGCAAAGAGGTCCGTACGGACCAACTAAGCATGAGGGTAATCATTTTCTCCGGGATTTGAGGAAATATTGTGGACTTTAAGGGGATTCAGTAATTATGAAAACAAAGAGGTCCGTACGGACCATTTTTGCTTTTCCAATTTCCTGAAAATTCCCAAAAGGTCCTTTTGTCCCTTTTTATCCCAGGAAGGCTCCTCCCTTGGTTTGACTGGGGGTTTTGAGAGGGTTTTGAGTGTCAGAGGTCGTCGAGACTGCGTTGATGAGTCTGCGGTGCTTCCCGTGTGCTTGAAAGGGGGTGATCCAGATTGGGGTACTTACACACCTGCATTTGCAATTTTTCAAAGGAACTATTAAGAAGATATTCTTCAACCTAACCATTACTTGTAGGTTTGAACACATACCTTGGGAAAGATAATAACATGTGTTCCAATCTCCAACTGCGAGCTTTCCACATTGAATTCAAGCTTTTAATGTTGTATTAGAAGGGAATTGGGTATCTCACAATTAGAGGATTAAATGAACTTTAATCCCATCCCCATTGCAGACTTATTTACCAAGTCTCTAGCTAACCCCTTCGTCAAGTGGTCAGCTAAATTTTGTTGCGAAAAAAGTGGGGTCGCCGATAAGATAAGGGTCCTAATCTGGATCGCGTGCTGGGAGATAAAGTGACCGGGGAGGTCAGTGTGAGGACGTGGTGGTGTCTTATTGTGTGACCGTTTAGGTCAGTAGGCTAGACCCTGTGATAGGATTCCTACGTATCCCTGGCGGGAATCAAGCCTGGTCGTAGTTCGGGTGTGGGGTGAGTGTTTTGTGAGTGCGGGCGTGGTAGTGCCCTGAAGTGTCGTGTGACCGCCGAGGTCAGTGGTAAGGACGTGGTGGTGTCCTGGGTGACCGCATAGGTCGATGGCCGGACCACTGTGATAGGATTCCTACGTATCCACGCGGGAATCAAGCACAGTCGTAGTTCAGAGGTCATGAAATTGTGAGTGCGGGCGTGGTGGTGCCCTGAAGTGTTGTGTGACCGTCGAGGTCAGTGGTAAGGACGTGGTGGTGTCCTAAAATGTGGTGACCGCCGAGGTCAATTGTGAGGACGTGGTGGTGTCCTGGGATGGAAATTTTACGATTTTCCTAATCGGGTGGTTTAAGGCCTTAGGGCGGGAGATAGTGATTTGGGAGGTTTATACGGTCTTCCGAACCGAGTGGTTTAAAGCCTTCCGGGCCGGAGGTAGTAGTTGCGATTATACGAGTCTCCGGGAGAGTGGTTTAAAGCCTTAGGCCGGAGATAGTGAGGTGGGAGGTTTATACGGTCTTCGGGACCGAGTGATTTAAAGCCTTTTTGGAGGTAGTAGTTTGGCTGATTTATACGGTCTCCCGGCCCGAGTGGTTTAAAGCCTTAGAGTTTGAAGATAGTATGAAGATTTGAGTCGTCTTACGGTTGCGGTTTGCCATGCGTGAGGACTTTGAATCGTCTTACATTTGCGGTTTGCCATGCGTGAGGACTTTGAATCGTCTTATTTGTGGTTTGCCATGCGTGAGGACTTTGAATCGTCTTAGGCTGCGGTTTGCCATGTGTGAGGACTTTGAATCGTCTTCTGGCTGCGGTTTGCCATGCGTGAGGACTTTGAATCGTCTTCTGGCTGCGGTTTGCCATGCGTGAGGACTTTGAATCGTCTTCTGGCTGTAGTTTGCCATGCGTGAGGACTTTGAATCGTCTTCTGGCTGCGGTTGTGCCATACGTGAGGACTTGAATCGTCTTCTGGCTGTGGTTTGCCATGCGTGAGGACTTTGAATCGTCTTCTTGGCTGTGGTTTGCCATGCGTGAGGACTTTGAATCGTCTTCTGGCTGCGGTGGTGGAGGCATGGCTGCCTTGAGCTTTGAGAGGTTTAGATGCCTCGTGCTTTGTCCGTTGGGGAGAAGGTTGGACTTACGATGCCTGCCGGTGTTCATCCGTTGGGGATTTATCGTGGCCTTGTAGGGGCTTTCAAGGATTCCCTTTTTGACTTGCTGGGGAAGGAGCTCGGGCTTACTTTGATGGTCGGTGTTCATCTGCTGGGGATATGTGGCCTTGTAGGGGCTTTTCCTGTTGAGAGGGTGACGTCGGGCTTACTTTGATGGCCGGTGCTTGTGTTGTCGATGAGTGGGCAAGGATGATGGCCGGTGATTGCTTCACCATTTGGCGTTTTGGAGGCGTTTTGTGCCTTGGGATTTGTACTCGGAGGTGTTGGCTCCTTCTTGCGCTTGTTTTGCCGTTGAGTGGGCGAGGTCCGGGCTTTGCCGACGGCAGTCTGCCGGGATATGTAGTCTTGTACGACTTCCCTTTGACTTGTTGGGGAGGAGCTCGGGCTTACTTTGATGGCCGGTGCTTGTTTGCTGGGGATGCGTGACCTTTTAGGGGCTTTTTCTGCTGGGAAAGTGTCTTTGGACCTGTTTTGAGGGCCGGTGCTTGAGTTGTCGTTGAGCGTTTTGGAGGCATCTCGTGCCTTGATATTCGTGCTGGGAGGTGTTGGCTCCTTCTTGCGCTTGAATTTCCGTTGAGTGGGCGAGGTTCGGGCTTGCATTGACTGCCGGTGCTTGAATTGCCGTTGAGTGGGCGAGGACCTTGGTCCTTACGGCCAGCGGCCGGTTCTTGAATTGCCGTTGGAGTGGGCGAGTTCGGGCTTATCTTGCTTCTGCGGTACTTGCGTTGCCGTTGGAGTGGGCGAGGTCCGGGCTTATGCTGACGGCCGGTTCTTGAATTGCCGTTGAGTGGGCGAGGTCCGGGCTTACACTGACGGCCGGTGGTTGAATTGCCGTTGGAGTGGGCGAGGTCCGGGCTTATGCTGACGGCCGGTGGTTGAATTGCCGTTGGAGTGGGCGAAGTCCGGGCTTACGTTGACGGCCGGTTCTTGAATTGCCGTTGGAGTGGGCGAGGTTCGGGCTTACACTGACTGCCGGTGCTTGCGTTGCCGTTGGAGTGGGCGAGGTCCGGGCTTATGCTGACGGCCGGTTCTTGAATTGTCGTTGAGTGGGCGAGGTCCGGCCTTACACTGACGGCCGGTGGTTGAATTGCCGTTGGAGTGGGCGAGGACCGGTCTTACACTGACGGCCGGTGGTTGAATTGCCGTTGGAGTGGGCGAGGTCCGGGCTTACGTTGATGGCCGGTGGTTGAATTGCCGTTGGAGTGGGCGAAGACCGGTCTTACACTGACGGCCGGCGGTTGAATTGCCGTTGGAGTGGGCGAAGACCGGTCTTACACTGATGGCCGGTGGTTGAATTGTCGTTGGAGTGGGCGAAGTCCGGGCTTACATTGACGGCCGGTGGTTGAATTGCCATTGGAGTGGGCGAGGATCGAGGAGGAGGGTATGCATGCCCGTTTCGAGCAGCCCCGCCGCATATCGAGTGGATCACGATAGATCGGTGAGTGTGCGGACTCTTTTCCATCTTGGCATCTTTTACGTATTTTCTCTTTTTGTTGTTGAGTATAAGCTTGTATTCTTTGGCGTTTCCTTGGCTGCTTGCTTGTGCAAGTCAGGAGAGCCTATGATATCTTGACTCGCCGTTATGTGGCGATGAGGTCCTTTGCGAAGAAGATGGCGTCGAAGCTGTCTTGTCGGTCTTCCCGACGCGTGCCGGCGTACCAGCCCGATGCCTTCGAGGCATTACGTAGATGTTCCTCCACCGAGAGCCGAGCGGAGCCACGGCGAGGGACCTTCGAGAGGCGGCATAGCATGGATGCCGGGGCGTCTTCGGAGCTCCGAGGCGGCCCCTTTATCGATTCTTCCTTCCTCGGGATGCGCGGGGTGAGGGATCCTCAGGCCTTCTTTCTTTGATCCTTTCGTCGGATTTGATCCTTCGGATTACTTTGAGTGGCGGCCTCGGCGAGGCTCGATACTACGACGACGAGGACGTGACGGGCGAGTTCACCGGGATGCCCGACTTCTCTCTGGAGGACCTTGGCGAGGATGATGATGCTGAGGAGTCTGATTAGTATTCATTTGCTTTCCCTCTTTTCATATCTTCTCCTTTTTTTTCTTGTTTAGCAACAGACATTTATGGGTACCTGTAATAAAACACTCGTATTTGCACGGCAAACAGCATTTTATTTTAAGATGTAATGTCATTTTGTGATTCTGGAATTGTCCTAGAAATGGTTGCTATTATTATTTTTTTTGTGCATGCCACGTGAGCTGAGAGTGCGTTTGTGGGTAGTGTATGTTTGCTTAGGGAATGGCTTTGGCCGGTGTTTGGGCGGTTTGGAGCAAGGTCTGGCGAGGACAGTGGTTGTTGCTTGTTTCTTTGGGGAAATGGGTTACGGTTGCAAAGAGGTCCGTACGGACAGACCTGCATTGCAAAGAGGTCCGTACGGACCACCTTTGCTTTTTGGGAGGACATAAATGCTTTCCAGTGTCTGGACTTTTCCCCATTCCCCATTTGCAGCCATTTTCGAGCTTTCTTCCCCATTTTCTCTAGGAACCTCCATTTTTGCCATGGATTCTTCGTATGTTCCTAGAATTTTGCCGAGGCTTTCGCAGGAGAGGCAAGAACACTTCCTTGGGCAGCTGAAAACGTGGATGCGGCGCCGTATGAGGCATCAGAGACGGGCTTTCGAGGTAAGGTTTCGTCTTAGCTCAATTTGGTCTTTTAAGGAGTTGGTTCCTGATTGGGATTTGTTGCGGGCTGCCGCAAAGTTCTGGGATGTTAGGAGGCATGTGTATTGCTTCTCCTACAATGAAATGGTGCCCACTTTTGAGGATTTTCGGGCTTTGATGGGGGGACCGGAGGTGGAGGCCATCTCGCTTCCTTTGATGGGTGGTGCTGCCGTGAGCGTGAAGCTTGCAGGTTTCCTTCGGACTTCGTTAGGAGAAGTGCAGGGCATGATCCTTGATTCGGGTCATATTGACATTTACGAGGCTAGGAGCGGTTCATGGTTGATGATGAGGGTGATGTCTCTTGGGACGCATTTGCCTTGTGCGTGATGGCGACGCTTTTCCTGGTCAGCTCCCTTGGCATTTGCGATGGCGCTTTGCTAGATGTGGTTGGGCCTTTGCAGAGTGGAGAGGATATTGTTCCGTTGGTCTTTGGGGAGACTCTTCATGGTATCGACCATCCGGCGGCCGGGGATCGGTTCATGAGGGGGAAGCCCCTCTTTGCTCACCTTGTGGCTGCGAGAGAGACTTGAGGCCATGCCCGAGGCTCAGACGTCGTTTAGCCCGTGGTCATTTGCTCGGCGACCTCTTGTGTTGGATATGGATCGATGCACTGAGAGAGATGGATGGCACGGCTTAGTACGCATCGAGATTATTTGGTGGGTTCCGCACTGGAGGATTGTGACTAGGAGGGTTTTGCAGGAAGGGTCCTACGTTGTTAGAGTTCCAGGTTTATCTTGGTCCTCCTTCTATATTCCGTCGCTTGTTTCCCGGTAGTTTGGGATGAAGCAGGAGCCTTTGTTGGGATGGGATGACCTTGCTACTACGGAGATAGCTTCTCTTTGTATGGCAGCTCCAGGTGCTTTCTTGTATTTTCTGAGGGTATGGAAGTATTTCGCTTTCCCTCCTGTGGTACTCCTTAGACGTCGGGGGAGTGTCGTATTGACGACTCAGTACCTGGCTTTGGTATGAGCGACGTGTTGGGCGATCCCAAGTGGCCTTGGAGAGCAGGCGTGTGGCGATTCTGGGACCCGGTTGTCGTAGGAGCTATTGCCTTAGGAGTGCCGAAGCCTGGTATGCCCCTGAGGATGTGACGGGAGACACTTTGTTTGTCTACGAGACTAGAGTTGACCGGCCGACGGGGAGAGGTCCTCTTTGCGGACTCGCGGGGAGGAGATCCGAGAGCCGAAGCACGGGCGAATGAAGCCACGAGAGCTGTTGGATTGTTTGACTCTACGGGGAGGACCCGGTTCTCGGGCGAGAGACGCAGAGTTGGTTCACGTGGAGCGAAAGAAGACTCGCCGGGGACGAGGAAGAAAGGAAAGAATGGCGAGGGACAAGCGCGAGACGGCGCGGAATGACCTCCTAGGTATCCATTCATTGCATTTGCAAACACATTATTTGTTAAACGTATTAAGTTTGTCTTTTAGCATGTTGTGAACTTGAGAGTAGACCGTGCTTGAACTCATCAAGAAATGTTGTAACCGTTAGTGATTTGTGATTTACTTTTAAAGCTTTGTCGAGGCCTTGAAGATCTCTTGTTTGCCTTTGTTTCTTTTGTGCACCTTGTCGGCGTCCATCTTTGGACTTTTACATTTGCATTTGTGGGCTGAAGCGGCTGGCCATGACGGCAATCCCCTTTGCTTAGGCTTTGTGCTTGGGCGAGAGGTTGAATGATCCCACGACAAGTCGTTTTGACGGTCTTTTCCGTAGCTTCCTTGCCTCTTGTTGGCGTCGGGCTCTTGACCTCTTTTTTGCAGCTTTTGCTTGAGCTTCTTTTATTTTTTTTTGTGAGCCCTTGCTCGAGCTCTTTATTTATTTATTTTTTTTGTGAGCCCTTGCTCGAGCTCTCTTTTTTTTTGTGAGCCCTTGCTCGAGCTCTCTTTTTTTTTTTGAAGCGCGTGAGGGCAAAGACAAGCCTGGCTTGGAAGCGGACATGAGTCAGTCGTTTGATCTTTGAGTGACCCTCGGATGTCCTTTGATGTTGCCGCCGTCGTTTGACTTGGTCAAGGTGACGTTGGGGCGTGTTCTTGAAAAGTGCGTAGCTTGATGGAGGTCTTGATTGACATTCAAACTTTTGACTTTTTGTGTATTTTTAGACCGGACCAATTAAGGTTGCCTATGTTCCCCAGGACTAGAGGGCTCAGTGCGTAGTTCGACACTACATGGAGTGCGAGATGCACGGTTGTTCTTCTTCGGGCGAAGTATCTGCGAAGTTTGCTTCCGTTATTTGGATTCATGAAGGGATTGCCGTCTAGGTCTGTCGGCTTCATGGCACCTCCGGAGAAGATCTTTTGAACCACAAAGGGCCGATCCATGTGGGTTCCCATTTTCCCAGTGGGTTGGTTCGAGTGGGAGGCTTTTCTTTGAATACAAGGTCGCCTTCCTTGATGTCTCGGGATTTGACTTTCTTGTCGAAAGCTCTAGCCATTCTGCTTTAGTAGGCTCGGACGTGTTCCATGGCCTTTAGTCGTCGCTCGTCTAGCGAGCCAATTCATCATGTCGGCTTCGTAGCCATTCAACTTCGTTGATGTCATTTTCAGCGGCACTCGGAGTGAGGGAATTTCGAGTTCAATGGGAAGGGCTCTGCTTCCATCCGTATGTCGGGCGAATGGGGTTTCTCCCGTGGGCATTTCGGCGATGTGCGGTAGCCCCAAAGTGCAAGGTGCGGCTTCTCGGGCCAATCTTGTCCTCGGGTGGTCATTTTCGGATGATCCGTTCGAGGGTTTTGTTTCTTTGCTTCCACGGCGCCATTCGTTTGTGGCCGGTAGGGAGAAGATTTGTGGCGTGTGATTTTGAATTCGGCCGGCGATGTCGAATTCCCCTCGAAGTGTGAACCATTGTACGATATGACCTCATTTGGGATCTGTATCGGCGAGATGATGTTTTCCTTGAGGAAATGCGCGACCTTCTTGGAGGTGAGTACCTTGTAGGACTTGGCTTCGACCCATTTGGTGAAGTAGTCGATGGCTACTAAGATGAACTCGTGGCCAGATTCTTTGCTGGCGGAGCAATTTTCCCGATGACGTCAATTCCCAAGTGGCAAATGGCCGGGGTGTAGTCATGCGGTAGAGATCGTGGGGCGGCGAGATGATTGAGGTTGGAGAACCGTTGACACATGTCGCGGCTTCGGACAAAGTGGATGCAATGCGCCTCCATGGAGATCCGGTAGTAGCCCATCTGAGAATGATTTGCATCGGGGCTCGGCGTTCATGTGGGGACCGCAAGCCCCATTGTGGACTTCGTTCATGAACTTGTTTGCTTCTTCTTGGGCGATGCGGCGTAGGAGTGGCCCGTGGTAGCGTTTCTTGTATAGCATGTCCCCGAGGATGACGAAGTGAGAGGCGAGGCGTTTTAGGGCCATGATGCTCTTGGTTTTGACCCCTTACGTGTGTGGGTCTTCCTTGTTCATGAAGGTGGTTTCCCGTTCTTGAGGTATTGGAAGATACGGTTTGTCTTTGGAAATGGCGTCGGACTTGCGTCTCTTTGGCTCTTGACAATCTTGCAAATCGTTGTGATTAAAACCTTCTCGGCGGCTTGGGCCCGGTTTTCTCTCGTTTGGCAACATGCTTAAATGTTTGCTTGATGCATTTATTTAATTAATGTGTTTGCCTTTTGTATAGATGAATTGTTATTAAGCTGTTTTGATTAGTTAACGTCATCATTTGTTAAAGATGCAATGAAATGATTTTTAGAAAGGTCGGACCTTTTATTGAAAGCGTGAAGGCGTACATTGTTGATCAAAGATTCACATTCGTTGGGCGTAAAGCGCGTCAGCGGACTCAAAAGATGTGAATTCACGAGACAACAAGACTCGAAGCTAGACTATAGGCGACGAGGGATTGGACCGAGCTTCATTACTCTCGGATGGCTGTAGCTCTAGAGGGAGTGGTCTTGGTTCGGGTGGCCAATCTTCCCTTGGCATGAGTCCGGGAAATAGCTTACATGCGGTTCGATTTCAAACCGGATCGCGGAGGTTTTGGTTGCTCCCACGATGATGTCCCTCCATTAGTGTTGCCACCGAGTCCTTGGGGTTTTTGATGATAGAAGTCGGCGAGGGCTACTTCTAAGAGGGCGAAGCATTCGGCGGTCGGAGTTGATTCTTGCGATGTTGATCACTTTCATAGAATCTGCCTCTTTATACAGGATCTTTGGTTGGACGACATTTACAATGTCGATTCGAGGGCGTGCTATATCTCCTTCCTGATTAGGCCTTGGAGGAGGTTGCGCCACTGTTCATCTCGGTCAGACACCGGCATGTTGAATTGAACTATCTTGTGATGGCTGTCCCAGTAAGATCCGAGAGTGTCGGCTAGAGGGTTGTCTTGTAGGGGGATCGGTGATAAGCCGGTTTGCAAGAGGGTTTTCGGTGAAGTAAGGGTCTACTCCTCGATCAATCTCCATCGGGCGTCCATCTCTTGATCCTCTCTTAAGCATTCTTCACGGTCGCATATATCGAGTTGTCATCTTGACCCATGAGCTCTTCGATTTCCGGCTCGTCGCGGCTTAGAGCGTGGATGTAAGGATCCACTTCGTAGCGGAACGGGGTAGGAGAATCATGCAGGGAAGAGAATTCGGTCATGTCGGGACCTTCTTACGGGTCATAGCTTGCTGGCCAAGCACTTGCCATTGCACTTGCTTTCGCGGATCACTTGATCGCTCCATTGGCATTGATGAATTTCACGCATTGGTGAAGAGTAGATGATCTTGCTTTCATCGATGTATCCAAGGTCGTCCCAACAAAGCGAGAGAAGGTTGGTTTGATTTCCACGACTTGGAACTCTACCGACTCCGGTTGTACGTCGAATTGGATCCTCGGATTGATGACTCCTACGATTGGTCGTGCGGTGGAATCGTAGGCTCGGATTACGAGGTGAAGGCCTTATCGGGGAGCGGTCGATGCGGAGTCGTTTCAATGTGCTCAAAGCGATGATGTTGACTGCGGAGCCGTTATCAATCAAGACGTTCGGGAGGAAGAACATCTCTATTTTTATGAGGATGAGGAGGGCTTCGTTGTGCCGATTCTCACATATCGGCAAGTCATCGTCTGTGAAGGCTAAACCGCTTCCCGTGCTACCGTTTGACTCGGTCTCTTACGGGAACGTTTGATCCATCCATTTGTATGCCTTGGTTGGGGTAAAGATCGTAGGGAGACAGTTGCCCTTGGGCGTTCTTGTACGAATTCCCGGTCACGAGACCTTTTGACTACGGTTTCACGCTCCCGGTCATAGCGGAGACTGACATCTTGCGGTTTCGGAAATTGCGGGTGCTGCTCCCGCTTGGAGTTTCGTCAAAGGCTATTGAGTTTACCCTTTCGTTCCGGGGGAATGGATTTCCGATGGTATTGGGACCACGAGGGCGTTCCAATTTTCCCTCCTCAATGAGCCCCTAGACCACCTGCTTAAGCACGAAGCAATTGTCGGTGGTGTGGCCGGGGTAGTTGTGGAAGGCATAGTGCTTGCTCATATCCATGTTGGGTTTGGGAGTCTTTGGTTGGAAATTATCGAGCGGCTTGAGAAGATTTCGTTTCACCAAAGCCTCAAATACTTGACCCCAAGGGCATTTCAAGGTTGTCTAAATCTTTGGAGCGTGGGAAACGAGGGGATTGTTATTCTTTGGGGATGCTTGATCGCGGTTTTACTTGAGCTCCGTTACGAATGTAGTGTACTATTCCCATTGCTTCTTTTCCTTTGGTCGGGCGGGAGTTGAAGTTGCCGGGTTTGTTCGATAACGGTAAGACGAGGCGGGGTTCTTTGTTGCCTTTTGAAGACTCGAGTCTTTTCAAACTTAGTCCGGCGTTGACCATGGCACGGAGATCCGGATAGAAATGGTGGTTGATCAAGGTCCTCAAAGATGGCTTGAGGCGGGAATGGAAGATGTCCATCTGCTCTTCTTTGGAAAGTGGATCCATTATCTCGCTTAGCTTCCAATTCCATCTTTTGTAGAACTCGCCCACGGTTCGTCATCCTTTTGTAAGGTGGCTTGCGGGTCATGGCGGTTTGTCTCCCATTCAAGGTTGGCGCGATACTTCTCCGGGAAGATTTCAGCGATCGATCCCACGTGGAGCGGTTTTACGCCTTCACATTGAGGAACCACCTTAGTCTTTGTGGATTTGAGGGAATCTTGAAAGTGATGCGCCATCTGTTGAGGGGTTGCCCCTTTGGCTCTCATACCCGGGACATAGGTGTCGATGTGGGTTTTGGGCATTACGTTCCGTCAAACTTTTCCATTTCCGGCATCCTGAACTTTGGAGGGAGAGGGATCACTTTGTTCGGATCGGTAGGCGGGGAGGGAGTCCTTCAGGGAACTATCTAGCTTACCTTGCATGTCCTTCATTTGTTCGATAAGCCAAGCCATGTGGGGATCGGTTGTGCGAGGTGGGTTACCATTTTCGGGGACGGAAGCCGAAGATGGAGGTGGATTGGGCGATGGGATCGCCATTCGGGAGTCTTGGGGAGGTAGTTGAGTGTATACCAACCCGTACCACAGGGTGTTGAAGTTGAGGCGTGATTGCCGGGTCCGCTAAGGGTTGTGTTTGGGAAGCTGGGAAATGATTCGTTAGCCCCAATTGGCGGACTAGCGAGGTGGCAAGCTTGAGATGTCGGGATATCCGCTCGGGATGCTGTCCACAGTAAGCAAGGGGACTTTTGATTGTGGTTGCGAGGCTCGTATAGAGGCAAAGGATTGAATCTGGGGATACCGAGATGCATTGGGATCGACGGAGCGAGGCACGTATGTGTGCTATTGAGTGCGAGCTTGATGTGCGAGCGGGAAGCTGGCTATCGAGCGGGCATGTCGGGGCTGCTTGGCCCAGCGCTGAGGAGCTTTGAGCGGAAGGCGCTGCGTTCTTTGGGATCTCGTAGCATGGCGGAGGCGGAACTTCTTGATAGCTTTGAGAAGCCGGGGGAGCCGGTATGTCTTCGTCCTCTATGAGAACAAAGGTTCCATCGGGTTGGGAGCTGTCTGTTCCTCGAAGACGCAAGGTGTCTACGATCCCGAGGCTTGTTTGTCTTCTTGGCGCTTCTTGATGGTTTTGAAGGCTCGCGGCACCTCCTCCATTGTCTGGAGGTTCCTTAGTGGCGGGGTTCCGTTTCCCTCACTTTGTTATACATTGATCCCGTCATGGGAGAGTAGCGGACGGTGCGAGCCGTTGAGCCCCGGAAGGGCTATCGGACCTTGTGACCTCGATGCGAAAAGGCGGCTTCCAGGTATTCTCAACCACTCTCGGTTATTTGGAGGGTGACGGGCAAGGATTTAGACACGGGAATGACCTTACGGGATAAAAGGGGAAAGCTCACGTGGCATGCGGTTTTGTTTCTTTATTTATGATTTTTTTGTTGTTTTAATTTACTTAAAACATGTTTTCTCGAGAATCCTAGGTAGGTTGGAAAAGATTGCTCTTCTTTTCGCAACTATGCTAGATCTGGGTCGATGGAGACCATACGTGCGGCTATAAACCCCTCGTTTTGCACTGTATTTCGACATCCCGGGGTGGACGGCCCGGGCGAGGGTCCTATAGTGCAAGCGGTTTCCACCGGCCTAAACGAAAAATCGAACCTAAGGACCGAGCTGTCATGTTCGTTTTGATGCATTAGCCATGTGAATAGTGAACCGAGCCGGCCACTGAGTCAAGATCGGGTCAAGAGTTCGGCATGACCTCTCTTTACCTTGCTTGCGCAAGGGATGCGTGACGTTAGGCGTTGGCGGGTCATATTGTCATGGGCGACGTATCAAAGGCTTGATGACATGGTGTCGTGTGGGCATGGATGTATATCAGGGATGGAACATCGTTTGGGTGTAGCCGGAAATCAAGATCGGAGTCAAGATTTTAACATGACCTTTCATCGCTTTGCCTTTAGCGCGAGGGATCTTGAGTTCCGAGCCTTGACTCGAGAAAATGGCCGGCATGGTATATGTATCCAGGTGTATGACATGGGCCCAGGTAAAAACCAACCGAGTGCGGGCAGACGAGTGTGACTCAAGACTCAAACGTGCGGGGTTGACGCTTGGCTAGGATGGGATGTTTGGAATGATCCGTGCGCGTCCAAGAGGCCTAGGAAGACCAAACGGACTGCAAGCGAGACCACTCCGGGTTGAGGGTTGTAGTGTGCGGTGTATCGGCGACGGTGAGTAGCGTGCGGTGTAGCAGAGCGACGGTGCGCGTAGTGTGCGGTCTCTAAAATTCTTTTACGAGTAAAAACGAAGTTTTTGAAAAATTTTAAATGTATGCACAGATGTATATTGATGCATTTTTTTTGTATTTTTTATTTTGTAAAATAAAATAAAAAGTAAAGCACGTGCACACACACACAACAGTTAAAGGAAGGGGTAAAATGAAAGTTTGACCCTCATCATCGTTTTAAAAATCTTTTGTTTTGTTTAAAAGTTTTTAAAACAAAAAATATCCCCAGCGGAGTCGCCAACTGAAATTACCCGGATCCGAGAGGCAGCGCAATCGCGCCCCGGCATCTGGCATTTCCCCGCTTTGCAGCGTTTTCGAGTTGGAGGTGTCTCGCCGTTGTTTTCGCATTTGTAGAGTCGCCACGCCGTTTTTATTAAGCCCAAAACATTGAAAAAGGGCATCAGTTTAAAGATAATTTTAAACTGTTTTTGTGTGATGAGATTTTGAGTTCGGAGATCAGATGACTCCTCGGGAAGAGAATATTAGAATATTAGAGCTCACCCGAGTCGCCTCGTAAAACGAGTCTTTCGAATACCCCTAATATCCTTTAAAATGTTGTGTGTGTGTGTGTGCTTTTAAAAATGCATGCTATGTCGGATGTCTACATTGTACACTACGTATTGAAATGTATTAAAATAGTAATGGAAGGAAGCCTTACCAATGTTGGTTCGTGTCTGTCTTATTTGGGAATAGTGTTTGAGGTCGGAGTAGCGTTCGGTACGGATCGGGATTGCTTCGGGAGGGGCCGGTTGTCTGGCGACGAGTTTCGGCGTGAGTTGATGTTGCAGGCTGCGTGCGGGCAGAGGTTCGGCGTGCGTGGGGATCGCAGGGATCACTCGGGCAGAGGTTCGGCGTGCGTTGGGATCGCAGGGATCACTCGGGCAGAGTTTCGGCGTGGTTTGGGATCGCCGGTTTGACTCGGAAAGAGCTGGGACGCCGTGGAAAGACCGACGAGGCCTCGGAGTACCATGAGGGGCCTCGAGTACCTCGAGAGTGCCTCGGGGCAGCGCAGGAGCGCCGCGGGAGCGCTCGGAGAGGCTTCGGAGCACCACAAGGGAGCTCGAAAGGCCTCGGAAGGATCCGAAAGGGGCTGGGAGTGCCTCGAGAGGACTTAGAGAGGAAGCCAGAAGGCTTTGGGAGGAAGAGAGAAGTGGTACGTGTCTGAAAATGAGGAGGGGAGCCCTCTATTTATAGTGCCGGTTTAGGTGCAAGAAGGTCAGTACGGACCTTCTTGGTTATCGAGAATTTTGGTTTTCCTCGATTTGAGGGAATATGTGATGATGGTGAATATTACGGAATTATGATGTCCCTGAGCAATAAGGACCGTACGGACCATCTTGACATGCAAAGAGGTCCGTACGGACCAACTAAGCATGAGGGTAATCATTTTCTCCGGGATTTGAGGGAATATTGTGGACTTTAAGGGGATTCAGTAATTATGAAAACAAAGAGGTCCGTACGGACCATTTTTGCTTTTCCAATTTCCTGAAAATTCCCAAAAGGTCCTTTTGTCCCTTTTTATCCCAGGAAGGCTCCTCCCTTGGTTTGGCTGGGGGTTTTGAGAGGGTTTTGAGTGCCAGAGGTCGTCGAGACTGCGTTGATGAGTCTGCGGTGCTTCCCGTGTGCTTGAAAGGGGGTGATCCAGATTGGGGTACTTACACACCTGCATTTGCAATTTTTCAAAGGAACTATTAAGAAGATATTCTTCAACCTAACCATTACTTGTAGGTCTGAACACATACCTTGGGAAAGATAATAACATGTGTTCCAATCTCCAACTGCGAGCTTTCCACATTGAATTCAAGCTTTTAATGTTGTATTAGAAGGGAATTGGGTATCTCACAATTAGAGGATTAAATGAACTTTAATCCCATCCCCATTGCAGACTTATTTACCAAGTCTCTAGCTAACCCCTTCGTCAAGTGGTCAGCTAAATTTTGTTGCGACCGAATAAACTCAACTGAAATCACACCATTCATGATCAATTCACGAATCATACTATGTCTGACACCTAAGTGTCTAGACTTCCCATTATACATCTGACTATAAGCCCTAGCCAACGTAGCTACACTATCACTATGGATAAATATTGGTGATATCGGTTTTGGCCATAATGAAATCTCATATATCAAGTTTTGAAGCCACTCTGCTTCTTTTCCAGCAGCAGCCAATGTTACGAACTCAGATTCCATTGTAGAATGTGTAATACATGTCTGCTTTTTGGAAGCCCAAGAAATGGCACCTCCTCCAAGCAAGAACACCCAACCACTAGTAGAAGATGAATCTTCTTGGTTGATCCAACTAGCATCTGTGTAACCTTTTAATATAGAAGGATGTCCACAATAACACAACTTGAATACCCTTGTTATTGCATGCCAATGCTGTCTACTAGGATTACTAGTGAACCTGCTCAATCTTCCAACTGCATAAGCAATATCAGGTCGAGTGCCCGTCATAGCATACATCAAACTGCCAATGGCTTTTGAGTATTCGAGCTGTGATACAGGTTTACCAGTGTTTGACACAAGTTTTTCAGTTGGATCCATGGGAGTACTAACTTTAGAACAATTATCACAATTAAATCTTTTGAGAATTTTCTCAATATAATGAGATTGTGTAATTGCAATTCCCTTGTTCATCCGTTTAATCTTTATACCAAGAATTACATCAGCTTCTCCCATGTCCTTCATAGAAAACTTTGATGACAAAAACTTCTTAGTTTTATCAACTACATTTTGGTCCGTGCCAAAAATCAACATGTCATCTACATATAGGCAGATGATTACACCTTTGCCGGATTCATCAAATCTGCTATATACACATTTGTCTAACTGATTTAATACAAAACCATTCGACAAAACAACCTCATCAAATTTTTGATGCCATTGTTTAGATGCTTGCTTCAGCCCATACAATGACTTAATTAACTTACATAACTTATGCTCATTACCTGGCATAACAAATCCTTCAGGTTGTTTCATATACACTTCTTCTTCCAAATCACCATTTAAAAATGCTGTTTTGACATCCATTTGATGGATCAATAGATTCTGAATAGCTGCCAAAGCTATCAGTAATCTAATAGTAGTGATACGAGCACCCGGTGCATAGGTATCGAAGTAATCGATCCCTTCCTTTTGTCTATAGCCTTGGATTACCAATCGAGCTTTAAACTTGTCAATTGTTCCATCGACTTTCATCTTCTTTTTGAAGATCCATTTGCACCCTAAAGGATTACAGCCTGGTGGTAAATTAGACAAGACCCATGTATTATTTTCCATAATAGAACTAATCTCATCATCGATTGCTTTTTTCCAAAAACCAGCATCTCGAGATTTTATTGCTTCATCATAGGTTCTTGGATCCTCCTCTATACTATAATAGTAAGAGTATTGAGATTCAAATTGATCTCTTGATCCCATAACTATATATAGTTGAAAATCAGAACCATATGATTTAGCTTTTCTTGCTCTTTTACTTTTACGAGGTTCGGGTATCTCACTTGGTATCTCAACTGAATGATCATTCATTTCAGCCGAGATTGGTATAATATCCTTTGGTCTAGGTATTGAAGAGAAACGATTCTCATCAAAGATTGCATCTCTCGATTCTATAATTGTGTTAAAAGAAATGAAATCATTAGGTTCTATAACATAAAACCTATATGCCTTGGAATGCTCAGCATATCCAACAAAGATGCAGTCAATACCTTTTTCTCCCAACTTTTTCCTTTTAGGGTCCGGAAGTATAACCACGGCCCTACACCCCCAAACTCGTAAAAATGTCAAGTTTGGTCGGTTCTTATACCAAAGCTCATATGGGGTAATTTTGTTCCTTTTATTAGGAACCCTATTCAATAAATGACAAGCTGTTAACATGGCTTCTTCCCAAAACCCGTCACTCAAGCCCGAGTAAGATAACATGGCGTTAACCATTTCTTCAAGAGTTCTATTTTTCCTTTCAGCCACACCATTTTGTTGTGGTACATAAGGAGTCGTAGTTTCATGAATTATCCATACGGTTTGGAAATATTTAGGATCATAATATTCACCACCTCTATCCATACGTAAGATTTTAATCAAGCCATTTTGTTGAAGTTCAACTTCTGTTTTATAAATTTTAAATTTATCTAGGGCTTCATCTTTTGCATGCAGCAAATAAATATAGCAAAACCTAGAAGCATCATTTATAAAAGTGAAAATATACTTTTTATTGCCTAAAGATGGAGTTGCATGAAAATCACATAAATCACTATGTATTAATTCAAGTTTTACAGATTTCCTTATAACACTTTTAAAAGGTTTTCTAGTGATTTTTGTCAACATGCAAGTATTACACTTTTCCGTATTTTTATCAATAGCAGGAATCAAATGTCTTAAACCAACAACGATCTTTACAAACATGAGTTGTGGCACCGGAATCAATCCACCACGCAATAGCATCATCATGCACATAAAATGCTTCAGAAATTAGTGAAACAAAATTTTTAATAAATCTATTCCAACTATGTACTAAATTCTGACCTTGGTTTTGAGAATGGTCCTTAGACTCCTTTCCCGAACCACTGGTGCTTGCGCCATTCGTTTTGTTTCCAACACGACAATCCTTCTTAAAGTGACCGGTTTTGCCACACTTCCAACATGCCAATTTAGGCCTCTTGTTGGAACCAGAACTATTGTCTTTGAAACTATGTTTCTTTCCTTTATTTTTATTGTTTCCACCCTCATCAATCATATTTATAGAGGGTCCAGCAACTTCTTTTCCTTTGCCTTTGTCATTCTCTTGCGTCCTAAGAAATTCCTCTATGCGCAAGTGACTACCGAGTTGAACCAATGACAGATCGTCTTTACCATGTTTCAAGGTGTGTTTGAAATCCTTCCAGGAGGGAGGCAATTTGTCAATCACACTTGAAATAGATATTGACTCATCCATCTTCAGCCCATATTGTGTATATTGTCCAAGGATTCTAAGGAGTTCATTGAATTTTTCCATGACAGGCCTTGAATCGACCATCTTGTAATTATTGAAATTACTTACAAGGAACTTCTTACTCGAAGCATCCTCAGCCATGTACTTGGATTCAAGAGAATCCCATAACTCTTTTGAAGATTCCTCATTCTAATAAATATTAAATAAAGAATCAGACATACCGTTTAATATGTGTCTTCTGCAGATGTAGTCATCATTTTCCCACTTCGATCTACGTCTGATTGCTTCCAAGTTATCATTCTCCAACAGTTCTGGAATTGGGGTAGACAGAACATACACCACTTTTAACGTTGTCAAAAGGAAGTGCATCTTCTTTTGCCAACGCCTGAAATCTTGCCCTTCAAATTTGTCCAGCTTCCCAAATTTAGTCGTCATCTCCTTCACAGTACTTCCTTTAGCCATGAGTATCACAAAAAATACTTTATTCGTTTGTTGGGGAATATATAGGGTCTCGGTGTTAATAATAGGCTGGATATATGATTGAATCGTGTATAATCCACTTTCCGAATAAAGTATTTCGACCCTTATTGCCTGGGTTACACGAAAGCTTTATTGGGATAAGACAATCACACAATTTGTTTCTAGGCAAAGAAGACAAATCTAAACTTGAGAATTGCTTTATGTTTTCGTTGTTCTTGTATCACTCTTGTGTTTTCTTGTATGTACAAAGGAGATCAAACTCTGTATATATACAGATGAAAAGGTATCAGTTAAAGGGTATAATCAATAGCCATGACTTTAGCCAACCATTGTGTCTTTTCAATTTGAAATGACACCAGTTCAGGAACTGCTCAGCCGAGTCATATGACTTGCTCTGCCGAGCATACATGTCCAGAGATTTTTGCCCAACTGCACGGACGTGTCATTTGAACTTGTGAGTACCCCGATCCGAACTCATGTTTTGGATCCACTATTATTGATTTTTAGGCTTATATAATTGCTAAAATGCAATATTAAGTCCAAATATCCCACAAGACAGCCAACCCATTGGGCCTGCCAAGCATTCAGCCCAATATGTCAAAAAGATGTACGCTGTCGTCCGACATGGAAAGACACTAAGGCAGTTTAGCTGCCCCTGTCGGACGACAAAGGCCTTCCCCTCAGCCTGCCTATAAATACAGGGCATGGCTGATCATCTTGGAAGACTTGAAGAGAGGGTTTGGGGAGGATCGGCATAATAGGGAAACTACGTCCAAAAGGAGTCTCTCTCTCTCTCACACACACACACACACACTCACCTCCCTCCTCACACACACACACACTTCAAGGCTAAGATCTAAAGAAGCTTCCTTTGTTGGTGTGTAGAAGGGGTGGACACCATACTACTGGTGATCTCACCTTGTGGACTACAATAGGTAGCTACTAAACCCTTCTCCCTCTTTAAATAGCCTTTTAATACATTCATACTACCTTGCATGCATATTTGCTTTAATATTATGTAAAAATTGGGATATTTGCATGATAAAGGTGGTGGAGAAGTGAATCTTCAATATTCACTTCTCCCCACCTCAGATCTGGACATTTGGTCATATTAGGATCAATAAAGATTCAATCTTTACGCATTTGCATGGAGTTAGGAGGTGATGGCTACTTCAAAGTGGCCAAAAACATGTGATTTATCACATTTGGCCACTAAAGCCATGTGATCCTCCCATAATACTCATATATTATCGTTATATTACTGCTTACAGTTAATAAAGATGCTTGGTTTGTCTTGAGAAACAAAGGGGAATCAAACAGACTGAAGGGCACAGAAATGGCCTATCCTTGTCGGACGACACAGGACTCCATGGAGATCCTGTGTCATACGACATGGAGATCCTAGAAGGCTGTAAAGCCATTCTTGGACTTCAGATCTGTCCAGTTTACTCCCTTTGTAACTCAAAGCTTACCTAAGCATTTTCGTGGCTCATAAGCCACTATTTGGGTGCCTATGGTCTGTTTGGGTGCGATTTATTGGAGGCGGTTTGCCATATGACATGGATAACTTCGGATGTTCCATGTCATATGACATTCCGTATCATTCAAAGTCTATCGTGACTTTGCTCACTCCCGTCAATCCCAAACTGAGCTTAGACCTTCAAATAGTGTCTTTAAATGAGTCAAATAAATGTCGTTCCAGTTCCAGAAATAGCTTGGTCATTGTAATAGACAATCTGACCATGAGGCATCATGTCGTGCGACACCCTCTTTCTGTGAGGTCCTGTGTCGGACGACATGGGAGTTCTCTGGGCAGATTGTCTTACCTTCTGCCTTGTTATGATAATCATAATATGTAAAAAGGGTGTGGCCCCCTGTCATGGCTCACAAGTTGTACTCAGCTTTTACATTATCAATGAAATGTCAAATTTGCATGCTTTACACATCGACACATATTGCACACACACTTTGAATGTCCAAAATTGTCCAATATTGATTGAAAGTCTCGAAAGAGGCGTGTTGGGTGAACTCTCTAGTTCTTCCCAAACACGTAACCAGACTCCCGAACCCAAAATCTCTTAAAATAGGTTTTTCAATGTTTTCCTCTAAAAACGGCGTGGCGACTCCCAAAACCGAAGTTTTTCAAAACTTATCGTATCATTGCAATACATACAAAACCTCTTTCAAAAAGGGAAAATGATATCGATAACCAAGACACATACATCACATTCTCTCTTTTTTCGGGGCGAGCGTTCATTCAGTGGCGACTCCGCTGGGGACTTGCATTGAAAAAGTTTTTGTTTTTTTTTTAAAAAAAATGATGAAGAAGATACTTGGTATATAGGTGGAAACCACTAACCTTCCTGTACCGCTCCCTAACCCAGGGCTTGGGATAAATGGTGGTCTAACAATCCCACGTACCAGTATCATTCTTCTATTTTCTAAAAAAAAAAAAAAGAGAAAAGTTTTTCTTAAGAGGGTCTAACTTTCTTTAAATCAACTTGGACAATTTCGACATTCTCCTTGTGTGTGCATGTGTGTCATTTTGTGTGCTCACGTGAGCTTTGCCATGCTCTATGGTATGTGATGCCTTTGGGAGCCGGGGCTTCTCCCTTTGCAATTTGCTCTTCCCGTTGATCAGAACAGGGCAGGATGGCGCTGGACTACAGCTACTGGTAAAATATGATATTTGGGGTAGTCTCCTTTTGTCATGCTTTGACTCATTCTCTTGTTTTTCCTTTGCATATTGCATAAAAAAAAATATATCTTTTACAAAAAAGCAAAAAAATATTTTCCTAGAAAATACCTTCACACTACTCGCACTCTACCCGCACATAGAGTTAGAACCTGGGAGTGTATGGACGGCATCGCGGAAAGTGACATGTTTCGCTGACGTTTGAGCGCCTAAAGTCCTCCTAGCCTGTGAGTCAGCCAACACTTGTCCGTGACACACTGTCTACCATGACCGGTTGGTTTTTGGCCAATAATTTTCAAAACATTTCCAAACTTGGTTTTCAAACTTTTCTCACAAAGTCCGAGTCATGCATCGTCTCCAAAAATCTTGGCATACTCTCCCTCTTCATGTCGGAATTACGACATAATTCAAACGTAAGTACGCGTTAAGATCTCTACATATCTCGACGTAGGTACATATCGATTTCTCGGCTTGGCTTCGTGAGAGGTCATGACGCGTTCTCGGCATGTGTCAACACGGGACCATGTCGAATTCTTAACGCATACCAACGAGAGTTATGCCAAAATTTCGCCGCTAAGCAACGAGAGGCCATGCCAGATTTCCAACTCGAAAAGAGGAGAGGTCATGCCCAATTCTTCCAGGGTTTTACCTCCAAATTGCGGTCTCGTACATTCAAACGTACGTTCGACCCTCTCTCCTCCCGAGTTTAGACGTTGACTTGGACTTGGTTTTGAAAACCCCGAGTTTGACTTGTTTTGGCTCGTATGCCCATAGGTTCGTTCTCCCTTTCGATTGGTGGGTTCCACGTGCCTTATAGGACCTCTGTCGGGATTTTCCATCCCGGAGGTGCAATACAGGTGGAATACAGGGGGTCTATAGACGTAGTGATGGAACCCACTGATCCAGGAATAGCGTAGAATGCGAAAAAGAAGGTTCCCCCCTTTTCCAACCATTCCTAGGATCAATAAAAATCATTTTTTATAAAAAAAACAAAAATATATATAAAAATATATTAAAAAAAAGCATATGCATGAGTCCGTCCTCAGCCTATCCTCTCCCCTACCTAAAACCGTTCTCTCCCCCTTTCAGTGAGCAAGTATTGGGTCAGAGTTCCGGGTGGTCGGTTAATCAGTTTCTCTCCAGTCAAGGGTTCTTTTCCAGCAGTCTCAGAAATGACAGATTCACAAGTCTCAGCGGGTTTGGGTCCGAACGCAGGTGTTGATCCAGCTCAGAATCAGAATGTCAGCCAAGGTGTAGGGCCAGATCAAGGTCAGAATGCAGGGCCGAACGCAGCTCTGAATGCCTCTCCTAGCGGTGGTTATGGCATGGGTCCTCACATGACACCCCCGGGAAGTCCGTTTGTTAACCCTCACCCAGGTTTCAACTTCTCTCAGGAAGCTTCCCTCTGTGCTACTCTCGAAGCCTCTCGTGCCCGCGAGGAACCCAGTTGGGCTCGCTATGTCGAAGTAATGCGCATGCAAGGTGTTGCCGTAATCCGTCACCCCGATGGGTCATACGAAGAAATCAGGGAAGAGCCCGATGTTACTATCACCGGCACTGGCTTTGTTCCCCCATCCTCACCTAGGCAAAGCCTTCACAATATGCCCCCACCAGTCTCCTATGGTGTTCCTGGCTCCCTCTCGATGTCGACTCATGGGGGTATGTCAAGACCTCCCCCTATCCCAGTATCTACTTATGGTATGCAATACGGGCCGAGGGGCGAATCAAGCTCCTTACCGAAGGTCAGTGCTCAGGACCAGTTTATGTTTTATCCCCAGAACTAGCTTGGGCAGGGTCAGCAACCCAGTAGTGTCAATCAGGAGCCGTTTGGGTATACTCAGAATCAGTTTGGGACTCGGGGTCAAAGTCCGTATAACAACACGGGTCAGCCGTCTAACCCAACCTTTGGTGATCAGTTTATGGCTACTCATGATTAGTCCAATCATCAGCAGAGCAGGTATTGCATGTCAGGAAACCAGATTTGCCAGGATCAGATCCCGCAATATCCACAACCCCAATTTCAAAACAACATCCCTCAGCCTGCGGTTTGTTCTCCTCTCACCCAACATCTGTACGGTTCCTCCCCATATTCAGCTCCGTGCACCGGTATCAGGTCCCCTGCCCATGGTCAGTTCGGCAATCAATCAGTACAGTTCGGACCCCGGAATCCCGATGTCCAATTCAATGGTTACGACATGTACGGGAACAAGATCCCCAGCCCAGTTGGCTTAGTGGACAGCAATGTTAGCATACCCAGCACGCTTGGTCTTCCTCCGGCTGCCTTGCCAATCAGGCCCATGCCAGAATTCCCAGTGCCATCCTCAACAGTAGCTTCGACTATGGGACGACCCCCATGCTCCGAGGTTTCAAGTTTGAAGGAAGAACTGAAGTATGTGAAAGAACAGTTGCACAAAATGACTTTTGGATCCAACATGGTCAGCTCCGTAGAGCTCAAGGACTCTAAGGCCCTCCCGAAGAACTTCAAGATGCCCCCCATAACTAAGTTTGAAGGCTCCACATGCCCTAAAACTCACATGAACAGCTACATCATGTCAATGGGTGCCAAAGGGGCCACCGAAGAGATGCTAGCCCTTTACTTTCACTTATCCCTCGATGACTCTCCTTTGAGATGGTTCCTAGGTCTTAAACCGGAAGCGAGGGTTACGTGGTCCCAGATCAGTGATGCCTTTTGGACAAATACAAAGGAAGTGTCGAGTGGTACACCACTCGTAGTGATTTGATCGGCACCATCCAGAGGCACGATGAGTCCGTAACAGACTTTTATAAGAGGTGGAACAAGAAACTTAATGAGTTGGCTCACCTAATTCCCCTCTCTGACGAGAAGTCCATCTTCCTTTCATGTGTCAAGCCATCCGTCAGGGAAGCCATTGGCCGGGTGTACTACCCGAATCTGCGAGAAATGGTGAGTGCAGGGGCTGAAAGCGAGAATGCTACCTATTCCATTGTTCCAAGCTCTACCCCTGTCGCTCCAAAGGGTAAAGAAACTGCTGTCTCTAACACCGTCAACTACATTCAAGGGGAGAAGGGTCAGTTATCTGGCCGTGGTGGAGGAAGGCCTCAGCGGCAGAAATTCGATGATTTGGGGATGCCAACTGAGGAGGCATTTAATGGTTTGGTAAAGGCTGGGCTGATCAAGCCTCTGGATAATTATAACTCGATTAAGGCAAATCCCAATCTGGATACTAGCAATTTTTGCCTCTACCATCAGTACCCTGGACATGTTACCAATGACTGCGTCCCTTTGAAGCTGCTCATCCAAAGGCTTATTGATGAGGGGAAGATCGAGAAGGCTCCTCGCCCTAATGTGATTACCAATCTTCTTCCGTAATCTTCACCAGAACCCAGGGCCCTCCCATCCAATATTAATACAGTCAATCAGTCTTTGTAGGATCTAGATTGTCTGTTTGCTTCTTTAATGAATGTCCTTTATTGGACAAGAGTCTGTCAAGTCCACGTTGGACTAGTCTTTTCTTCCAATGATAAAAATCTTTGTTTATCTTCTTGCTAGACTCGAGACATCACTTGCACACCCACTTTACAATTAATTGAAATAGTCTTATCCTAGATGATCACCTTTGTTGCTCAATCTCTAATGCTTTGAAATAACTCATGTTTAAATTAATCGGAGTGAGAAAATCAATTAATATCCTTCTCAAATTGGGGCTTACCAACTCCCCATCTTGCATCTCATATGCTCACATCTCTTTCATTATCCTCATCATTTCATTGACCAAGAATTTGCATGAATCTTTCTCATTTAAAGCTTAAGCAAGCAACGAAGACTTAATTTCGTTTAGGTCATCCGGTAGGGATTGCGGTTGAAGCCTTTCACCCATAGGAAAGCCATTACCTCACCCTCACCAAACAATATCCTTTCATTTCAAGATCAGAGTGTTTTGAAACCCCGTCTAGCCATCATCCTCGCTTAGAGAAGTCCAAGCAACGCCAAAGAAATTAGCTTCAAGAATTGGCAATGCATAAAATATTCAAGTCATGAAGGAAGGAAAGATAATCCTCAACTCCTCAAAGAGGCCTTCCAAGTTATCAAAAGAAGGATTTTCTAATCCTCAACTCCTCAAAGAGGCCTTCCAAATTCTAAAAAAAAGGATTTCAAATCCTCACAACTCAGCAAAAATCCTCGACTTCTCGAGAAACTCTCCAATGTTCACAAAAGAGCCCAAACCCTCGAAGGTTCATAAAAGTTCTCAAATAGCTTGGACTTCCTCTCACCGTTACCTTAACCAATCCCAGGCCATCCTCTCGATTTTAGAGGATATTCCCTTTACCATTACCCTTGCCTTTCGCCAAAGTCAAAATTTGACCTCTCATTCTTAGAGGCAATCAACCTTCCTCGCCGTAGATTTCCCAAACACATCCTCAAAAGCCAACCTCTCATCTTTAGAGGTTCAGTCAGTAAAAGGCCCAGCCGACCTCTCGTCTTAAGAGGTCACAATTTTCCAAATTACCCGATGGCCGGTCGAAGCCTTGAAGCCCAACTACAGTTCCTACCGGATAGTAGTTTCATTCTAATATCTTCGAGATCTAAATCAAATTAATAATTCATTGCTTGCTTAAACCAGAGCCAAATCCATCTCGGCTCAAAAGATCATCAATCTAAGATTGTGCAAATTCAGTCCATTCATTTGGCACTTTATGTGAGCATATTTCATTTCTCCTCCACAAACACTTACCGCGAATATCCCATTGGGGCTTCGCGTCCGTGTCTTTCATGGAAACTCCAAGGGGATATGATCTTCAATCCCCCAATTCTCAAAATCCTCGAGGGTCCTCGAAATCTCGAATTTTCACATTCATTCTATTCATTTGGGATAAGCCTGAACTACGGCGACCTGAGCTCCTCATCATGGAGGGGAACGTAGGCAACCATCATTGGTCCGGTCGAAATCACAAACAAATCTCAGAAAATCCGGTCTCATCAAGGACCGTTCTTATACACTTTCCATCATTCCGGACTTGATCTCGATATCAGTTGATTTTCTCCTTGTGATTAATCAAAATATTTGTTCATATCAGACTTAGAGTTTGAATAACTCGAACATCAATAAAGGGTTTTAAGCAGCTTTGTGATCATCATGAATAAGACAAGTTTTCAAGTGTCTCGATAAGTCTTCTCTCTCACCGTCATAGGGAAATAGAGCCAAACACTGTCTTTCTGTCAGCAGGGGCTTCCAAACACTTTTCCACACCTTGTCGTGTTTCTAATCTCTCAAAAGAGTCAAACCCAAAGCAAGTGTGTCATACACGAATTCGGGATTCATTCCCACTTTTCAAAAAATGTGCCCCTGCACGTATATATTTCCAAGTCTGTGACTGATTGACTAAGGTCTGGAAAGATGGGTGCCTCCTGGGTCGCGTGATGATTATGCCTGTAACAGGATTGCATTGGACCTCTCTTCATAACGTTCCATCTTGAGCCAAATGTTGGATCCGGGGGATGATGCCAAGGTTGAAGATGAATTTTGGGGCTGCTGTGACTGCTGGAAGTCGCATTTTGCGAAGCCGTCCTTTTACAAACGCTGGGGCTAGTTTCCCAAGAAAGTCAGTAAACATGACCATCCATCGGACGTCAGAACTGGCTGCATCTGCAGCACTCCATCGGCAATCCGATGCTTGCTCAAAACCTGTCCAAAGGAGCCCGAAACTCTATATCCATTCCCCCTACTCACCAGCCGTATGGGAGAGGATTTGGCACACTTTGCACCCAAATACATTACCAACCCCCAATAAATGCCATCCTTTCTTGCCATTTCTTGGGACGGACTAATACATATAAACAAATTAGTCTAGATGCTATCAATAAAATGCATTAGTTGCAAAATACAAAAATTTTATGTTACAAAGTGAGAAGCAATAGATTAGTGCATGCATTGCTCCTTCTCTCTATCTAAGAGTCCTAAAGCATGGCAAAAGAGGGCCGCCGCAATCAATCCGGCTCTGAGTTGTCGTCAGGGCGCTCACCGCCCTCCTCGGAGTTGCTCTCTCCGCTGTCGTCCTGGACGCTGCCTACCTCCTCCTCAGAGCCGCTATGCTCCTGGCCATCGCTGCCACCCTCCTGTACCTCGTGGATCTCGCCATCCGAATCATCATCATCCTCATACTGGGCCCAAGGCCGGGGCTCGCCATAATATCCATGCCACTCAGGCACTGTGGCAAGCGGGGGGCTGGAAAAGATCATCCTCACCATCATCATCGAAGGCCCGTCTTGCAATGACAAATGAATCAAAAGTCCATCTTGAAGTGGCAAATCATCGTCAAAAGTCTGTCTTGCAACGACAATGTTCATCATGCAGCCAGTCTGGCAATGGGCAAGTCCTCAACAGCCCGTCTTGCAATGGTGATTCATCAGCAATACCCATCTCACAACGGCAAATTAACAGCAGAATCTGTCTTGCAACGGTATAATCAACAGCAAAGTTTGTGTTCTACCCGAAAAATGTTTCCAAAGTCAGCCAATCACTTCAAGTGATCTTCGTGCGCACAACCCTCGCAGGTAAGCACAGCACAGGTATGAAAGCATATCTCATTCACCTGCAAATCATCATTACTTCCTCAGATAAAGTCATCTCAAGTCATACAGTTCATCTCGCTATCCTTTTGAGTTAATCTTGATCACCTATTTTGGGCTTGTTCTCATACCTCTTTAGGCTCGTTCCTATCCGTAGGCTTGTTCCTACACCTATTTGGGCTTGTTCCCATACCTCTTTAGGCTCGTTCCTATCCGTAGGCTTATTCCTACACCTATTTGGGCTTGTTTCCATACCTCTTTAGGCTCGTTCCTATCCGTAGGCTTGTTCCTACACCTATTTGGGCTTGTTCCCATACCTCTTTAGGCTCGTTCCTATCCGTAGGCTTGTTCCTACACCTATTTGGGCTTGTTCCCATACCTCTGTAGGCTCGTTTATATCCGTAGGCTTGTTCCTACACCTATTTGGGCTTGTTCCCATACCTCTTTAGGCTCGTTCCTATCCGTAGGCTTGTTCCTACACCTATTTGGGCTTGTTCCCATACCTCTTTAGGCTCGTTCCTATCCGTAGGCTTGTTCCTACACCTATTTGGGCTTGTTCCCATACCCCTTTAGGCTTGTTCCTATCCGTAGGCTTGTTCCTACACCTATTTGAGCTTGTTCCCATACCCCTTTAGGCTTGTTCCTACATCTATTTTGGGCTTGTTCCCTTACCTCTTTAGGCTTGTTCCTATCCGTAGGCTTGTTCCTACACCTATTTGGGCTTGTTCCCATACCCCTTTAGGCTTGTTCCTATCCGTAGGCTTGTTCCTACACCTATTTTGAGCTTATTCCCATACCTCTTTAGGCTTGTTCCTATATCTCGCTAGGCTTGTTCCTATGCGTAGGCTTGTTCCTACACCTCTTTAGGCTCGTTCCTATATCTCGCTAGGCTTGTTCCTATGCGTAGGCTTGTTCCTACACCTCTTTAGGCTTGTTCCTATATCTCGCTAGGATTGTTCCTATGCGTAGGCTTGTTCCTACATCTCTATAGGCTCGTTCCTATATCTCGCTAGGATTGTTCCTATGCGTAGGCTTGTTCCTACACCTCTTCAGGCTCGTTTCTATATCTCGCTAGGATTGTTCCTATGCATAGGCTTGTTCCTACACCTCTATAGGCTCCTTCCTATATCTCGCTAGGATTGTTCCTATGCGTAGGCTTGTTCCTACACCTCTTCAGGCTCGTTCCTATATCTCGCTATGCTTGTTCCTATGCGTAGGCTTGTTCCTACACCTCTATAGGCTCGTTCCTATATCTCGCTAGGATTGTTCCTATGCATAGGCTTGTTCCTACTCCTCTTCAAGCTCGTTCCTATATCTCGCTAGGCTTGTTCCTATGCCTAGGCTTGTTCCTACAACTCTTCAGGCTTGTTCCTACAACTCTTCAGGCTTGTTCCTATGCTTCTTTAGGCTTGTGCCTATACCCTTTAGGTTTGTTCCTATACCCTTTTAGGCTTGTTCCTACACCCCTTTAGGCTCGACCCTATGATTCATTTGGGTTCAAATACCCGCCTCTCTCAGTCTTTCACAATATCATTACCAAGATCCTTGGCCCGGAATGGCTATAAACTACCCGGTCCGGAAAATCGTACAGTTTCCAACACAGAAAATGGCCCGGAATGGCCATAAACTACCCGGTCCGAAAAACCGTACAGTTTCCAACACAGAAAATGGCCCAGAATGGCCATAAACTACCCGGTCCGGAAAGACCGTACAGATTTCCCACACAGTAAAAATCCACGGGTGACTCCCAAAGAAAAAGTCAAGTTCGCGGGGTGACTCCCCATCAAAACAGTCAAATTCGCGGGTGACTCCCAAAGAAAAAAGTCAATTTCGCGAGTGACTCCCAAAGAAAAAAGTCAAATCATCAAAACAGTCAAATTTGCAGGGTGACTTTCCAAAGAAAAATAGTCAAATTCGCGGGTGACTCCCAAAGAAAAAAGTCAAATCATCGGGATGACTCCCCACCAAAAACAGTCAATTTCGCGGGTGACTCCCAAAGAAAAAAGTCAAATCATCGGGGTGACTCCCCATCAAAACAGTCAAATTCGCGGGTGACTCCCAAAGAAAAAAGTCAATTTCGCGGGTGACTCCCAAAGAAAAAAGTCAAATCATCCGGATGACTCCCCACCAAAAACAGTCAATTTCGCGGGTGACTCCCAAAGAAAAAATTCAAATCATCGGGATGACTCCCCACCAAAAACAGTCAATTTTGCGGGTGACTCCCAAAGAAAAAAGTCAAAAAATCGGGATGACTCCCCACCAAAAACAGTCAAGTTCACGGGTGACTCCCAAAGAAAAAAGTCAAATCATCAGGGTGACTCCCCTTGGAACAGTCAATCTCGGGTACAAACGCCTACCTTCGGGGTGACTCCCCTTGGAACAGTCGACCTCGGGTACAAACACCCACCTTCGGGGTGACTCCCCTTGGAACTGTCAATCTCGGGTACAAAACTCGTAGCCTTTCATTGGTACAACTTATTCTGCAGCCAAGCGTCATGCCAAGAGTTCTAAGGAGGATCAGTCAGAACTGCCCTCAAGGTGTCGCGACTTCACAGATGGTCAAGTTATCTCCTTCGAAGATGAGGATAAGGATAACATGTTGGACCCCCATCATGATGGTCTAGTTGTCCAGGTGCAGATTGCTAATTATGTGGTCAAGAGAATTCTGATTGATGGCGGCAGCTCAGTTAATATAATCTTCACTCATGCTCTGGAAGAGATGGGCATTCCTTTGTCTGAAGTTGTGAAGAATTCGTCCGTACTGGTAGGGTTCAGTGGTGAAGTAAAGCAAACAGTAGGAGAAATCAAGTTGCCTATCTATTTGAAGGGTATGAATTCTATGGAAAGATTCTGTGTGATTGAATGCTCATCCTCGTACAATGTCATTTTGGAAAGACCTTGGATCCACAACATGAAGGTCGTGCCGTCAACTTATCACCAGTGCGTCACATTTCCAACACCTTGGGGTGTGGCCAAGTTGAAGGGAAATCAGCAGGTTTCTAAAGAGTGCTACAAGGTTAATATGAAAGCAAGTTCGGTCCCTCGTCAAGCATAGCAATTAAGGAAAAAGGCCCAGGATGTTCTTGAAGCAGTGGAGCATGAGACGAAAAGTATTTCTGTTGATGAGTCAAACCCTGAGGCCCAAGTGCAAGTTGGTACAGATCTTCCATCCGAAATTGAGGAGGAGCTAATTGAGTTCTTGAAGAGTCAGAAATGTTGTTTTGCGTGGAAGCATGAGGATATGACAGGAATAAGCAAGGACATCATTACTCACAAGTTGAACATTTATCCAACCATCCGTCCTGTCCAGCAGAAAAGAAGAAAGTTTGCCCATGAGCGGAACCAGATTATAAAGGATGAAGTTGAGAGGCTTTTGAAGTCCAAGATGATCAGGGAAGTTCAATATCCAAGGTGGTTAGCTAATGTTGTGGTGGTAGAGAAGAGGAATGGCAAGTGGCGAGTATGCGTGGACTTCACAGACTTGAACAAGGCCTGCCCGAAAGATCCATTCCCTCTTCCTCATATTGATTCTCTAGTTGATGAGACAGCTGGCCACGATATCTTGACATTCATGGATGCGTCCTCAGGATTTCAGCAAATTCAAATGGAGCCCTCAGATCAAAAGGATACGGCATTTATGACTCCGAAAGGTATATATTGTTATATTGCTATGCCATTTGGTCTTAAAAATGCAGGGGAAACTTATCAGAGGCTGGTGAACAAGATGTTCAAAGATCAACTTGGCAAGACAATGGAAGTCTACATAGATGATATGGTAGTAAAATCCAAGCATATTGAAGATCACGTGAAGCATCTTGCTGAGGCGTTCAACATCTTGAAAGCTTTAAACATGAAACTAAATCCAGCAAAGTGCAATTTTGGTGTTAAAGCAGGAAAGTTCTTGGGCTATATGGTGACTAAGAGAGGAATTGAAGCCAGTCCCGAACAGATCAAAGCTATCCTCAACTTGGAATATCCCAAGAATATCAAAGACATCCAAAGGTTAACAGGTAGAGTAGCTGCCCTAAATAGATTTATATCTAAATCATCTGATAAGTGCAGGTTATTCTACGAAGTGTTAAGAAAGAATAAACTCTTCCAATGGACTGACCAACATGAGGCAGCTTTTAAACAACTTAAAGAATACTTGATGATGTCACCCCTACTTGCTAAACCAGAACGTGGTGAACGCCTTTATTTATATTTAGCTGTATCTGAGAATGCAGTTAGTGCAGTGTTGGTGAAAGAAATCCAAGGTGAACAGCATCATGTTTATTATATGAGTAAGTCTTTACTAGATGCTGAAACGAGGTACTCTCATCTTGAAAAGTTAATTTTAGCCTTCACTACTGCTGCTACAAAACTGCGTCATTATTTTGAAATACATTCTATAACTGTTAGAACTAACTATCCTGTGAGAAATGTGTTGAGAACTCCAGAGATGTCAGGCAGATTGGCCAAGTGGTCGATCAAGTTGAGCATGTATGACATTTCATATGAGCCAAGAACAGCCATCAAATCTCAGGCTCTAGCCGATTTTATAGCAGACTTTAGTACAAGTTTGCAGCCCGAGGTGGAACTGGAAGTACAACAGCTTGAAGGTAAAACAATTCCTAGATTTTGGACACTGTATACAGATGGAGCTTCAAATTCCAAAGGAATTGGCTTGGGAATAGTTCTGAAATCCCCTCAAGGTGATATCATACCTCAAGCTGTATCTTGTGAATTCAATGCGACGAATAATGAAGCTGAGTATGAGGCTTTAATCATGGGTTTAACTACAACTTTAAGTTTAAATATTACTCATATAAATGTATATGTTGATTCTCAATTGCTCGCTAACCATTTCAATGGCAGTTATATGGCGAAGCATTCCAAGATGACTCTGTATCTCCAACATGTCAAAGCTTTGGCTTCAAAATTCCTGTCATTCTGTTTGGAACAGGTCCCTAGAGAAGAGAATACAGAAGCGGACGCATTGGCCAACTTGGGTTCAACTTGCAAGTCTATGTTGCATACTAATATTCCCATTATTTATGTTAAGTACCTGGCAATAGACCAAGTGGAGGAAACTTAAGAAGTTACTCAATCTAATGGGGCACAAGATACAAGTTCATCTTGGACCCAACCTATAATTGAGTTCCTTCTACTTGGAACTATTCCACCTGATATTAAGAATGCTAGATCTTTTAAAATGCGTACTTCAACTTTTGTTTTAATAGATAATGTGTTGTTTAAGAAATCTTTTGCAGGACACTATTTAAGATGTATTGACAATAAGCAAGTTGAGCTCGTGCTGAGTGAAATCCATGAAGGAACATGTGGAAATCATTCTGGTGGGAAAACATTGGCATCGAAGGCCCTCAAGACTGGCTATTACTGGCCAACCATGCGTCAAGATGCCATGAGCTATGTGCAGAAATGTGATGCCTGCCAGAGACACAGTAACATCTTGCATCAACCTGCTGAACCTCTACATTCTATCGTCTCATCTTGGCCTTTCATGCAATGGGGCATGTATATTGTGGGCAAGTTGCCTAAAGCCCCTGGAGGCAAAGTGTTCATGCTGGCAATGACTGATTATTTCTCATAGTGGATTGAGGCAGAGGCCTATGTGCAAGTAAGAGACAAGGAGGTAGTTTCATTTTTAAAGAAAAATACTATTAGCAGGCTTGGCGTACCATCAGAGATCATATGTGATAATGGATCCCAATTCATAAGTAAGAAGACTAGAGATTTTTGTGCTTGTTGGGGCATCAAGCTGATCATGTCTACGCCGGTCCACCCTCAAGCCAATGGTCAAGCGGAATCAAGCAACAAGTTGATTGTGAACAACTTGAAGAAACGCCTAGATCAAAAGAAAGGAAAATGGGCTGAAGAATTACCACTTGTACTTTGGGCAGACAGGACCACTACAAAAGGGGCTACAGGTAGAACTCCATATTCCTTGGTATTTGGAGCAGAAGCTGTAATTCCAGTCGAGGTGACAATCCCAACAGCAAGGTATGGTTTATTAACTCAAGATGAAAATAATCTCTTGCTAACCCAAGATCTAGATACAATTGATGAGATCAGGGATTTAGCCAAGATAAGGATGGCAGCCTATCAACAACTGATTGCTAGATCTTACAACAAGAATGTCAGAATAAGGAGATTCCAGGTTAGTGATTTAGTTTTGAGAAAAGTATTTCAAAATACAAGAGAACTGAATGCAGGTAAATTAGCTCCCAAGTGAGAGGGACCATATCTTATTGATGCTGAAGCTGGCAAAGGGGCATATTGGTTGTCAACCCCAAGTAGAGATAGGGTCCCTAGGAGTTGGAATGCCATTCATTTAAAGCTCTATTTTATGTAAGTCAAGTTGTTAAAAACTAGACTTCTCAGGTATGATTTAATTTATGTCAAGTTCATTCGTGTGTTTCAATTCTCAATTTTACTGGAAATCCTTACTAACTTAAGCATCGGAGGGGTGTTAGCTACGCTAACACCCAATCCTAACACGAATTTGTTTTGCAAGGTATACGACTTGAGCAAGCGGAGTAGGCTCAACATGTTAACACGCCAGTACGGCTCCGACATGTTGAGACTTAAGATGGAGCAGGTTGAATATGTTAACACGCCAGTACGGCTTCGACATGTTTGGACCTGAGATAAAGAAGTTCAACATGTTAACACGCCAGTACAGCTCCAACATGTTGAAACTTTAGCTGGAGAGGGATGGAACATGTTGACACGCCAGGACGGCTTAGACTTGTTCTGTTTCTTCAAACGACTTACCTTTGATCAAAGGTACATTTTACTTATGGTTAAAAGATTTACATCTTTTCTAAAGAATTAAGGTTATGACACCTTCGCCCGTGCGCACGATTTCACACTTATTCAAGTTGTGACTATTGGTTTTAACATTGACATGTTACCTACTGTTTATAACATCAACATTTTATCTATTGAACAAACACAAGTATTTCTGAAGAACCTTCTATAAAACTTCAAAATATTCCCAAAAGATTTCACAACTAATGGATAAGTTGGATAAGCCAACAAGTCCCTTAAAACCTACGGAAAGCTTGGAGTACTAGACCAACCTAGTACCCCCAAATAAATTGTCTGGGCTCTTATGAGCCATTACATAACCGAATAAACAAAAAAGAAATTGTTTTTGTTACCCTTCCTTCCAAACTACTTAAAATATTCAAAGTGTTCAAACATCTTTGCCCGCTGCCGCTGGTATTGCAGTTGTCTCCTTCTCTTGATTCTTCTCTTCAACTTGAGTCACCACTACTGTGGGGCCTCCCCAACCCCGGGACCTATAAACTCGTGCCCCAGCTGGCGGGTCCCCAAACCATCCCCTAAAATTAAAAACTTTTCCTTCAAATAATCTAAGAGTTACATAAACTTTTGAAAACCAACTATAACCTGTTTTAATTTACAACATTACATGGAAAATATTTATAAAACGTTATACATATTTAATTTTCTCAATTTAATAATAACCACACTTCTTCCCAACTCCCAAACACTAAACGTACCCTGACAACCCAGAGGACGGTCCAAACTCCCTTTCGCCCTCACCGGTCTGGTCTACCTGTCTCAGCTAGAACTAAAAAAATTAAAGGGAGAAGGGGTGAGAAATAATCTCAGCAAGTTATTATGCATGCAGCAATATGCCATATAAGATGCAACACGCAAGCAAGTTGTTCCACATCACATTTGGAATACTGTAAACACATTACATTACCTGATCTTACCTTTTCCCGTCTGAACAATAAGTCGTACTACGTGGGTATGGGCATACATCCTCATGGGAACCCATCCTCTATATGTGTGAACGGCTTAGGCCTATTCACGCCTTACAAGACCCATTTTTCAGGGAACCATGTAAGGTATCAGTATCCTATGAACTGATTAGGCATATCCATAGTAACTGAGCCCCAAACTGTGGCCACAGTGCGGTGGAAACGGATACAGGTATAATGAAACCCGAGCACCTTATGTTACAACTTCTCATAAGTGGTCGTATTCCATTATACCCCCGAAATATCAGCTGATATTAAACATAACCATAATCACATTCAAGCACATAACAGTTACTTGAAGTCAAATCCACCCAATAGGATATCAATATATATAACATGGTATAATTACTCATGTTGAACAGTATAAAACATGGTACAATTACTCATGTTGAACAGTATAAAACATGGTACAATTACTCATGTTGAACATCTCAATTAGTGTAACATATATATAAACACTAATGAGTCAATATAATCCACGTATGGCATGTATGCTCATCATCAATTCCATGATGCCGTGCAACAATTATTTCACGCACCAATTTAACATATAACCATTCCCAAGTAATCACGTAGGGGTATAATAACATACAAGTAGCTTTACGTGTTCATAACATCATATTACACAACTCCCTTTCAAGTTCCATAAACAGATACCAAGTTTCTATAAACTTTGGTTCTCAATTAACAATGGCTTTCAGCCGTTTTCCAAGCAATATTTAAAGCTCTTCCCATAATCCGATTTGGCCAAGTAAAACGTGGTTGTGAAGTACTAATGTTGTACTAGATACAGGATCAAAAAGTGTTCCAATCCGAGTTGTTTAGTCTAGGTTTCCAATGCCTCAAACATAGACCAAGGCTGCAGATTGAAATAAGACAGGTGCTGAAACTGTCTTCCAAGCAACTTTGGATCAATATTTAAAGCTCTTGCTAATATCTTTTTGGCCAATTCCAAGTTCAAAAATGTTGTACTAAACTTGTACTACAAGTATAGTTAAAGAGTTATTAAATTTATACTCACTAACCTAGGTTTAAAAGCTTGCAAAGGTGCTCACTCAAGGCAGTTTTGAGCACGAGTCGTGCATGGAAGCACGAGTCGTTTCCAAGCCCTGCATGACTGCCCCAAGCTTCACGACTCGTTCCACGAGTGCCCCTGAGGGTCACGACTCGTGCTCATAGGCACGAGTCGTGCCCTTCCACCAGAACCCTTGAAATCGACCACAACAGCAGCAGAACAACACAACACAACAACAGTTCAATACCAGTTCCTGCCACCTATGTTCTCAGCAACTCAAGGCCCTTTTACAGTAGTTCACAGACCTGGTTTGGACCTCTAATATACTCCCTTACTACCCTATAACACATATATAAAATGATTCAATTCCAACTCAAGCCATAATATCAACTTTTGCTATATCCATTCACCTCACTTGGTCACTTCGAATTCAAGCACCAAGAACAGTTTTCCACTTTACACCAATCATCCATAACATCATAATAACAACTTTAATCATGGTATAAACAATTATAACAAAAGAACATAACAACTTACCTAAAATGATTCTAGAATTCCCAACACCCATTCAAATACAATTTCCTCATTCTCAACCAAGTTCCCAAGGCTATGACATCCAAGTACTCTTATTCAACCCGACTCGTTTCCTTTTCCGTTTAAACACCCAGATAAAAAGTCCAACCTTGACTGAGTTCATTATAACACCTAATATCAAGTTTTATAAATAATCCTTCCTGTTTAATTCCGAGGCCATTTTAATTGACTACTCATTACAAGAACCATGAATATCACCTAAATCCTTAACATTTCCAAGCCAAGTAAACGATTTGCCACTACCATATGAAATTCCAACCCGAACTTCCCTTGTTATTCTCAAAGTCGTAAAAAAGTGACTAACATTTCAACAATCATATATATAATATAGTAATGCCACACATAAATACCATTTTATCATTTCCAAGCCAAACCTTATTCCACTCAATTAAATAATTCATTTTTCCCTTTTTATTCCTACAACCCAAATAAATTTCGAAAATTACCAAAAGCAAAATATTTTGGTCCAATAATACAAAATATCATTTCTAACACATAATATCATCATTCAACTTAATATGCACAACTATTTGAAAGAAATCATAATAACTTACTTAAAAATGTGCCGGAATAAAATGACGATCTGATCGGCTCTAAATGTTGTCCTTGGCTTCCTGATCGCTCCGCCGCAGTCGGATCGTCAATCGGACTAACGGTTGATTTTCTAGAATTTTTGAAAAATATTTTGGAACGGAGGAAATACTCTTTTTCTTTCTCTCTTCATCTCCATTTCTCCCGTGCTCTCTCTCTCTCATGCCTCGGTTTAACTGGAAGGAAGGAGAAGGGGATAGCTTTTATATTAATCCATTTTACAATTTAGCCCTTCCAAATTGAGTCATTTCAATTAACTAACTTAAATTTCCCATTTACGCCTAGGCCCCTCAACTTTTGTGAAGCTTTTTATTTAATGTTTTCAATATTATAACTTTATCAAAAAATTCCTATTTATTCCATTTAAACATTAAATAATTAAATTTAATTTATTAGCATCACTAAAATATCAAATCAATTATTAAGATGTTAAAACTAACACATAAAAATCCCAATTATTATGAAATGCATAAAATAATTTACTACGCACCTTACTCCCACGTGCTCAACACGTGATCAAAATAGAGCCTAGGTTTCGGGTCGTGACATTCACTCCCCCTAAAGAAAATTCGTCCCGAATTTTTAACACACTTACCCTACTACCCAAATAATCACAAATATCTCTCACGCTTCTCGAATTCCCGACTTTCACAACTCGAATATTATAGGTTTGAATTCCCGGACTTGATTCGACTAACTCTCAATGGTTTTTCCACCCAATCACATCACATGAACAGACTAGGTTGAAAAATCAATATAAGGGAAAGGATCATAAGGACTCTTCTCCACTGCAATGCTGCATACGGCGTCACTTCAATACTGGACTGATCACCGCTGATATATGCACTTCAACTAAGGTTACACGAACTTCTCAAAATTAATGAAAATCCATCGGATACACACATCACACATTCTCAAGATTCGGGATAGTTCTCTCTGCCTGTCTGCCCAATCCATCTGGAGATATAACGTAAATTTGAAGGCATCGGGAAGTCCCAAGGTCTCGTACTCAATCTTCCCACAACCGCAATATGAATCTCGCATCTTGATTGGTATAATATAGTGATTAATACTCCGTAGAATCGACCAACTCTCTCGCCCATACTATTAGGTTAACTTTCCCTTTTCGTAGTTTATTCCTCTTGGTATAAATGAGCCAACTCTGATCAATATATCCACTATTACTCGAAGGCGTCTCATATCTTCAATGTCATGGGTAGTCCCGTTATAAAATCCATCACAATGTCTTCTTATCCTCATTCTTCTAACCCTTCTTCCGTGTTTGATACATCCTCAAACGTCTTGAATACATCGTAAATCTTGATTTATGGTCTTCCTCTAAAATGGATCTCTTATTCTCTTGTAAATATGGTACACCAATTCTGTCGTTGAAGGTTAATATTTCATCAGTCTTCAATACAATATCTTCAATCCTTCCATTGGTCAGATAATTTCCTCAATTCCGAATCATTTGTTGAACTTCCATAGAATCTTCATACCGGATAGGGTAGCTCGAACATTCGCAATTAACATCTCTTCTTGCAACTCTCAGAATAGCAACGTTGATAATAAAGCCTTTCGGCTAATAGCATCTGTAACCACCGTAGTCTTCTCGGATGTTATATAATAACGCAATTATGTTCTTTGAATACTTCCAACCATTTATCTACATGTTGTTAAATCCCTTCTGATAAAATAAATACTTCAATTCTTGTAATTAGTGCCAATCTCAAAGTTAACTTCATATAAAGGATGTTTCCACTTAAGTAACGCAAATTAGTCGTAATCCATTCCACGCTTCCGCTGCGCCACTCTGATTCCCTCAAAGCATAAGCTACCGCTTTCCCCATTCTGTATAGGAACACAACCCAAAACCTCCCGATTGACACGTACATGACAATCACAAATTCTAACATCCATCAAGTAGGATAACGATCGAGACTGCAGTCAATTCATTCTTCAATTATGTAGAACTGATTTCACCTTTAATATTTCACCTAAATGATATCTCCTTCGAGATCAATTGAATCACTGATATTACAATTCTTGGAAATTCATCAACATTCTTTTGATAACAACCTGCCTAACCCAAATAACAGCGGAGTTCTAACATTTTCGAAGGTTGTTCCATTTGACCAAGGTCTCAATCCTCGAAAAAGTAATAACAATACCGGGCTTAAAATTACAAGACCCCAAAATTACCATCTTCTCGAGCCAAATTCACACTTGGTGAATTCCATTAACATTTGATTCTCACAAGATACAGGTAACATAACTTGCAATTGATTTTGAAAATCTTTCCACAACTCTGAATATACAAAGATAGCATCCATCGAGCTAATCACTAAAATATCAAAATCGGGTTTTAAAAATTCTACTCATCATATTTACAACACAACCAATGCCCCTCTATAAGGTGTTTTGGATATGGGCAACACCCTAACATAGATCCATACGGAATTCTATCGCCCTAACTGGCGGCAAGAAGTACTCTGATGGAAACACTTTACCAATTAATTTACCACCGGTACACGACATATTATAGGCTACTTTTACTCACTTCTAATACTTAAACCAAATAAACCTCACATTATTTAAACTATACTTTTCGACATTTAATGCATATATGACATAAATATCAATTAATAACTTATCCGCCTCAACTAAACACAGAGGCAATTCAACCATAGATAAGGAGACTCGCTTCTTGCGACAGTCCTCCCCAAGCACAACAACTACTTAACCAATTCAGGTCAGGTATAACAATAAATCACGGATTGGTATATCTACCACATCCATTGGCAATACATGCCCACATAATCACGACTACCATGATAATCAAGTATAATTCGAGGTACTCTCCCATAGAAGTAGATACCTCTAGCACACAAGGCAAATTCTTAGGCCAATTATGCAAATAAAAGCAGAAATACAATGCCACATAATAATGAGGTGAACGGGGATTCATACAAGTATTGCCCCTACTTCCTGAGACAGGTAATATACTTCTAACGACAGCGGAGGAATCTATCTCTCCATTTTACTCACAATTCCTTAATCTCTTGGTTGGTCATTACTAATTTCTGCTATTGAACACTTCTTGCACTAAACACTCGTCGTCAGGTATCACACACTCCCCCTTAGACTAGACTTCTACCCTTGACTTCTAACCTTAGCTCTGATACCAACTGTGGGGCCTCCCCATATAAACTCGTGCCCCAGCTGGCGGGTCCCCAAACCATCCCCTAAAATTAAAAACTTTTCCTTCAAATAATCTAAGAGTTACATAAACTTTTGAAAACCAACTATAACCTATTTTAATTTACAACATTACATGGAAAATATTTATAAAAAGTTATACATATTTAATTTTCTCAATTTAATAATAACCACACTTCTTCCCAACTCCCAAACACTAAACGTACCCTGACAACCCAGAGGACGGTCCAAACTCCCTTCCGGCCTCACCGGTCTGGTCTACCTGTCTCAGTTGGAACTAAAAAAATTAAAGGGAGAAGGGGTGAGAAATAATCTCAGCAAGTTATTATGCATGCAACAATATGCCATATAAGATGCAACACGTAAGCAAGTTGTTCCACATCACATTTGGAATACTGTAAACACATTACATTACCTGATCTTACCTTTTCCCGTCTGAACAATAAGTCGTACTACGTGGGTATGGGCATACATCCTCATGGGAACCCATCCTCTATATGTGTGAACGGCTTAGGCCTATTCACGCCTTACAAGACCCATTTTTCTGGGAACCATGTAAGGTATCAGTATCCTATGAACTGCTTAGGCATATCCATAGTAACTGAGCCCCAAACTGTGGCCACAGTGGGGTGGAAACAGACACAGGTATAATGAAACCCGAGCACCTTATGTTACAAATTCTCATAAGTGGTCGTATTCCATTATACCCCCGAAATATCAGCTGATATTAAACATAACCATAATCACATTCAAGCACATAACAGTTACTTGAAGTCAAATCCACCCAATAGGATATCAATATATATAACATGGTATAATTACTCATGTTGAACAGTATAAAACATGGTACAATTACTCATGTTGAACAGTATAAAATATGGTACAATTACTCATCTTGAACATCTCAATTAGTGTAACATATATATAAACACTAATGAGTCAATATAATCCACGTATGGCATGTATGCTCATCATCAATTCCATGATGCCGTGCAACAATTATTTCACACACCAATTTAACATATAACCATTCCCAAGTAATCACGTAGGGGTATAATAACATACAAGTAGCTTTACGTGTTCATAACATCATATTACACAACTCCCTTTCAAGTTCCATAAACAGATACCAAGTTTCTATAAACTTTAGTTCTCAATTAACAATGGCTTTCAGCCGTTTTCCAAGCAATATTTAAAGCTCTTCCCATAATCCGATTTGGCCAAGTAAAACGTGGTTGTGAAGTACTAATGTTGTACTAGATACAGGATCAAAAAGTGTTCCAATCCGAGTTGTTTAGCCTAGGTTTCCAATGCCTCAAACATGGACCAAGGCTGCATATTGAAATAAGACAGGTGCAGAAACTGCCTTCCAAGTAACTTTGGATCAATATTTAAAGCTCTTGCTAATATCTTTTTGGCCAATTCCAAGTTCTAAAATGTTGTACTAAACTTGTACTACAAGTATAGTTAAAGAGTTATTAAATTTATACTCACTAACCTAGGTTTAAAAGCTTGCAAAGGTGCTCACTCAAGGCAGTTTTGAGCACGAGTCGTGCATGGCAGCACGAGTTGTTTCCAGGCCCTGCACGACTGCCCCAAGCTTCACGACTCGTTCCACGAGTGCCCCTGAGGGTCACGACTCGTGCTCATAGGCACGAGTTGTGCCCTTCCACCAGAACCCTTGAAATCGATCACAACAGCAGCAGAACAACACAACACAACACATATATAAAATGATTCAATTCCAACTCAAGCCATAATATCAACTTTTTCTATATTCATTCACCTCACTTGGTCACTTCGAATTCAAGCACCAAGAACAGTTTTCCACTTTACACCAATCATCCATAACATCATAATAACAACTTTAATCATGGTATAAACAATTATAACAAAAGAACATAACAACTTACCAAAAATGATTCTAGAATTCCCAACACCCATTCAAATTCAATTTCCTCATTCTCAACCAAGTTCCCAAGGCTATGACATCCAAGTACTCTTATTCAACCCGACTCGTTTCCTTTTCCGTTTAAGCACCCAAATAAAAAGTCCAACCTTGACTTAGTTCATTATAACACCTAATATCAAGTTTTATAAATAATCCTTCCTGTTTAATTCCGAGGCCATTTTAATTGACTACTCATTACAAGAACCATGAATATCACCTAAATCCTTAACATTTCCAAGCCAAGTAAATGATCTGCCACTACCATATGAAATTCCAACCCGAACTTCCCTTGTTATTCTCAAAGTCGTAAAAAAGTGACTAACATTTCAACAATCATATATATAATATAGTAATGCCACACATAAATACCATTTTATCATTTCCAAGCCAAACCTTTTTCCACTCAATCAAATAATTCATTTTTCCCTTTTTATTCCCACAACCCAAATAAATTCCGAAAATTACCAAAAGCCAAATATTTTGGTCCAATAATACAAAATATCATTTCTAACACATAATATCATCATTCAACTTAATATGCACAACTATTTGAAAGAAATCATAATAACTTACTTAAAAATGTGCCGGTATAAAATGACGATCTGATCGGCTCTAAATGTTGTCCTTGGCTTCCTGATCGCTCCGCCGCAGTCGGATCGTCAATCAGACTAACGGTTGATTTTCTAGAATTTTTGGAAAATATTTTGGAACTGAGGAAATACTCTTTTTCTTTCTCTCTTCCTCTCCATTTCTCTCGTGCTCTCTCTCTCTCATGCCTCGGTTTAACTGGAAGGAAGGAGAAGGGGATAGCTTTTATATTGATCCATTTTACAATTTAGCCCTTCCAAATTGAGTCATTTCAATTAACTAACTTAAATTTCCCATTTACGCCTAGGCCCCTCTACTTTTGTGAAGCTTTTTATTTAATGTTTTCAATATTATAACTTTATCACAAAATCCCTATTTATTCCATTTAATCATTAAATAATTAAATTTAATTTATTAGCATCACTAAAATATCAAATCAATTATTAAGATGTTAAAACTAACACATAAAAATCCCAATTATTATGAAATCATAAAATAATTTACTACGCACCTTACTCCCACGTGCTCAACACGTGATCAAAATAGAGCCTAGGTTTCGGGTCGTGACAACTACGGTACTCAAAACTTTGTTGGCATCATCAACTAGTTTGACAATAGCTTCGAGGTTCGGTGAATTCACCTCCTCCCCATCCACCGGTTCGCTATTGAAGTCTTCTAGAGTTCTTTTCTCTTCCTCCAAATCCCAATTTGGAGCCTGCCCATTCTTGAACTCCTCCATGAGTTGAATCCTAGCCTCCAACAGTGTCTTGGTTGCATTAAACTTGAAATCTTCCTTTGCTGCTTCAAGTTCCTTCAAATGAGCCTCGTTTTCCTTCACCTTCTCAGTACAAACATCTGCCAACTCCTTTCTCAAGGTCCCAATGACTTTCTTCAGTTTCTCTACCTCACCAGCATTTATTTTGGCTTCCTTCTTTGATTCCTCAGCCTCATGACTGCATCTAGCCGCTTTGATTTTCAAAACATTGACTTGGTCCATAATAGGACCCATCATCTCCAAACCTACGTAAAAGAAGTATTAATACTTTGTAAATTCTTTGGTATAAGGTTCAAAATTTCCTTGTTTTACCTTGTCAACAAAATCTGTCATCAAAACACCAAACTTCTCTCTCATCTTTTCCACATTCAAAACATCACTCACTTCCGTGGCTTCAGCCTCCAACAGTTTCCTTTTCTTTGTTTCATCATTCTTCTTGGATGCATTCACTTTAGAACTGGATGCCATGGAGTTGGGAGTTGGGGGCTTGCCATCTTTCTTTACAGTCCTCTTTGCTTTAGCATCAGCAAGTAGGTCCGCGGCACTCACATTGGTCTTAGAACGAGTAGCTGCAATAAAGGACATAGAATTAGAACAACTTGAAGGATTAGAATAATTTGAAGATAGGCAAAAACTTTAAGATGTTAATCAAACCTGTAGACATCTTGATAGAACCTGGCAGAGACTCTTCTGGGTTAACTTCTTCTTCCAAACCCTCAACCTTTTCTGCGGAAAACAGGACAGGGAACGCTTTGAAAGACCTAACAAGTGGATCCAACTCGAAAATCTTCTTCACGTTCTCTTCTGTCTCTTCTTGTTCTGGGAAGAGCACGTGCAATTGGGCAACTTCTACAAAGGAAAATTTAAGTCGGTTAAGATTAGGTGTGCAAAAATTTTAAGAATGTGTGAAATCAAAGGAAATTTCCCCTACCTTGGGACCTCCACTTCGAAATTACACCAGCCTCTTGACCTAGGCTATCTTTCCTAGCAAAGAAAAACTTGTTTCTCCATCCTCTATCGGCAGGGTCATTGTTGGAATTCAAGATGGGATCACCACCACTCTAAACTCTAAAACAATACCTCCCAAGACCAAATCCCCTTATATTGGTAGTATAAGCCAACTCTTCTAGACCCACATCCAAACCAGTTTCCTCCTTCAACCTAACTAGGGTTTGTAAACACCTCCAACCTTGAGGCATAATCTGGGCATAGTTAAGTTTGGCAGAAGTGAAGAACCTAGTAACTAAGTCCGGAAAAGGGAGTTTTAGACCAATGATGAAAGGCTATTCTGGGAAACACACCCATTCAGGGGAATAACACTCGGAGGTTAAGTTGGGATGGGTGAAGAAAATAGTTTCGGAGGGCAGTACATGATTCTTCTTAATGATTTTCAGATCTGCCTCAGAAATCAAGCACTTTTCCTTATCAGGTTCTTTCAACAGATTTTGGGTTACGAAACCCTCGGGAAGACCTTCATCACTCTCGATTATGCTTACCTTCTTTCTTCCCATTTTTTACAACTTGAGAAAATTATCAACAAGAAATTGAGAAGGGGACGAAGAACTCACTAGAATTTTTACTTGTTTTTCTTCTTGCGTTCCTCCTTGATTTCTCTCCAAAGAAAACCCTTTTGTTAAAGATTTTCTGTGAAAGGGAGAGTTGGGGAAGGATTCTAATTTATTGAGAGAGGTTGTAAACGGTTGGAAGTCTAAACAACCATCTTGACCTTTGCCTTGAAAATACACAAAACCATCCCATCAACCCTTTTTCATTAAAAATCACCGTACACTCTATCCATTTTTGGCAAACTTTTTAAATTTTTGTCTCTTTATATTCTTTATTTTAAAATTCAAAAAGTTTGGGGGCAATTGTTAGGCCCTACATTTTCAGTCAACTTGTTTTCAACTTGCACATAACATCTTGGTACTAACAACTTGAGTTCTCCTACTACATCTTAATCATCTTGCAGGTTGAATTATTGTTACATTAAACCCTACTTTTCAGAGAACGTGCCAATGGATTAGGAGACTGATTCAACGTCGTTTCTTCATCAAAATATCCAGCAACGGACCACTCTCTCCTCCATCGACAATGTGGCGAGAATATCTCAACAAGCTAAACTTATTTCCGAGATTATAGGCTTGTTCTTATCTTTGTATTTTAGCCGTTATTAGAGGTATAAAAGGGGGGATAACACCTGTATTTTGCACACACAATCTCACTAGCATAAGCTCCCTTACATACGCTCTTAGTTTTGTACTCAAACTCAATCATTAATATACCTTTTGGTCAAGGCAGGTTCCTAAACCTCCCGGGGTTATGTGCCGGCGAACAAGTTGTTCAAGGGCTTTCCCTAGTCAACAAATTCTTTGTGTTCATTTCTATTTTATCCAATAATCATTGTACCCTGATTCTTATATCTTTTATCATTTTTCTTGTCATTGGTTGTACTTGTTGAAATTTGACCAAAACAATCACATTGTTATCTTTCACTACAGAGCAAGCTTTTCACACTCTAGAGCAAATTATGCACCAATATCTTGGGGTGACCAGTGGCGAGGCCACATACATCATATGGGGGTCATTCGACCCCTTTCAATTTTAGTACTTTCTTTTAAAAAATGTTTTTTTTTACTAATAAAAATGATGAATTTATACATTTTGACTTCCTTAATTTTGAGAAAATTTTGCATTAAATTACAGTTTTGACCCCCTTTATGCTAAATTCCTTTATGCTAAATTTAGATACCTCAATTATAAAATTATAATATGTATCCCAAAAATTTATTGACCCCCTTTCTAGACATTCCTGGCTTCGCCATTAGGGGGGGGGTCTAAAAACAGTAGAAGGAGATTAAGTTTGCACTCTTTTCTGTCAAGAGTTTATTTTTATGAAACTTTATCAACATAGATAAAGTTTAGCAATGCAATATTTTAATAAATCATATATGCTCCTTTGTATTGAAGAGATTTTCAGGATAATAGGTTTTCAAATATATCTGGCAGCCTTAATCTTCCTCAAAATGTCACCCTCAGGTTTGCTAAATGCTTGGACTTTTGGAATTATTTTCTGTTTCCAAATTTAATTTCAATTTACCTTGAAAATTTTCACAAATACTCCCTCTGTCCCACTACAAACTGCACAGTTGGTCAACTGTGCGGGTCATTGACTAATGATTTTATGAATATCTAGATATTTTTTTGTAATTTTAAAAATTGTTATTGCTTCACCAATAGAAATACTATCAATAACTTTTTTTAGAATTGCACAGAGATATCTAGACATTCATAAAATTATTGATCAATGACCCGCACAGTTGACCAACTGTGCGGTTTGTAGCGGGACGGAGGGAGTACATGTTAAGTTAAAAATTTTGAGCACAAACCAAATTTATTGCTTTTGCCTGTTATGCTTGAATAATTTCAGCCTTCAAGGAAATCCTATATTCTCAAATTCCAATCCGATCCAGTTCTGTGGGTCTCGGAGTGCAATTGTCGTTAGTCGTCTAGAGAACTCGACAAACTCAAATGATAATTGTTCCCGTTAGCAATGCCCCCCTCCGTATGAATTAGCTCCAGTATCTCCTGTATCTTGCTTCTGTGCTGCTCCTTTGCTTGTCGGCTATCGGTTGAAAAGCCCTGGTTTCGACGATTTAAACCCATATGTTGACTCATTCTATGAGTACTTATCCTCGGAGCTTAAGATTAATCGTTATCAGCTTGATCATAACTCAATTGAATGGCAGAAGGGCCCTCGACTTATCATGAACTTGAAGGTTATCCAAGTCATTGGTTGGTCGACGGACTCGGCCCACGGACTTGAAATGCACAGGTTGGGCCAATCCGCAGATCAGGCAGACTCTTGGTTGGTCGGGCCGGGCTGGCCCTTGATCGTCATCACATATAACCAAATGAGGAAAAAAAAAAAAAAGATTACTTTGGTAAATTAATGCATTTTATTTAAAACAATATAATTATATATACTCCCTTGTTTAAACTGTAAATTGAACGAGTTGAAACGAGTTAAACTTTATTCAACCCATTACCCGCTTCAACTTGCGAGGCCTAATCACGAGACGTGAGAAGTAACATATCCAATATTTATTATTTTGTGTTGAATCTGTTGTAACTTGAACGAAAGAGTTATTTATTTATTAATTGAACGAAAAAGTTATTTTAAGTTTGTTCATACTTTTACTGTGTTTGCCAAGTGTTATCTACCATAGACATAACCCTCTTTTCTGTTAAATTGTAAGACTTAGTAAAATGTTTTTCTCTATTTTCATCCTTTTTGTTTCAATCTTTTTGTGTCATTATTAAATTTATGAATGAATAAAGTGGCTGGTCTAGGATTTAGATTCAAATGAACCACGTCTCCTGTTACAACTAGAATACTCCTTTTCCTCTCCTACTTTGATTTTTATGATTAGCTTAATTTAATTTTGAACAAAAGCGGAGAATTAAGGGATGAAACAGCACCACCATTGTAATAAAAATAAATAAAACAAATAAAAAACATTGTTCAAATGGGGTAACATTAAGAGTAGGTCTGCTGAGAAATGCGTTTCTCCATAACTATGGAGAAACGTGTTTTTAATAGCCAGAAGCTTTGCATTTGATATCCAGAAAAAAAAATCAAGGCCAAGACCAAAAGCTTCTGAATATCCAGAAGCTTTGGGTTTGATATCTAGAAACTGTTAGGTGCATATCCAGAAGTATGTGAACTGAATATCCAGAAACTGTTAGGTGCATATCCAGAAACTGTTAGGTGCATATCCAGAAATGTGTTAGGGCATATTCAGAAATTGCTATTGAAGGTTTCTGGATATCCAGAAACCTTCAAATGTATATCCAGAAACCATCAAATGAATATCCAGAAATATTTTGAATGTTTTTGGATATTCATTTGAAGGTTTCTGGACATCACTTTCATAAGGTTCTGAATATCCAGTTCATTGTCGCGCGACAAGTCGAGACCCGTTTCTCCATAACTTATGGAGAAACGCGTTTCTCCCTAAATTTTGGCTAACATTAATTTATGATTGAGTTGTTGTATTGATTAAGATATAAATCATATAATCAAAGACCGTCTATATAAAATCCATATGAGCCCTTTTTTTATTTTTATTGACATCACGTGTCGTATAGTATAGTGAGAGATTTTATGAAACCAAATTTCCAAATTTTATTAATATTCATTATTAAATTGTTTTGCTATAAGAGTTCATTTTAAAAATTAAATTAAGATATTTCTTTTTTATCAAAATTATTCTTGTAAAAAACGCGTTTTTTGTTAAGTTAGAAAAAAACGTATTTTTACTCACTCTTATTCTCTCTAAACGCAAAGACGTACCAGCTCTCTCCCTTTCTCTCTCTAATCGCCAATGGCGACCTCAATCACCTTCTCTCAAATCGCCCAACAATGAATACATACAAAACGAAAATGGCGCATACGTAAATATAGACAGAAACGAATGAACGAACCTTCTTCTCCGGCAAGTCCTTTGAAGAATTCTTGAACACTTTCTTCACCGACGAAAACCAACCGCTTCCTTTCTTACCCATTTTCGGCAACACAATTTTCCTGCAACAATTACACACACAAGAAAACAGTAAATGCCCAATTAAACCTCGAAAACAGAGTATGTTCGGACTGAAACAGGAGAATGGAGTGAAATTTTGAACCTAATGTAGAAGAGGAGTTGAAATTAGGGTTCCATTTTGATCAGATTTTGTGGTTTTTAAATTCAATTGTGGAGAGAATCGGACATTGTTGAATTGGAAATGGGAGTGAAGAGAGAGAGAGAGGGAGAGGGAGAGTAAATACAAAGGCGCGGAATTGCCGTTACTATTTATCAAATTCGAGTGCCAGTTTATCAAATTCGAGTGCCAGTGCATGTGTATTGAAATGCCAGTAACCTTTGTGCAGAACAAATCAAATGGGAATTTGAGTGTCATTGTATGTGTTTTTGACACTACTAGAATAAACAAATTTGGAGACTAAATTTGGAGACCAAAAGGATGGACGCAAAGTAGAGACCAAAAATTTTAAATGTTGCGACCAACAAATGGTTGCAAATAATTGGAGACCACTGTGTGGTCCCTATTTTGATATGGCGACCACTCATTTAATTGGAGACAACTGTGTGGTCCCTATTTTGGAGACCACTGTGTGGTTCCTATTTTGGAGACCACTATGTGGTCCCTGTTCTTTTATTGGTTGCAAATAATTGGAGACCACTATGTGGTCTCTATTTTGGAGACCACTATGTGGTCCCTGTTCTTTTAATGGTTGCAAATAATTAGAGACCACTATGTGGTCCCTGTTCTTTTAAAAACTGTTTTTTTACATTACTTGAAGAAAATAGTTAACTTTTTAACAGATTTTGAAAAATCAATTAAATTTTTAACATTTTCTGTTAACTTGTATACTCTATATGCCCGCTTTTTTTTTTTAAATAAATAAAATTATTTGAGACGTTAGTTAGTGGTGAATTTTTTTGAAAAAAGTTATATAAAAAAAGTTAAGAATTTTTAAAGAAATTAATTTTTAACGGAAAGTGTGTTTAACAGACTTTTTAACAGATTTTTTATTTTATTTTATTTTTTATTTTTTTTTGGGATAAAGAAGACTTTTTTGAATGCCAGTTCATGTGTTTTTGAATGCCAGTGCTTGTGTTTTTGAGAGCCATCAAAAATGATTACCAATGTTTTTGAATGTCAGTGTATGTGTTTTTGAGGGCCAGTGCATGTGTTTTTGAATGCCAGAGCTTGTGTTTTTGAGAGGCAGCAAAAATGTTAGCGTAACAAAGTGCCAGTGTTAGTGTAATAGAGTGCCAGTGTGAAGAGTGCCAGTTCATGTACTCCCTCCGTCCCAGCAAAAGCGTCACTTTTTACCTAAAATGGCGTCCCGTTTGAAGCGTCACCTTTCCTAAAAAGAAAATATTTTATTAATATTCTATTATCCCATCCACTATTTCCTCCACTAATTCTCTCTCCTCTACACTCACAACACTTTTTAAATTCACTATTTCCTTCACTAATTCTCTCTCCTATTTTCAAATTACACTCACAATAGTTTTTCTTCCCACATTTTTCCTTAATTTGCGTGCCACCCCTAAAAGGGTGATGTTGGTCCCAAAGGTGGCAACAAGGGTGAAAATACAGCTAGAGGGGGGGGGTGAATAGCTGTTTAAAATTTTTCGCCCTCTTTTAAAGACTGAACCTCTTGCTTACAAAATCCTCTTGCAGTTGATAATAGACTGCAAGTGATAGTATAAAATGCACAGCGGAATAATAGAGTGTAAAGCGGTTTTGAGAGGCGGTTTGTAAAATGCGGTTTTGGTGGTGCGGTTTTGGGAAGAGCAATTTTACAAACACGTGTGGTTTTGACTTTGTTAACTCCAAACACTATTTCACAATAATGGATAGCTAAATAAAGATCACACAGAGACAAAGATAAATAATTAGCAAGCACAAGAAATATAAATGCAGAAAGTAAGAACACGCTATTTGGAGTGGTTCAATCGATAAACGATCTACGTCCACTACCAAGATGGTTAGTCTTGGATTTCTAAGAGAGATTTTATATTAAGTATTGTGAGATTACAAAGTACAATAAAATCTTTTCTATGAAGAACAAATCCAAAACTATAACCAGTGTATCTCAAATGAATAAACTATGTGTTTAGACAAGAGAGGTGTGTGTGTGAGAAACAAGATCAAGGCTCTTTAGATCTGTGAGATGTAGAGCACAATGATACTTGAAAGTGTTAAGGCTTGATTTCTGGGCTGGGGATATTTCTTGAAGTATGAAGATGAAGATTCAAAGGACTAAGAATTTTCTGGGCAGAGCTTCAACTTCACATGAACACAGCAATTTCTCAATTTTTCAAGCAATCTTCAAATGGTGAAGATTAGGGGTATTTATACCCAAGCATCAAGAAACTAGCCGTTGGATACAGCTGTTGAAGGACAGTACTTGATGCAATCCTATTGGTCCACAGCAACCACTTTTGTCCTTTGGTACAGCTGCTGCAGGTAAAGGCGATCGGAGCTCCAGCTGCAAGCAATGAGGTTAGGACACCTGTCACCTTTTCAAGATCCTTGCAGATCTTTTCTGACATTGAATCACGTGACAAGATATGGTGGTTGACTTTTGATATTGCTGACGTGGATTCCAACGGATAAAAGGTTGTTCACTCCAAGTAGCCAATCATTGGATGCGGTTGGTGAGACGCGGTTAGGAATGTGCGGTTTTGCTACACCAGGAGGTTGCAAGGATGCGGTCGCACATGAACTGCACAGGTGCGGTTCAAGGGCGGTTGCATGCGGTTGGTTCAAGAAGCAAGTTCAAGACTTGAACTGCACTTGCGGTTTGCATGTGCGGTTCATGGTGCGGTTTTGAATACTTCAGGAACTACAACCTTGCTTCCAATGAAACTTGTGCCAGTCTTCAAGCCTAAGATTAACCTATTCTATAAAATGGACTTAGCTAAAAAATTGAAGTCTAAGCTTCATTACATAGGGTCCTAAAGTCCTTAAAATAGACAGGAGGTTATGGTATCAATCAAATCAAATACAAAATAGGAGGGTTAAAACATGCATACCCAACAATCTCCCCCTATTTGATTGATGCCATTACCTACTATAACAAAAGCAAACATTGTACTTGGTAAGAACATGTCCATAAGAATTAACATGGTAATTCATGTCCCAAGTCAATGCACACACTTAGCTTAAGCTATAGATTTCTATACTTTCTAAAAGATGAAAACTTACAATGTGGAAAGTATAGAAATGCATTCAGTGCACTTAAGAAATTGTGAGTTTAAGTTCAAAGTGCGGTTCAAGGCGAATGTTTAAACATCAATTCAAAATAGTGATTTTAAGTTAGAAAATATTTGAATGAGTTTTATAAACCAAAAGAGGTTTCATTGTTCTACAAACAGGCAGTTTGATATGAACAAGGTTTCGGAACCAATGATGCATTTTTCATTACTACCAATGCGGTTACACTTACAATGGTAGAGAAGCAAAATACAAAGGTTTTTAAAAACAAAAGAAAGTTGGACAAAAATTACATGGAGTGTGGTCCAACAAAACAAAAAGGAGTTCAGCAAAAAGGATAAAGGAATTACAAATGAGAAATCCTAATGCTGACGCGGTTGATGATGCGGTTGATGATGGCGCGGTTGATGTTGATGGCGTGCTTGCTCTCTTGGTTGATTGACTTCTTCTTTGGGGCGTTGCGGTTCAGAAGGTACGAAGGCTGAGCTTTCACCTCGATATTTCTTCGAGGGCTCACGAGGTCTTCGGCTGCCTGGCAAGAGTAGTCTCAACAGATCGCGGTGCTTGATTCTGAGAATCGGCGACGGCGGTTCCAACGGCATCAACAGATCTAGTGTTTCCATCAACACTTTCCTTGATCTGAGTAGTGAATCCTTCAATGCAGGCCTTCAAGGAATTGTAGAATGTGAAGATCTCATCCTGAATGGCTCTTGTTTGAGTAGAGAGAGCATCTCTAAGCGGTTCCCGGATCAACGGTCACATTCGGGTTGGACTTCAATTCCTTGATGGAGTTGTCTAGCTTGAGGTTGAAGCACCTTTGAGGTTCTCAAATACGAAGGAAATGTCATCATCAAAATTCCTTACTTGCTCTTTGATCTTGTCTCCCACTATGTTGAGATCAACATTTATTCTATCTTTAAGGGAGTCCGGTTCGGAAAAATTTTCATTGCAAGTCATCTAGAGCGGTTTGGGAAGGAGCGGTGAGGTTGAAGCTTCTTTGCGGTTGGGTTTCTTGGATGGTCTTCATGAAAGCTATCGGTGCGAGAGTTGGTGGAGGTGACAAACTCACTGGAAAGATTTGTGAGCATTTCATGAAGTTGGGTTTTTGAAACAGCATCACCCATGGCACTAAGCACTCCTCGGGCAAGGTCTTCTTTAAAGCCCTGAAAACATTCTGTAGCTGCGGTTTTAACAGCTTCAGCGGTTTGGATAGAGGAACTTCTCTCCCCCTTAATGGTATCAATCAAAAACGCTTTAAGATTTGCCAATTCTAGGGCTTGAGCATCCACCTTGGCTAGAAGGGTTTGGTTGGAAGCGGTTAGGGAATTATTGGAGGCCTCAAGAGCGGCATTTGAAGCGGTTAGCTTGATCATGTGGCCTTGGTTTAAGAGAAGTTGGCCTTGGATAAGATTAAGGGTTGAAAGAATTTGGGAGTAGTCTGAGGGTGCGGTTGTAGTTGAAGGAATTTGGGTGATTGAGGGAGGCGGTTGAGATTGTGTTGGAGGTGCGGTTTGGGAAATGGGTTGAAGGAGGGTTTGAAAAGGCGGGTGGCGGGGGTGTATAAGGTGAAATTGTTGAGGGAGGAATTTGTTGTGTTTGGGGTAAAGGGTTAGAAGCGGTTGGGATAGGTAAAGAGGGGATTGGTGTGGTTGAGATAGGAGCGGTTGAGGTAGGTGCGGTTGAGGGTGGAATGTTGGTGGTTGGAATTTCAGAAGTTATGGGGTTGGAATTTGATGAAGAACTGGTATGAGAGGTATGGACAGAAACCGGAGGGGTTCTTTGCGGCTGAGGGGGTGCGGTTTCAGGAATGGGTGAGGTTTGATGAGGCGGAGTAGGAAGGCGGTCAGGAGTAGGGGATTTTTGAGGTGGTGAATTTGCAGGAGGAGGAGTATTGATGCGGTTAGGGGATGGTGTTTTGTCGCGGTTAAGGTTTGAAATAGAGATGGCTGGAGTGTGATGTGAGTAAGGTGGTGATTGGGCGCGGTTTGAATTTTGGATAGATGGGGAGCGGTTTGTTTTCTGAGGTGAGGGAGTTGGTGATTTGGATTGATAGGAGGAAGAATGAGATTTAGAAGGGGATTGGGACGGTGTATGGGAAGTGGAGTAGGAAGAAGATTTAGAAGGAGATGGAGAAGGGGAAGGTTGATTTCTAACTCTTTTAAGAAACCGCTTGGGGCCTTTGGTTGGGGTCTTCTTTTGGGCTAAGTGTTTGACCCTCTTTGGTTTCTCCCACGAGCGGTTGCGGCTCTTTGAGGTTGTGGAGGAGAAAGTGGTTTTGGTGATAGAGTTTTGGTTGGTGAGGAATGATGGGAGAGGATAGGAGATTGAGGTGGGGTTTGGGCAAGCGGTTTGGTTTGGGGCGGTTGAGAAGGTGGCGGTTGGGGAATAGGATCCTTTGTTTTACACAGGCGGCACCCTTCTCGGCTTGCTTCCTTTTTATTCTATCAATCTCGAGTTTGTATAGTAAGCGGCTAGCTCCTCATCTGTCATCTTGGCTAGCTCGGCTGAGTTTCCTTTGCCTTTTTGGCCTTGGCAATCAATGGAGGAATAGATGCATCTTCCTCTTCTTCTTCTTCTTCAATCACTTCATCCCGAAGTGTCATCTTTTCTTTTTCTTTTCTTTGCTTTTTCTTGCTAGGGCTGCACCGGATGCACCATGCGGTTGGGTAGGTGCGGTTTTAGATTTCTTTATAAGTGGTTACTGCGGGAGCTTTTCTTTTTCTAGAAACCGCCTTTGCGGCTTTAGTCGGAGCCCTTGACCGCGGTAGCGAGGGTCATCTCAACAAAAGGTTCTTTGGGTTGGAAGGTATCGGCATCATAGAGAGCCACTGTAGTCATCATTGCCAAAAGAGAATGCGAAGGAGTGTAAAGTCTTGAGGCCTAAGGATTCTTCATCTCCCGGTGATAGCAAATGTCGGGGTAGTAGTCCTCATCTCTTCCAAGTGTTGATAATTGCCAAAGATGGCGGTCGGCAATCTCCCAAAGGGTCTCCACGGTATGCACATCTTTGGTCTTTAGCTGGTAAGCATCAATGCTTCTGGCCAGTTCTCTCATCAAGATCTTGGGCCAATGGAGCTTCATGCCAATGAAGATAGCACAGCAATACTGCCACTGATGAGAAGTAAAGTTATTGTGGTTTCCAGTTTTTCCACACACAGACTTTCCAACTATGTAGCACAAGTGGCTCATCAGTTCTCCAAACTCTTTCCTTGCTATCTTCTTGTAGGAGCCGGACAAGGAATCCGGCCTTCCGGTGAGAGTGGAGCAAGTAGCATCTTGAATCTCTGGGATACTTCAAGCTGGAGCATTAGATACGTGGAATTCAAAGGTGCCTCTGATATCTAGGTAGTCAATAGAGACTTTGAATCCTTCTACAATTCCCACTAAGTTGGGGATCTTAGTTCCATACGAAAGGACGGTCTCTCCCTTGGCTGCGATCTGGTAGAATTGATCAATAAACGAGAGGGATGGTATATGATTCTTTGTTTGTTGAAGAGGGGAAGGATTCGAGGCTTTCATCTTCTTTATCATCTCTCTTCCAAGAGCATCGATGCATGACTTCAGGTTCGTTTATCTCCCGGCTGGCGGAAATACTTGGTATTCTACAAATAAAACACACAAGTTAGAGCATTTTAGTAAAGTCACAGTTCATTATGCGGTTGGGGCACACATGCGGTTGGCAATAGTGCGGTTTTGGAAATGAAAATTTCCAACCACAATGAAGCTGTGAACACAGGTAGGAAACAAATAAGAAAAACACAAAAGTATATACTTAGTACGTGGCATTGTAATCCAAGGTTATCCCAGCAAGACGGTGCTTAGAGAGGAAGGTTATGGTGTCCGGCCTATATACTTAGTAATACTTAAGTAATTTTAGCATGCGGTTTCAAAAGAATATGCGGTTTGAAAACATGTCATGCGGTTGAGATTGCGGTTGAAGAACCAAAAACACATGCGGTTTTAACAATGCGGTTTTGAAACAAACATAAGTAATTATATGTGCGGTTTCATAACATGCGGTTCCATGAATGATGCGGTTCAAACAAGCAATATAGGCAAATTTTGAAATTTTCTAAGTATGGAAAAACAAGATTAAAAGTTAGGGCAAACCAAAACATAAAAACTTTCTGAAAAAGATGATGAACAGTAACTTCAGTGCATGAAGAACACGAAGAACATCAAGAATAAAGATTTTGAAAAAAGTTAACCAAAATGAACAAATAACATGTCAAAATGATCACATGGAGCAGTAGATTAACAATATAACACTAAAAACATCTACTTTACTCAGAATCACCCAGAAAATGAAGAAATTATAAAGTGGGTTTTCGAAACTAACATCTTCAAAGTTCAAAATCGGTGTCCTAGATGATCATTGATCATAAAATAAAGTATATAATCCTAATCTAGTCAAGATTCCGAACATAACCCAACAAATTTCATGCAAAATGGTTAAGAAATGAAGAACATATGAACAAAAGTTAGGTTATGGTGTTCGAAGCTTAAAAGGTTCATCAATGGCGGATATGAGCAAGTTAAACAAGTATGATTGCAGAAAAGTAAGAGGATTAAAGTTTAAGAAATCATACCATGTCTTCAATGGGTTTGGGAGCCATTGATTTGAAGAAAAACTTAAATCTTTAAGGCAGGTTGAGAGTTAGAGAGAGAAAGAGAGTTGGTAAGGCGGCACGAGAGAAGGTACGGTGCCGAGAGAAGACGAGAATGGAAAGTTTGAAAAGGTATGTTATGTCTTCTATTTATAGGAAAGGATTAGGGTTTGGCAGATGAAAGGACACATTAGCTTCACCAACTCAGTGAATCATTGCAAATTAGCACCCTTTCAGCTTCACACATCAACCAATGACGGCTGACTTGAAGGCCATTAAATGCCAATGTTCCCTTGCATTAAATGCTCTCAAAATTTAAATTTTCGTGGGAAAACATTTGCAAATAAACCCTTAAAGAAAAAATAAGGACTGAAAAATAAATAAAAAGAAGTTGAACAGGTTTTTTTTTTTTTTTTTTTTTTTTTTTTTTTTAACATAAGCAAAAGTTAGAAATTACTCCAAGTTGAAACGCGGTTGAGGTCCAAGCGGTTGAGCTGCAGCATGCGGTTTTAGTGAAGCGGTTGGCTGCAGTGCGGTTGGACATCCTTGCGGTTTGGTACACACGGTTCAACAGTGGAATTGAAACTATACTCAACAACCAAGTTAGTTATTAAAAGGAATGGAATTTATTTAAGTTCAAGCATACCCATTTCTCCTCTGAGGAAAGAAAACCTCTTGGAGTCAAGAGCCTTTGTGAGGATGTCAGCAATCTGGTTGTCTGTCCCCACGTACTCTAAATGGATATTCCTCTTCTCCACATGGTCTTTGAGGAAATGATACTTGATATCAATATGCTTGGTCTTGGAATGCATGACAGGGTTGTTGGAGACTGAAATTGTTGAAGTGTTGTCACACATGATGGGGCAATTCCCTTCATGGATTCCATAGTCCACCAACTGCTGCTTCATCCAAAGGATTTGACAGCAACAACTACCGGCTGACAATATACTCGGCCTCTGTGGTTGACACTGGCGAAGCTTGCTTCTTGCTGGCCCAAGCAACTAGTCTATTTCCAGGAAATGACAAGTACCACTAGTGCTTTCTGTCAATAGTACAATTTGCATAACGCATACGAATAACCTACAAGATCGAAATTCGAATCTTTGGAATACCAAAGTCCAAGGTTAGTGGTTCCCGGATAAATAGCGGATTATACGCTTGGCTGCAATAAGATGTGCTTCTCTAGGATGCGCTTGATAGCGTGCACATACACAGACACTAAACATGATATCGGGCCTACTAGCGGTTAAGTAAAGTAATGAGCCGATCATACCTCGATATAAAGTCGATCAACTTTCTTACCTTTGAGATCCTTATCTAGCTTATTGCCGGTGGCCATAGGAGTATCATATGCTTTAGCATTTTCTAATCCAAACTTCTTTATTACCTCCTTGGTGTATTTGGCTTGGTGAGGAAAATACCTTCTTCGCATTGCTTGATTTGAAGCCCGAGGAAGAATGTTAATTCTCCCATCATGCTCATCTCAAACTTGCTTTTCATTAGCTTCTCGAAACGCTTACAAAGTAACTCATTAGTAGAACCAAAAATAATATCATCGACATAAATTTGAACAAGTAAAGTATGCTCATTATATTTGGCAATAAAAAGAGTTGTATCAATTTTACCGCGTTTAAATCCTTTTTCTAGTAAAAATTTAGAAAGAGTCTCATACCATGCCCTTGGAGCTTGCTTAAGTCCATACAAAGCTTTTTGGAGTTTGTAGACATGATTGGGAAATTTGGAGTCTTCAAATCCGAGGAGGTTGGGCAACATACACGGTCTCTTGCGGTTCGCCGTTGAGGAATGCACTCTTTACGTCCATTTGATATAACTTGAAACGCTTGAAAGAGGCGTAGGCTAAGAAGATTACGATAGCTTCCAATCTTGCAAGCTGGAGCAAAGGTTTCATCATAATCAATTCCTTCTTCTTGCCTATATCCTTGTGCAACCAACCTTGCTTTATTCCTAGTGATGCTTCCATTCTCATCCATCTTGTTCCTAAATACCCACTTAGTTCCTATCACTCCTTGATCTTGAGGTCTAGGCACCAAAGTCCGAGACCTTGCATCTTTCAAAGCTGGTTGAGTTCTTCTTGCATAGCAACGACCCAAGCGGAATCTTGGAGTGCTTCATCAATCTTCTTGGGTTCAACTTGAGATAAAAGAGATGTATGCTCGTCATAATTTGATCTCCTTGTTTGAACAGGAAAACAGGATCACCAATCACATTTGTGAGGGTGGCTGCGACTTCACGAACCTCAGGGGTAAGTCTGGTTGTGCGAGGTTTCTTTGAAGATCTTCAATTGGAACATCGTTAGATCCTTACGAAGTCATGGAAGGTAAGTTGACGAAGAGGTTCTATAAGTGGATAGGGGAATTCTCAACTTCATCTTCCCTTGCGGTTGCATACGGAGAGGATTCTTCGGGTGCGGTTTCAAAATTGCGGTTTTGAGGAATTTCGGTTGAGGGTCTTTGGATTTTGAGGTTGAGGTTCAGGTGCGGTTTGAGGTTCACCTGGTTCATTATGCTCAACAAAATCATCGGCAACATTTGGAGCCAAATGTGGCTCAAGGAGAGAATGCTCATCAAAAGTAACATGGACAGACTCTACTATTTTTAAACTAGTTTTATTGAAAACACGAAAAGCTTTAGAATGTTTAGCATACCCAACAAAAATACCTTCGTCGGCCTTGGCTCCGAATTTACCTCTATTTTCTCTTCCGTTGTAGAGGACAAAGCATTTGCGGCCAAAGATCTTGAAGAATGCAATGTTGGGGGTTCTTCCTCGCCAAAGCTCATAGGGAGTCTTATTATAGGTTTTGTTGATGAGGGAGCGGTTACGAGTGAAGCATGCGGTATTGATTGCTTCAGCCCAAAAATGCGAGGTAGCTTCGCTGAGATATCATTGTCTTTCCGGCCTCAATCAACGTCCTATTCTTCCTTTCTACAACCCCATTTTGTTGTGGAACACCGGTTGGAAAAATTGTGATCAATCCCATGGTCATCACAATCTTGAGCAACACCGTTGTTCTTAAATTCTGTTCCATTATACGATCGAACACTAACGATGTCATCTTCTTTTTGAGTTTGGAGCCGTCTAAAAAGTGCGGTGAGAATCTCATAGCGATCATCTTTGGAAATCATCATCTCAACCCACGTATATCTTGAGTAATCATCCACCACCACTAAAGTATATCTATTTCCTCCAATGCTTTGGCGGTGGTTACGGGTCCAAACAAATCTATGTGAAGCGGTTGTAAGCATCTTGAAGTTGATGGAGCGGTCTTCTTTGGTGAAAGACGACGCGGATGCTTACCAAGTGGCATGCCGCATTTCTCTGGATGGTGGTCAGCCACTTTGGGTAAACCACGAACGAGGTTTTCCCTACCAATCTTTGCAAGATACTTGAAGTTCAAGTGGCTCGACCTCTTGTGCCATAGCCAACTATTTTCGCTCACATTCTTAGCTACAAAACAGAGATTAGTAATACTACATGCGAGAATTTAGATCAATAATGTAAATATTACTCTTACGAATCCTTTGTGAGTAGGGTGACGCGGAAATGCTATCTTTGATAAAGCAGTTTGATGACGTGAAGTTGCAAAGCATTCCTTTGTCGCAAAATTGAGAAATTGAAAGGAGGTTGTGCTTGAGTCCATCGACAAGAGAAACCTTCTCAATAGTTAGGTTTCCTCTCCTTATCACACCATATCCAATGGTCTTGCCTTTGTTGTTATCACCAAAGGTTACAGATGGACCACTTGCTTCAACGACATCTTCAAGTAATGATCTATCTCCAGTCATATGTCTTGAGCAGCCCTTTGTCAAGATACCATTCATTATCCTTGGAGTGACCAGCCATGAAGCGAGAGGACCTGAAATGTAAACATTAAGAACGAGGTCCCCCTTTATTCCTTGGGTCTGAAGTTAGCAACCCTTTACGACCCACACTGTTTGTGAAGGAGGTTTGCTCTTCCTGGCATTGGATGTGAACCGCAAAAGGCATTCTGCAGCCTTGTGACCTAAACCATCACACACAGAACATTTGTAATAGCTACAAGCTTCATGAGGTTTTACTAACTCCTTACTCTTCTTAGGAGTTGCATGCGGTTTTGGACAAGGAAGCGGTTTGGGAGGAGCGGTTCCAGCTAACATTCCGAGTGATACGAAGGGAACAGGCTTTGGTTTGACCACGTATTTTAAGGAACGCTATTCCTGCTTTTGAAGGCGGGAGGAGCGGTCGAAGAAGAAGCGCGGTCGAGACACAGGTTAACGAGAACCGCCTTTTCCACCGAAGCGGTTGGAGCGAGGATTCTACCAATTCCATAAGCCATTTCCTCTTCGGATGCTTCCACGAGAATTCTTAGGTTTTAACACAGAATTCTTCCCATATTGCTTTCCTTTAGGGTAGACATAATTTACTTGTCTTCCTTTACCCTTTCCTTTAGCATGCTTCCCCTTGGGAATTTCTTTAGTTAGTTCCAAAATTTCCTCATCCTTTTCACTCGAGGATGCACACTTCTCCTCTTCCTCGAGATCCAAACCCTAGACCATCCTTAGTTCCAGGAGGAACTTGGAAGTCCAAGATTTTATCCTTGGTGGATTGAGACTTGAGCCACGAATCAATAATCTTGTGACGATCGTCGATTTGGGTTACCAAGTCATCATTCTGAGTTGAAGTGCGGCAACCTTAGTTTCAAGGATGCGGTTTTGATCAGCAAGAGGAGTCATCTGTTTGATTTGGTCCTTAAGATTAGAGATTTCAGACCTCATCACAGTTTTCTCCGTCTTGTACAGGTTAAGTTCATCATGACCTAAGCTTAAGGCTTTCTTAAGATTAGAGAATTGATGGATCACCATTTCGACTTCCTTGAACATCTTTTCATGTTCCATGGGAGAAACCTCTTCCACCACCTTTTTCAAAATTTTCTTTGGAATAGCTTTTGAAGGTGGAGCCGTTTTAGATGAGAAAATGGGACGTGAATACGAACAATTTCCTATCTTAACGCTAGGAGTAAGTTTAGTATCATCATCCAATTTATAATTTGGAAGTTTTGCAAAAACCTCCTTTTCCTCCATATCATGCAACTCAAATGATTCAGAATGCGAGTCATCGAAGCGTCTGCAACTAAGCGAGAGGTTAACCTCTTCGGTTTCACCGTCACTTCCATCCTCGAGAATCTGTTTCAATCCAAGTTGCTAATTCCTTGGAATTCTCTTCCTCCTCGGCAACCATTCCCTTTCGATGAGAAAATTTCGAAGGAAAAGTTTTCTTTTCATATATTCATATTTAAGGTGTGGACACTCGGATGCAAAGTGGCCGGGTTTCCCTACGGTTGTAGCATACCAAGTCACTCTTCTTCTTTGTATCTGTAGCCCTAGAAAATGTTGCGGGAGGTTTGCCTTTTGAAAATGATTTTGTGAAAGGTTTTGAGGATTTTCTAAATTTTTGAAATCTTTTTCACAAACATGGCAAAATCATCATCATCCATCTCGATGAGTGATGAGGTTGATATGGAAGGATCGGTGGTTTGATTTGATGTGGATGGTTTCTCTTCATGTTCCACTACGAGACATAGAAAGCGATTTGGTTTTTCCTTCTATCTCTTGATATGATTTAGTTTAAGTTCATAGACTCTAAGATTGGCATACAAGTTACTTAATGACCAAGTACCCAATACTTTGGAGTCTTCTAGAGAGGTAGCCTTATTTACCCATCTAGAACCTAAAGCGAGATAGGAAAGTCATATTGATTTCCTTATCGGTTAAAGTTTTACCAAGAGATCTACAAGCATTAACTACCTCAACATAGCGATCGTAGGTTTGACGCAAGGTTTCGTTGGGTTTTGTTGAAGTTGTTGTAGGATCTTTCAACGGTGTATAATTTGTTTTCCTTGCACTCATCATCACCTTCGAGGTAGCTCTCTATGGCATCCCACATCTCGCTTTGCGGTTTTGAGGTACATCACTTTCTGTAGAGTTGATACGGGGAGGGTTCCGAAATGATGAACCTCGCCTTCTTTGTCCCGAGGCAACTATTCTCTTCTCTTCATCCGACCACTCATCTTTTGGCTTTTTGACCTCTGGAGTTTCAGCATTGGTGGTTGCATCAGTATTAGCCTTCATTGGAATTAGAGGGCCATTGATCACGCATTCCACCGGCATCTCATCTATGGTTTCCAAATGAATAAGCATTCGGCACTTCCAGGATGTCAAAGTGGTCTTCGTCCAACATTGGAATGTGTGAATAGTTAACGGTAGTCATTGTCTTTGAGGTTGCCATATCGAATCGGCACACAAGCGTTAAGCTTGAAAAACGATGGTTTTAAAATGTGTTAGCTACGATACCACTTGTTGGTCCCAAAGGTGGCAACAAGGGTGAAAATACGGCTAGAGGGGGGTGAATAGGCTGTTTAAAATTTTTCGCCCTCTTTTAAAAGGCGAACCTCTTGCTTACAAAATCCTCTTGCAGGTTTATAATAGGCGCAAGTGATAGTATAAAATGCACTGGAATAATAGAGTGTAAAGCGGTTTTGAGAGGCGGTTTGTAAAATGCGGTTTTGGTGGTGCGGTTTTGGGAAGAGCAATTTTACAAACACGTGTGGTTTTGACTTTGTTAACTCCAAACACTATTTCACAATAATGGATAGCTAAATAAAGATCACACAGAGACAAAGATAAATAATTAGCAAGCACAAGAAATATAAATGCAGAAAGTAAGAACACGCTATTTGGAGTGGTTCAATCGATAAACGATCTACGTCCACTACCAAGATGGTTAGTCTTGGATTTCTAAGAGAGATTTTATATTAAGTATTGTGAGATTACAAAGTACAATAAAATCTTTTCTATGAAGAACAAATCCAAAACTATAACCAGTGTATCTCAAATGAATAAACTATGTGTTTAGACAAGAGAGGTGTGTGTGTGAGAAACAAGATCAAGGCTCTTTAGATGCGTGAGATGTAGAGCACAATGATACTTGAAAGTGTTAAGGCTTGATTTACGGTTTGGGGATATTTCTTGAAGTATGAAGATGAAGATTCAAAGGACTAAGAATTTTCTGGGCAGAGCTTCAACTTCACATGAACACCGCAATTTCTCAATTTTTCAAGCAATCTTCAAATGGTGAAGATTAGGGGTATTTATACCCAAGCATCAAGAAACTAGCCGTTGGATACGTTTGTTGAAGGACGAGTACTTGATGCAATCCTATTGGTCCACAGCAACCACTTTTGTCCTTTGAGTGCAGTGCTTTGCAGTAAAGGCGATCGGGCTCAGTGCAAGCAATGAGGTTAGGACACTGTCACCTTTTCAAGATCCTTGCGGATCTTTTCGACATTGAATCACGTGACAAGATATGGTGGTTGACTTTTGATATTGCTGACGTGGATTCCAACGGATAAAAAGTTGTTCACTCCAAGTAGCCAATCATTGGATGCGGTTGGTGAGACGCGGTTAGGAATGTGCGGTTTTGCTACACCAGGAGGTTGCAAGGATGCGGTCGCACATGAACTGCACAGGTGCGGTTCAAGGGCGGTTGCATGCGGTTGGTTCAAGAAGCAAGTTCAAGACTTGAACTGCACTTGCGGTTTGCATGTGCGGTTCATGGTGCGGTTTTGAATACTTCAGGAACTACAACCTTGCTTCCAATGAAACTTGTGCCAGTCTTCAAGCCTAAGATTAACCTATTCTATAAAATGGACTTAGCTAAAAAAATTGAAGTCTAAGCTTCATTACATAGGGTCCTAAAGTCCTTAAAATAGACAGGAGGTTATGGTATCAATCAAATCAAATACAAAATAGGAGGGTTAAAACATGCATACCCAACAGGTGACACTCTTGGTGGGACGGAGGGAGTATATAAAAGTGTCCGTGTAAAAAACGTCAGTGCCAGTTTAACAAAGTGTCAGTGCCAGTTTACACTGGCACTTTGTTAAACTGGTACTGACACTTTTTTCACTGGCACTTTGTTACACATGCACTGGCACTTTGTCACAGACTCACAGTAACACTTTGTTAAACTGGAATGGCACGAACGGGGAAACACAAAACACGTTTTTTTTAAGTGTAAAAAAAACGTGTTTTTTATAAGAACAACTCATTATTCTTTCATGTTAATGAATATGGTAATTTTCTTCGTAAAATCTAGGGAGAAACGCGTTTCTCCATGAGTTATGGAGAAACGGGTTACGAGTATCCAGAACCTTTTGAAAGGATATCCAGAAACTTTTTGTATTGGCCATGACCTTGTCCCATGGTTACTTCTGGATATCAGTCTCAAAGGTTCTGGATATCCAGAACCCTTTGAAAGGATATCCAGAAGCTTATGAAAGTGATATCCAGAAACCTTCAAAATGATATCCAGAAACTTTCAAAATGTTTCTGAATATTCATTTGATGATTTCTGGATATACATTTGAAGGTTTCTGGATATCCAGAAACCTTCAAAATGAATATCCAGAAACTTTCAAAATGTTTCTGGTTATTCATTTGATGGTTTCTGGATATACATTTGAAGGTTTCTGGATATCCAAAAACCTTCAATAAGCAATTTCTGGTCTTGGCCTTGGATTTGGCTTCAAATCTATTTTTTCTGGATATCCGCCCAAAGGCTTCTGGATATCCGTTCCAAAGCTTCTGGATATCCAGAACCCTTTGAGACTGATATCCAGAAATTTTCTTCTGGTTATCAAACGTATAGCTTCTGGCTATTAAAAACGCGTTTCTCCATAGTTATGGAGAAACGCGTTTCTCAGCAGACCTACTCAATTTTCTTACATACTATAGATTCTTATAAATTTCATTTAATCCAAATAATTCTAGCTCAAGCAAGCAATATGGAATATATGTATATCCAATTGAAGGCCGTGGGTTGACCCTCACCAACAATATATTTTAATTTCCGAGTATCATTATTGTAATAAATAAAATTATCAATTTTAAAAAATAAAAAAGAATGAAAATAATTTTTAATACAACATATAATAAATACAAATGCATAAAAGTAGGAAGTTAGTGAATTTGACTTTAAAAAGTGGAAATTATAGAGTGTCATCCAAGATTCCAAATGATAAAAAGTATTGCATGTAAAATCATGAAATAATTGGATTAACATACTTTCTTCAAAAAGATGATACAATTAAAGAAAACTAGTAAAAGTCTCATTAATATCATAAAACATTGGGCTATTAAAGCTAAAAATTTCAAAATAAATAACTTGTTCAAAACATCACACAATATATAGTAGAAGAAAGTATTAATTGTCTATAATTTTCTTGCCCAAAATGGTCAGAAACATATCCTAATTTGATAAAGTGCATACATTTAAAAATTTGGAAATTATTTTCTTGACCAAAATGGTCATATACATAGTAATATATATTGATAAGACTCAACAACATAATCACTCATCCATATAATTTCTACCATTCTCCTTTCCTTTTAGCAAGAATTAAGCCCTTCTCAAATCCCTGAGTTTGAGGTTTTTTACACATCATATGCCAAAAATGAAAAGAAAAAGAAGGTATGCTCTTGCATCCAACCTCACATAGCACACCAACATAACAATCTCTCTCTCTCTCTCTCTCTCTCTCTCTCTCTCTCTCTCTCTCTCTCTCTCTCTCTCTCTCTCTCTCTCTTTCACACACACACACACACAAAACCTAGGCGAAAATGACTGTATATGACAATTTGTTGATTTTGTGTTCGTAGGCTACAATCTCAATGAGGAATACAATCTATCAAATCAATAGATGATTCGATCGTTGTTCATGACATTTCAATACAGGTGTGTATATCAAAAATACAATACAAGGTATTTCATTAAATATCTTCAGTTTAACCAATTGCACATGACCAGGGGAAGGCTGGGAAATTGAGACAACGAGGCATTAGAGAGTATGAGGCATGACGAGGTATATTTTTTTTTCCGAATGCTTTAACAATGAGCTCATATTATCTATATATAATATGAAAGCAAAAGAATTTGGAGCCTTCACATCGCGCCATGTGGCATAATGACGTGGAAAGCCACATGGAGCTTCTCAATTGGTCAGCCATTTTTTGCTGCTATCCCTGAAATATAAAAAAAATAAAAGCCTAATTCCTACTTTTTCGGATAATTCAATAAATTTTGAAAGAGTAAATTTGAATTTCAAAATTTAAATTTTTAGTTATAAAATGAGTATATTTTAGGAATGAATTAAACTAATCCAAAATTAAAGAAACAATTACTTCGAAATGTTTAAAGAAATTATAAAATGAGTATATTTTAGGAATAAATTAAATTTTGAATTATGGATTACAGAATTTTGTTCACCAAACAGTTACTCTTTCAAAATTAAGCAAATCAAGATCCATAACTAAAAATTTAAATGGATTATGTAATATATATATATATCAAAAAATCTTTCAGAAAAAATAGAAGAAAAATATATTTTTCAAAATTTCAAATCTCAACAAACCAATTCTAAAATTAAGCAAATCAAGATTCATAATTTCCTGAAATTACAAAGACAATATTATCATAATATAGCTCATCCTTAAATTAAGCAAATGCGTTGATAAAATGTTAAACAAAATATGATCCCTACATCATCAAATTTTGAAAGCCTAATTTCTAATATTTCGGATTGCTTAATTTTAGGAATAGTTTATTTGTAAAGAGTTGTTTCCTTTTTCAATTATCCTCTTTTAGCAACAATTATTTTTTATTTTATTTTTTTGACAAATTAGGAGATAATTATAAATAACTTATAAATGATTAAATGTGTAACAAATTGCGGATTTCAAGCTCATTATAATCTGATTCAGTTTTTTTTTTAAAATGGTAATGAGTTTGCCAAACTATAAAAATAAAAAAAAATAAAAGCCTAATTTCTAATATTTCGGATAATTCTACATATTTTGAAAGAGTAAATTTGAATTTCAAAATTCAACTTTTTAGATATGATATGAGTATATTTTAGGCATGAATTGAATTTCTTTAAGCTTCAAAATGTTTAAATTGATTACTATAAAAGATCAGCTTCTGCAAGTTTTGCTTTAATATTCAATTTTCCGTTTCAACTCATCATGGAAGCTTCAATTTTCGCACTTACATATCTCCATCTGTTTGTTCCTCTCACACGCGACAGGCCCTTCACCAGAGCCAGAAAATCAGAGCCATCAGTGCCATTGTTCACCGTGAGACAATCCGTCGTGAAGGTAATCCTATTTTTTTTATTCACTCTAACAAGTATTCGTTTTTTCTTCACCCTAACATGGTTTATGATTAATATTTGTGCTGAATCTATTGTTTGTTAATTTCACAGATCAATGAAACAAACAGTCGGTTGATTCTCTCACATTTCATCAGCTTTGGTTCTACTCTTTTGTTGCCAAAAGTCCCAAAATTTTTAGACAGTTCGGGCCTTGAACCGAAAGATATCCCTGATGTATTGCATTGTAATTTTAAAACTAAATTCAAGCAACTTGTGAGAGATTTGAAAGAAGAATGTTGTTTTAGCAACCTCAATTCATGTAAGTAATTCTTTTAATTTATTAGTTTAAGTTCTATTTGATGAATGCAGTTTTTTTTAACAATCTCTATTGTAATTATATATTTGTTCATCTATGCAGTTGTCGTCTCTATCATCTCCGTGGAGTTTTTGAAACGAGGACTACCTCATGGTCACATTCGAATTGATGTCATCTATAAAGATTAAGTGCGTATTACTCATGTTAACAACAATCAAGTTCATCATTAGGAATAATGTTACTCATGATTTTATTTTATTTTTAATTTTTTTTAATTTTTTTTTTAAAATTTTTTTATCATTCGAAATGATGTCATCTATAATTCAGTTTTTAGTTTATTTTTTGTATAGCATTTGCATTTGTGGTCATTTAGGCAATGTGACTGTAAGAATAATTCATTTTTTTTTGTTTTTTTTAAATGGTAATGAGTTTGGCAAAGTGTATAGATTGATGTGTAGGTTTAATCCACATTTAGTGGGGAGGGAGGTATGAGAGTAATGTGATTTTATGACAATTAAGGTTGTGAAGAAGGATATTACGAAAAATTTCTAATGTATTATACAGATAATAAATTTAGAACCCAATTGAAAGGGCTGCCTTTGGGGGATATGTGGTGGGAAATTAAAAAAAAAAAGGGAGGAAATTAGACATATTTGTATGTTATTATTTTATTTTTAAAACAGTTATATATTTTCAAGTACTTATTTTATTATATCCATACCAAAATAGATACAATTCTATTTAATGAATATTCAAAAAAATAATTACCTACACAAAATATTAATGCACATTGATTATACATAAAATCTCCATGGAATTATACATAAAATCTCTTTTATATGAGATGAGATCTTAAAAAATCCGAAAGTAATTTATGGTTAAATAAAAATAGTATGTATTTTTTGATTTCGTTGTTGATCATTACTCAATTTAAAAAAAAATATCAGCTCCTAAATTTTCGGCAATCATAGATTCAAAAAAAAAAAAAATTCAAATTATTTGATTTATTCATATTTCAATCTAATCTAACAAATACAAGAAAAAGATAAAAAATAAAACATTTATATTCAAATACAAAATCATTTTAAGTATTTTCGGAATTTATATATTTTCTATTATTTATATATGAATTTAAATTTCTAAAGTGATATAATTGACAAAAGATTCAGATTTATCCCCAAGATTTGATGATTTATTTCTCTTTTAGCTGTGTCCTTCTTCCTCTATATATTTTTCTTCACGTCTCTTTTCTATTGGTACAGGGAAGAAGCCATTTTCACCACCCAAATTTTGCATCTCTTCTGCCCAATAACACCTCCATCACCAACTCTCAGAAAAGGTAACATCAAACCCCATTAATTTTATGCATGTTTTCTCTTCAAGGACATGCCTAGAATCTTATTGATGACCTTGAATGCTAGGTGGTTCTAGGCGTCAATTGATATCCCCAATCCTATTATTCTATTTAAAGTATAATTCTTGATTTAACCTAAAATTATTATTGATAAACCAAATACTCTACTAATCTGACCTTAAAAACATACAATAAATATAAAGTCAAAGTGCACATACCATTTCTGGAGTGATGTCCTTTGGTGTTGCACCAGCGGTTGTGATTACAATCTAAAGGAGAAACTTGTCCTTATATTGCAAATCAGGAGGAGCCTCCTTCTGTGCCTGCATTGTTACTGTACCAAAATAATTATGAAATGAAACAAAAAGTTCACTCTATTACCAGGTGAAACACGAAGTTGTACTTTAAAGCTTAAATGACATCTTAAATACGTTAAAGATTCATACTTTCATTCTCAGTAACCAAATATAAACATTTATATACATAGGTACCTATTACATCGCATTTTGATCGAGGCAAAACAACTCCAGTATTCGGTCGAACACAATACTTCTTAGGATTCGTCGTCTTAACCTATATAGCAATTGGCAATCAAATTATACAATCCAATAACCAATTCAAATCATGCCCATTGAATAAAGCTACCAAAAACATAACCCAACATTGCCTTAAGCCAAAAAAATGCTGCCAAAAACCAGTCATATTCTGACTCATAGCTGAAGAAGTGCAAACCAGTCAATTGATCCAAAACAACAAAATGCTAACAACATACTGATGCCTCACTGCCATAAACCAATTAATCAGGTTTGGGAGAAAGTAACCGAGTTTTACCTGATGCCAAAAATCAGCAATGTGCTGCCAAGATTTAGCATTCTCAAAAATCCAACACAACCTGAGAAAATCTGACTGCTTCAACACAAATTGGATCAGCAACAACCTGGAATCATGAACCATAACAACCACTAAAACACTCCTATTCTCTTTTAACCAAAATAACAACCAACTAACTACATACTGATTTCTCACATTCTCAAGCCAATTAAAACCAACCATCACTCTATACTGATACATTGCTGAGTCTTCAATTGGAAAATGCTTAAACAATTCCAACAGAATATTAGACTCCAAAACTTATTGAAACAACACCAATATAGGCGTCAATTGATATCCCCAATGCTATGATTCTATTTAAAGGTGAATTCTTGACGTAACCTAAAATTATTATTGATAAACCATTATAAATACTATCAATATCTACTTTTTTACTTTCATTAGGATAATTGAATTAACCATTAGAAAGAGATTGGCTTACTTACCTTCTTAACACCTTGGATCTTCTTGGCTCTGTTCTTTCGTTCCTTCATTTGCTTCCTTGACTTCTCTATCTTGATATCCAGGCCATTCTACACAAGTAAATTTTATTAGTTCTAAGTGTGCAAGGAGTCAGCCAACAACGGTAAACTCAAATAGGGATGTCAGTTATTGCCTCTTCAGAAAAAGAGACCCATGAATCTTGAATAAATGATTTAAACTTGTACTACAATTGCAAGTGCCTAGGTTGAGTGAGTCAATGGGGGAGGGAAATAGACATTTAAGAAAAAATTAGTCATGAAAAATGATTTCTTTACCATATGATTATATAAATAATTAAAATAATTTCCACAACTAATTCATCAATAGCTACCTCAAGCATCTGATACTCAAGGACAAGGAAAGATTATATGAAAAAAAATAAACATCTCAGTTACTTGAAGGCAACCTCAGAACCATTGAGACTCCCATTCTCCGTCAATGTTGCCTTTGGAGAAGATCCTTTTTCTGATCCCTCAGCTACTGGTGAAGGAGGTTGAGGTGGAGCAACATAAATCACTCTCAATTTGCACTCTTCCACAACATGTCCGGCCTCCTTGCTGAACTGCAACCCACAGAAGTTCCACAAAGTTAAAACTTTTATACGACAAAGGAAAAACATCACTAAAACAATGAAAATATAATTGAAATTCCAAAAACTCAAATCCTGCCCATTGAATAAAACTACCAAAAACATAACCCAAAATTGCCACGAACCATCAAAGGATTAAATGGATGGAAAAATCACTGCCAAAGGCGAATGTGTGAACAGGCACATTTGTACCACTATAAATACTGTCAATTTCAATTGGTAGGTCAAAAAAGCATGAACATGTTTCAAAAATGCAATAGAAGAGAAACCAATGCCTACCTTAAACCAGGGAAAAGGGGACGGAGGGTAAATAGTTCAGCCATGATTGCACCCATTGCCCACATATCTGGTGTATGGAAAAGGAACTTATGGCAGTGAGGCATCAAATATTGCAAGAATATCAAGCTTAGCCTCCTTGCCTGCACACATGCCTGTTTTTTATATCAATTGTTTCTTTCTCTCAACTAACAACACTTTCATTGAAGTAAATTAGCTTGAAGAGCATATTTATGAACACCAAACAAAAAAACAAACAAAAAAACCCTTAAAACACAAACCCTATTTTACTGAGGGTAGAACCACAAAATCTGAATTGTTTATGTGCTTCATGACCAAATTTCAACATGTTTTCAAACCAAAAACAAACGAAACAAAAAAAGATCATCTGTTATAAATGGAAAGCAATCTTCTCTTAACATTAGCTATGCGTAAATCAATTATCTCTAAAAATTAGGTATTAGGTTAATTCAAGTAAGATGCTGATGAACAACAATTGATAAACTGAAACAGAAAATATCAGTAATTGGATCAATTTGAACAAAATAATAATAAGAAGAGGAAGTGAAAGTGAAAGTGAAAGTACCAAGAATAGAAATCTTAATATCAAGATTGCAATTCAGGCGATCTTCCTGATAATCCCTATGCCCTTGGAGTGTAGCCATGTCACATGATTTCCCAGTATTAATTTTAAGAGAATCGACCAGTTGAACCCACTCTGTGCAATCCGGCGACTGAAAAATAACCGGAGCAACACCCTCATTGTAAGCCGCCACACACGATTTCGGTGAAATTCCATGAACAGTAGTAAGAATACATAATCCACATAGAAACAATGATATCTTAAACATATTGAAACTACCCATCTCGATATTGAAAGCTAAAAACAGCACAAATTATAGTGAACAATAATTGGTAACCGGCGAACAAGTTTAGCCGAATCAGACCCCATTAACTTTATGCATGTTTCAAAAATGCAATAGAAGAGAAACCAATACCTACCTTAACCCATGGAAAAGGGGACGGAGGGTAAATAGTTCAGCCATGATCGCACCCATTGCCCGCATATCTGGTGTATGAAAAAAGAGCTTAAAGTTTGCAAAATTCAATCGACTACTCTGAAATTCAATTTCCATCAACTCACCAACAGCAGAACCATAAGTTGGTGACTGGAGAAGAACTTCAAGGGCGCGATATCTGCAAAATCAAAACTTCAGCAACGAAAAAGAAAAGCTACCTAGCCTCCTAAGGCCTAATAAAAACCATGACTAATAACAGAAGGAGCAATTTATTAATGTATATTGAAAACTACTTATAGAATTAAAAAAAAAGTATGCATAGATATAATTTGATTTTTTAAAAACTACTTACAGAATTAAAAAAAATGTTTAAATTGATTACATTTGATTGAACAATTTTTTTCTTTATATTAGGTATGAATTGAATTTCAAAATGTTTAAATTGATTACCATAAAAGATAAGCTTCGTTTAGTTTTGCTTTAATATTCAGATGCTTATGTATTTCATTGACTTAAAACACAGGTAATGGCTACAAGCCGTATGATTGCTGTCAAATCAATTGACAAGAAAACTAAACAATTCAGCGTTAATGTCCGCATATTACGTCAATGGGAGCTGATTGGACAATACGGAAAAAAAATCAACTGAAATGATATTGGTTGATCAGGAGGTAATAGATCTCATATATTTATTTCCACATGTTATTAATATTTAATTAATTAATTAATTAATTAATGATATTTAATACTCCCTCCGTCCCGCTAATATTAGCACACTTTCCTTTTTGGGCGTCCAGCTAATATCCGCACACTCCCAAAAAGGAAACTTTATATTAATAAAATATTCACCCAACCCCACTCATTCTCTCTCCTACATTATTTTAATACTCACAACACCATTATAATTTATTACACCCTCCACTCATTCTCTCTCCACTCATTCTTTTACACTCACAACATTTTATTAAAATATCATATTCCTTAATTCCCGCGCAAACAGTGTTTGTGCTAATATTAGCGGGACGGAGGGAGTATTTTATACAGGGATCTAAAATTCAAGCAACGATCCCTAGAAAATTGCCTTCCCAATTTACAAATAAGTTTCAAGAAGGTAAAATGCTAAAGATTTCAAAGTTTGGTGTCGAAGAAAACTGCGTTCAACCATTGCAAAAGGCGATACTAAATCACAAATGGAAACTGTGTATGAGTTTGGCAACTGACATGTCTGAAGTCGACAAGTCTGTCCAAATTCCAGATAACAGTTTCGAGTTCACGCCTTTTCAAACAATTGGGAGTTTGAATTTGGATTTTGTAGTCGGTGAGAACTATAAATCGTATATATTTTTTTTCCCGCTCATATAGATTATCTTTATACAGGTAAAACAAAAGTTACTACTATGATATTTACTTACATTTGCTGAATATTTGCTAGATGTGATTGGAGAGGTAATTTTACCTCTTAGAGATTTTGAGTTTGTGCAGAGGTTTAATGCTAGAAAGTTAGATGTTCAGCTGATTGATAATGAGTATGTGTTTCAAAAATTTTATTCTTTAAAGGTTAATTAATATCTTTAAAGGTTAATTAATATATTTTGTGACTAATTAAGATATATTCTATAATTACTTTCTACTATTTTGACAGTGAAAATGAGTTGACTGCCGTCCTGTGGGCTTCATTTAGAGATAAGTTAAAACAGTATATTGACAATAGGGGACAAAACGAGGAAGGCCCAGTGATTTTGGTTTTGCAGTTTGTAATGCTATCTACATACCAAGGTATCTTTTACGTATATTTACTTAAACTGCAATTAAGTTTCTAATTCAAGGCATATTATCATGTGAGTGAATTTTATAATATTTATACAGGGAAAACCAAAGTTAGTACTATGAAGCATGCTTCAATAATGCATATTAATGCATCGTTCCCTGAAGTAGCGGATTATCTTAGAAAATAAATGAACACTAAACCTTTATAAGAATCTATGAATTTGTTATACAAATTTGTATGGTTATGTTAATTTACAAATATCACTTTTACAGGTGTGAAACTGGATCTTCATCGGTTAGTCGTTCTTTGACTATTACCACTAATGATAGTAGTCGTATCAATAGTGATCTGTGGTTGAAAAAAAAGAACTCAAGACGATTGGTGATTTGCTCATATGTACAGAGGTATATTATAAATATACTTAATTTTTTATAAAGGTTATACTCATTTAAATATTCTTGAATCAACATTAATCTTTTTTACTATAATCATTTTTATTAGGTTGGCGTATACTCTGTATTGGCAACCATATCGGATGTGGATTCACATGCCACCTGGTACTATGATGGGTGTAGCAATATAAAGTGTGCTAAAGGCTTTGAAAAGAGTAGTAAAAACTGTCCTAAATGCAAGACAACTTATGACAAAGCTATCCCTAGGTAATTGACGGATTTGATTATATATATATATATATATATATATATATATATATATATATATATATATATATATATATATATATATATATATATATATATATATATATATATATATACATACATACATACATATAAAAAGATTTATAATCATTATCTTCATTCGAACTAATTGTGTACCTATTTTTTTAGGTTCAAAATCAGGATCTTGGTCACTGATATGAATGATATATATCTAGCTGAGACACACTTTGTTTTATTCGATGCGAAATCATCTTCTTTGCTCGGAATGTCTGCTCCCATAGTTCTTGCCGATGTCTCAGAGGTAGCTAATTTGTTGTTATTTTGTTATTAGATAGATTACTACTTTATAATAGATGTAAAATAATGTTCATATAACATAATGTTCAACAGGGCCAACTACTTGAATTTTTTCAAAAAATGTTTGAAAGACAATGCTTATTCAGGATTGATATTGACCAAAGAACTATAGATACTGATCAAGATAAACTTTCACAGTAAAGCAATCATCAGAGGATACAGATATCATCGCCCAATTTTTATCACTCATAAATGATAATGTAAGTAGAAACTACATCACATTAGCTATAGACAAAAGCTCAAATTCATAACCATTAATTGTTTTAAACTTCAGGAGGTTACTTCCAAATTGAATCATGGAATTGAAATTGTGACCAGCTTGAATTGCAATAATGAGGTAAATTTCTTTGTATCCTTAGTTTACTTTTTATTTTTCTATTTCACTTTCATTTTGAGAGTTTTCTTTTTATGATCATGTTATTTTATGTTTTTATTATGTAGGATAAGCCTTTGGAATCTGTGTGTGACAGTTCTTCAACATACATCACTCCACAAAAACGTTTGTTAGATACTACCTCCAATGATGAAGAGATATAATTGTCTGTTACGAAGGGAATCAAGCAAATTAAACAAGAGAAATTGGATAAATAGGCAACAAGGATTGTTTAGCATCGTATTGAGTCTGTCAACTTTTTTCACTCAGTACACTATTTGTTTTTTTTTCCGGTTTAAACTATTGTGGCTAGAAAGAAGAGGATTTTTTGCAAAAAATTTATTTGGAACTATGGTATTCCATTTTGTATTTTAATGATCACATATTTGTGGGTCAGCTAGACATGATGATTCTTAGTTGGTTACTTGATCTTCTTTTGTTTCGCAAACTGGACAAGTTAGAAGAAATAACATAGTTCACACAAAATATCCATTTATTTGTGTGAATTTTCTTTCTCCATCATTTATTACAAATACTTTGTGAATGTAAAATCCCTGAAAATCATTGAAGTAACACTTACATTTGGGGGTGAGCCACTGCATTCAAGCATTCCAACTCCAATAATAGACATAAGTGCTTCAAACCAAGTACGAGCAGGAATTACAGCTCCTAGCATACCATCAATCAATGGAACCACAATCCCCTGATAAAAACATCAACAGATCATCAAATGTATCTTTATAGAGAATCAATTATTGAGCATACAAACCGTTGTTTCAGAGTATCATACAGTGAATATTGAAAGAAAAGACGCATCAATAGTTAAATGAACTTGATGGGAATAATAAATTGGAGATAGACTATTTCAATTGGCATCCAAATTATATAAATCTTCGATCAAGCATCAGGATAAATCACTGTTCCATAATTTTTCTTCGCAATCAAAATCAAACAGATAACAAAGCATCGATGCATTACAGAAAAATGTAGCGAATTGGAGTGTGTTGGCAAAATCAAACCCTAGAGAGAGAGTTGCAGGAGAAGGAGCGAGGAAGACGATCGCAAAATCAAACCCTAGAGTGAATTACGAAATTACCTACAGGAGAAGGAGCGATCGTCGAGAAGGCTTTCCTGTGCGCCGAGACCGACGCCGTCGCCGTGAGCCCGTGACCTTCGTGCGGCGTTATCGAGCGGAGCGGCGAATTGCAGGTGAATCATACCAGGAGGGGTGAGGTTTGTAAATGTGTGCTATATAGGTGTTATATAGGTTTGTTTTTTAATATTTTTTGAGGGGGGGGGTTTGTGTAATATTTCAGAGGTATAATTCACGACCCAGCCAATCCTCTAGGGGAGCGAACGCACCAAAAAATTTGGAGCGGACGCTCCAAGAAAACAGAAAATCCACTCTTGAAAATCCTTCAGTTGCACGGGCGAGCAAGCAAAATGACATGGCCGTGCCATGTAAATCAGTCCCAAGCAGCCAGCAAACAGCATCCAAAAATCTGCAGCAACCTAAATCCATGCAATACCAAAATCAGTCCCAAATCAATCACAAACCACATAGCATCCGTAATTATCAAATGTCAAAGCCTCTATAACACCCACAAATAACCCAAACTTTCCAAAACTCTAACAATCCAAGAACTCCTTCCACCCCAAATCCTTCCCTTGCCTTCGTTCCATAATTCAATTTAACTACTTAATCAATTTACCGGAGTAAATTTTGAGATTGCAATGACTTCAGTCCAAGTTCGCCTATTTTATTTCTTCAAAACTCTACATATTCACATCACATCATAAAGGTTTTGAATTTGAACCCTAATGATAATAATACATTTTGAGATTGAAACTACTTTAGGCAGTAACGTTAGCTTCATTCTTTTCGTCAATCGGGCTCTTTGTCTGTCAATATTAATTTTTTATCATTGCATTTGGCTGGGTACAATTGTTGTTGAAATTGAAATTCCATAATATCTTATATCAGACATTGTTGAATATGAGATGTTTTTATGCTTTTGAACTGGTTGATTAAATGACTGAAAGAGATTGTCTCTCCTTCTACTGTACTCTGATCAATTGGGAATGGGTTATATTATAATTTCTACTCCCTTCGTCTCAAAATAAATGTACGTACTATCTCCAATTTGTTCTTGATCAAAAGTAAATTTGGACCATTTTAGACATTCATTGGGACGGAGGTAGTACGAAATTGGAATGTGCACTTATTTGCTATCACTCTGTCATGATGAAATGATTAATCTTAGTTGGTTACTTGATCTTCTTTTGATTTCCAAACTTATCATGTACAAGTTCACCCAATGAATCAAATGATAATTTCCATCTCTTTTCAGTATTATATCGACGGAAGATCAAATTGGTCATTGGTTAGCAATGCACAGAACAGGCCCGGTCCATGAAAGAACACATTGAAGTTGCCTGCCAATGTTAAGTTTATTTTGATAGAGAAAGAGGTAAGAAAATATGTTGATTTTTTTTCCTATAACTGTACATCCTTAAAATTTTGTTCTCAAACTATTCTTAGACTTCTTTTTACAAGCAACAATACGCATCCTCCTTATTCAACAGTTTGATCAGTTACAAAAAAAATCCTAATAATTATTTAGTTAACTACTTTTCTAGAAATTTAAACTTTTAACACTGGGAGTTCAGTTTTGATATGTACATACTACCCCAAACTTTTGTCATACTCACTGGAATTGCCCTTCTATATAATACTCACTCCATACATAATGTGAGAAGTTTCTTTACAAATGGAGTTTTAGTGCACTTAGGATAACCACTTTATTTTCTAATTAAGGGGAACTTTTAAAAAGCTATTTATCTTTACTTTCAATATTATCTTATTGTGCAACACACTTCATTCTTTGTGTGTTGTTTCTAAAAACAAAATGAACAAAGCATTTGGCAAAAAGCAAAAGCAACAGAAAAGTGAAGAGATGGCAAAGCATCCGATAATCTCAGTTGAGCCCCAAAGAGAGGCATTGTCTGACATTTCTAATCTTAAGTTTTCTATATAGTTGTCATCTAACATTTTATCAATCATATATGAAATTGGTGAATAAGTTTGAATGTGTTTTGAAATATAATCTCTCTGTTCACTTTTTTTGATCTGCAGGTGGAAGTCAACTAATGACACCTACTGATAGTCATTTAATACGACCAATATTCCCTTCATATAATCTTACAAATGGTAAGAATATTACATGTGCATTTTCAATTATTTTATATTATAAAATTTGTTTTATCATCACTAATCATCAATAATCTTTTTTTGTTCTATCAGTAGCTACCACACCAATAGGTACTAATCCAACAAGCCTAGAATTTATAAGTCGTGGTATGCCGGTTGGTCAAAGCTTTGGGGGTTTACAATCTCTTAAAATAAGATTGGATATTGATCGCTCTAATTCTGAGAATCGACATCAAGGAACTGAAAAAAATTATCCTTTGGTTGATGAGAATGTGCGTCATGTATTAGCCCCAAAAAACTTGGAAAAAAGAAAGCTTGGTAGGCCAATTAGCCAAAGTGTTGGAGTTTTAAAATCCCTCAACAAATGCATGAATCCTGATCCCTTCAATTCTGAAATTCAACATCAACTAAATTTCAGCAATGCCTCACTTACTCGCATGGATATAGGTACAAATAAAATTAAAAAATGATCATTTTTCTATTTTAAATAGTTTTTTAAGCTGTCAGTACTTATTATGTTATGGAACTATCCTCCTATTTCGCTATTACATATCACACATTTTTGAGACATAATATTACGAATGGTTGTGTGTTTTTTAATTTTTTTTTATATAAAAATTGGTATAGCATTACTCATTATCATTACACATTTTCTTTATTGCAGATAACACCTCGTGTGGGACTAATCCAAAAAGTCTTGAACTAAGAAGACCTGGTAGGCCAATTAAGAGTAATCGAGCCTTGCATTCTCTCAGCAGAAACTTGAATTTTGAAGACTTAAATGCAAATATTCAACATCAAGTAATGAGAGCAATAACATGCTTAATCGCTTGGATACAGGTACTTGAAATAGATCATAAATCACCTATTTTCACTATTGATATATTTTTTAAAGCTTTCCTGATTTATTATTTTATAATTCATATCATAGCATAACATATCTCTGAAGTTTTTTCTGAATTCAGGAATGATAGAATCACAAAATGACTTGCCAACAAACGATGAATATAAGGCGAGAACATCACGATGTAATAGGAAAAAAAATGAAGGAGATTGCACAACCAAGCACAGGTATGGTTTAGATTTTTATTTGCGAATAAGATTTCACTTAATAGTATTTTACCTATATAGTGAAACGCAATACATTGAATACTTATTTCTTTAGAAAAAGGTCAAGTACATTTTAGATTATTTTGCATATCCAGGTTATTGGGATATTGGAGATCCAAATTATGAATGCGAACATTACCATGCTTTATTTTGGTACGAAGAGAGGACCCCAAAGAACAAGCAAACGATAAATCCAAAATTCTCATTATGTTGCATGCATAGGCAAGTACAACTTCCACTCTTGCAACATCCGCCAGAGTTGTTGCGTGATCTCCTAGATAAAATGCACGAAAAAAGCAAAAATTTTATGGATAACATAGGTCCTTACAACATGATGTATGCATTTACATCAATGGGTGTGATGAATGTGCCATTCGAAAATTTTCCCATTTTTTTGGTGTTTGAAAAAATCAACGAAAACGGAGTCGCCACGCCATTTTAATTTTGAGGGCCAAAACTTTGAAAAAAGCCCGAGATCAGAGATTTAGGTTCGGAGGTCATGTTACGCGTCGGGAAGGACGTTAGTGTGCACCCGACGCGCCTCGTAAAACGAGTCTTCCAAGCTGAAAATCATTTGTGTGTGGGTGTGTGTATGTGTTTTGGCCAAAATAAGTTGAAACTCAGAAAAGTAAAAATTGGGATATCTTTTTAAGACTTTAAACTGATCCCAAGATTTTTTGGAAGATTTTTGGATTGAGATTTGGTACTCAAAAGACCTTTTGAAGTTGAGAGCCATTTCTGCCAGAATGAAAAAAGGCAGTGGACCTTTGATTTTGAAAGGGATTCAAGGGTCTTAAAACTTCATAATCTGGATAAACTCAGAGAATGAAAGTTGTTCTAGACACCTTAAATAAAGTTTGTCCGAAGGAATTTTCCATTTTGGAGAAGATTTGAGGGGTCAAAACCTTCTGGAAACCTCAGATATGAGATCTGGATTCCCAGAAGCTGATGAACTAGCCTCTGAAAGAAAATTTGAAAAGAGGAGTTTTACTCACCCAAAAAATAAGGTAAAAATATGTATGGAAAGCTCTGGATGTTGGCTACAAAAAGTATTTTGTAGTCAACACTAAATTTCAAGTTCATCTGTGTCCAAAAATTAAGACCATGGACTGAGGTCTGAGAAAATTGCTACTGGACAGCAACTTCTCAAGAAGGAGAATATGATTTTAAAGGGGGTTTTGCATCCATGCTTGTCCCCATTTCCCTAGGTTTTGGTTAGTGATCACTAGACATTTTAGTGGTGAATCAACTATACCAAACCATCCTTGGGGTACATTAGGACTAAGCATTTCATTTGCTTGGGAAGGGGAATTTTATCCTTTGAAATCAAGATTTTATGCTTGAAAATGGTTTTTAGGGTTTTGAAAATGAGTTTTCTTTGCAAGAAAGTAAGAAAGCTTAAAAATAATGTTGATCTTTGTAGAAGATCATCCATGGAGATGGTCTTCCATGGTGATCTTCTTAGATCTAAAGCAAGAAGATGAAGGAACTACATTTTGTAGTTTGAAGATGCATGCATGGTTGAGATTTAGGGTTAGGAAGAGGAGGGTTTACCAATCTTCCTTGTGTTCTTGAGTGTTTGGCTTGAGTGTATGAGTGTTTAGGGCTTTAATATGAGAGTGAGTGGATGAGTATGAGTTGGGAAAGATTGGAGAGAAAATGGTGACAATTCAAGTGAATTCTCACTTTGTTTTCTCTCTATATTTCGCGAGAGGTTCGGTGCAAAATGTGTTCTTCCTCTTTATTTTTGTGTGGAGGGCTCAATTTATAGCCCTCTGAATTTTACATACTTATCCGCGCGGATGGGTCCGAGCGGCGTGCCTTTGTTCATTAAATGCGGCTCCGGCTTTGGACAAGAAGAATATTTCTTTTCAAAATTCAAATTAACGGCCCGGTTTTTGTGTTTCCGGCCATTGCCATTTTTGGTTTTCTTCTTTTGTTTTGCTTTTTGAGATTCTTTTTTAAGGTTTAACCTTAAATAACAATGCCCATTTTACCCTCACTTTGTTAGAAAAGTTAGGATTGTTAGGAATTGTTAGAAATGTTATAACTTTCGTTAATTTTCTAACGAAAATTCTAACAAGCTCAAATTGGAGCACTTACAGTAGCCCCTCGGCGACGGCGCTTTCGAAGGAAGCGGGGTCGTCGATAAAGTAAGGCTCCATATTTGGCGGGATGATCGAGTGATCGGGTGGCTGAACCTAGCGATAGGCTACCTACGTATCCCGAAAGGGAATCAAGCCGATCGTAGTTCGGGTCTTTGACCACGGAGATGATGGCGTTTTAGGTGCCTCGAACCTGATGAGCGAGTTCTACGGTCGTTTCTTTGGAAAGAAACTCTGCTTTGGGGATAAGAGATGACCATTTTCGGTCGATGGCTATCCGCATTCTGTTTGGGGATAGGAATGACCATTTTCGGTCTCTCTTGGGGATGATTGCGATTTATCGCTTTCTAGTGATAGCGTCTTAGGTGCCTCGAACCTTGAAGATGGCGTTTTAGGTGCCTCGGACCTTGGAGATGGCGTTTTAGGTGCCTCAAACCTTGGAGATGGCGTTTTAGGTGCCTCGAACCTTGAAGATGGCTTTTTAGGCGCCTTGGACCTTGGAGATGGCATTTTAGGTGCCTCGAACCTTAATTTGAAATGGCCTTTCGGTGGACTTCGTCTGCTGCCGAAGGAGAGGGTGACCGTTTTGGTCGAGGGGCTGGACCTAATGATAGGCTACCTACGTATCCCTAGTGGGAATCGAAGCCCTTTCGTAGTTCGAGTACTACTCGAGATTCCGTTGGCTTTTGGGATTTCGTTAGCTTTCTTTGGGGATTTCGTTAGCCTTTCTTTGAAGGGAAAAAAATTGGACGTATTCGTACGGGAAATCGGTCTTACGTTTGGCTTTAGTTGGATGATTTTGATGAAAGATACGGGATCTCGTTATCTTTCTCGGGAGATCGGACTTACGTTTGGCTAGTTGGATGATTTTGATGAAAGATACGGGATCTCGTTATCTTTCTCGGGGCACTCGGTCTTACGTTTATTTGCTTAGGGGTAATTTTGATGAAAGATACGGGATCTCGTTATCTTTCTCAGGGCACTCGGTCTTACGTTTGACTGCCGGGGGCATATTTTGATGAAAGATACGGGATCCGTTATCTTTCTCGGGGCACTCGGTCTTACGTTTGGCTAGGGGGAGATTTTGATGAAAGATACGGGATCTCGTTATCTTTCTCGGGGCACTCGGTCTTACGTTTGGCTAGGGGTAATTTTGATGAAAGATACGGGATCTCGTTATCTTTCTCGGGGCACTCGGTCTTACGTTTGGCTGCAGGGGTAATTTTGATGAAAGATACGGGATCTCGTTATCTTTCTCGGGGCACTCGGTCTTACGTTTACTGGGGGTAATTTTGATGAAAGATACGGGATCTCGTTATCTTTCTCGGGGCACTCGGTCTTACGTTTGGCTATAGGGGCAATTTTGATGAAAGATACGGGATCTCGTTATCTTTCTCGGGGCACTCGGTCTTACGTTTGGCTAGGGGACAATTTTGATGAAAGATACGGGATCTCGTTATCTTTCTCGGGGCACTCGGTCTTACGTTTGGCTATAGGGAAGATTTTGATGAAAGATCACGGGATCTCGTTATCTTTCTCGGGGCACTCGGTCTTACGTTTGGCTATAGGGGTAATTTTGATGGAAAGATACGGGATCTCGTTATCTTTCTCGGGGCACTCGGTCTTACGTTTGGCTAGGGGGGCATATTTTGATGAAAGATACGGGATCTCGTTATCTTTCTCGGGGCACTCGGTCTTACGTTTGGCTGCTTAGGGGTAATTTTGATGAAAGATACGGGATCTCGTTATCTTTCTCGGGGCACTCGGTCTTACGTTTGGCTGCCGGGGCAATTTTGATGAAAGATACGGGATCTCGTTATCTTTCTCGGGGCACTTCGGTCTTACGTTTGGCTAGGGGCAATTTTGATGAAAGATACGGGATCTCGTTATCTTTCTCGGGGCACTCGGTCTTACGTTTGGCTAGGGGAAGATTTTGATGAAAGATACGGGATCCGTTATCTTTCTCGGGTCACTCGGTCTTACGTTTGCCGGGGTAATTTTGATGGAAGATACGGGATCTCGTTATCTTTCTCGGGTCACTCGGTCTTACGTTTGACTGCCGGGGGTAATTTTGATGGAAGATACGGGATCTCGTTATCTTTCTCGGGTCACTCGGTCTTACGTTTGACTGCCGGGGAATGATTTTCTTGACAAGGGGCTGCCTTTGGTTAACTTTGGTTAACTCTGTCAAGTTGGGGACTGAATTGCAGAGTCCTGGAATTTTAAGGGGCAAAAGGGTCATTTTGACCCTTACAATCCTGTCCGCGCGAAGAGGAATGGAAAATCAGGGGTATTAATTAGGGCCAACGCCCTTCTTCTTCCTCAGTCCAGTTTTTTTTACGAAAACTTACGAGGGAGAGAGAGAGAACCGAGGAGAACCTCCATTTTGGCCAAAAAGCTTCAAAAATCTTCCGATTTCTTCGATTTTTCGAGCAATGGAACACGGGGAAGGCGCTTTTCAAGGCCAGGGCGTGGCCCGGTAGCGGAGAGGCGATTGGAGCTCGTCCGAATGAGGAGGCATTACAATCTTTCGCAATCGGTTGCGGAGGAGCATTACCCCGATGCTTGGCAACATTGGGCTTCGGATCCGCATCTCCAAACGGTATACTTTGAAACCCTTTGATCCCTTTGTTGATTTCTTGTTTGAAAATTTTGGGTGATTTTTTGAAATTTTTTTTTTTTTGAAAATTCGAATGATTGATGTTCTTGGCTTTGAATCTTGATTTTGATGCTTTGCATGTTGTAATGAGTATATGAGTAACCCAAAATGTGCATTTTGCTTGGGAAAAAGAATTGGCATTTGTGCCATATGTTTTTGTGCAAGTCGAAAATGACATGTGAAAATTCAAAGAATTGTGATTTTTTGAAATTGAATATTGCATGTTGATGATGATGATGATTTTTTTTTTTTTTTGAAATTGAATTTTGATATTGATAAATGATGATGCAATGCATGCATTTTGTTTGGAAAGAATGGGCATTTTGCCAATATGAGATGTATGTATGTTTAGGATTTTTTTTGAAAAGTGGGACGGATTTTTTCTCCCGTTGCATGTAAGATGGATGATATGCATGTATGCATTTTTTTTTTGTTGAAAATGGGACGGAGTTTTTACTTCCGTAGGAATGCATCTTTTTTTTGATGAATGCATTGGGACTTCTTGAAAATTGTTTTCTTTCATGCGAGAAAAATGGGGCTATGCTCATTGTATCTTTGTTATCTTTGTCGAAATTTCTTTTTTTTTTAATGTATGTGTATGCTTTCTCTTTTTTTTTTGTAAATGCAAATGCAATTTTTTTGACATTTTCTCTCTCTTTTTTTTTTTACAGGGCGGACACCGTTTTGTGACGGAGCGGTGAACAAAATGAAGACTCGAGGATCGGTGGAGTACGTGATTGACTTGTGGGACCGGCTTCCGGATGCGGGCCGAGGAGCTTTGCCGAGTCAGAGACAGTTGTTGTTGAGACGGGGCTCTGGGAGTTTGTCGAGTGCTTGAGGGCTGGTCAAGTTCCCTAAGAGCAAGGGCTTGATGTTTGCTCGGCGCGGCATTGGTGGGACGCGACCCACACCTTCCACTTCTTACGGGGCGAGGCTACGGTTACGCCCTCCGATTATCTTTGCGATCACGGGCTGTCCTTTAATGGACGTAGCATTGAGTGGCGGGATGGCTACAGCGATGCGATCTGCGAGGCTCTTACGGGATTTTCCCTATTCCCAAAAAGGGGATGGGGATGGAGTATGCCGTGGTCTACGGCAAGATTGTGGAGACCATAGCGAGCTATGAGGTGGGGAGGAGAGGATAGGCGCCGATCATATTGCCGGGGCCTTCTTGTGGTTTGCTTTCTCGAGCACGCTCTTTGGACATGCTTTGAGGGACGGCGGTCTTTGCCTTCTTGAGGTCCTTGGAGGACATGGAGGCAGTAGGAGATGTCTCGTGGGGAGAGGCCGGGCGCGAGCTTTATTTTGCTCTTGATAGGTACGGTAGGAAGGGCTGTGAGCTCTTTATCTTGCTTTGAGTTTGCCACTAGAGGTATAAGCTCTCTTTTTGCTTTTCCTCTCTTTTTTTTGAGCACGCACTTTTCTTTTTGCCTTTGGATTGATTGGATTTTTACCTTTCGCAGGTATGGGCGTTGGAGTTTTTCACGTCACGGTGTGGCGGCGGCCGGCGGAGCACGTCGGGCGTATCCGGCCATGCGGTCTTGGTCCAAGCATGCCGGGAGAAGATAAGCTCCGGGGCGTACGACTCTCGGGTACGCGGATTGCCTTCCTTTGACGGAGGCCGAGACGGATGAGGGGATGATATTCTTCCCACAGGATCGCTTTGAGGTAGCGCGGTGAAGGGCGCGAGATACGGACGGTGCGGCGGAGGATTTTGAGAGGTCGACTGCGATGCATATTATGCAGGAGAGAGGGTGACGCGCCGGCATGGCGTGAACTCGCCTTTGAGGACACCGGTGGAGCCTCCCGCCGATATGATGCACCCGAGCGATCGGTCCGTGACACAGGATGATTACCGAGCCGGCCGGCACTTCTCGGATTTCGTGGCGATTGAGCCATATGCGACATTCGTCTTGAGGAGGCTGAGGATGCCTCGGGTTTTGGATAGGGAGGGGCTTGGGATCCGCGGTACCCTCGGACGGATTTTTCCTATATCCCGGGATGGGGTCCGATTGAGGTGCGAGATCCCTCGGCCAGAGCGACTTCCACGAGCTTTCCGGCCTCGTCAGGGTATGAAGGTATGGCTTCTCTTTCTTCTTTTTTTTTTTTTTTTCATCATCTTTAGCATCACTTCTTTTTTTTTTTTGACGCTTTTGCTTTTGTGCGGTTTTCGGAGGTGGTCGTCGAGAAGGCGCGAAGCAAGTGATCGAGGCGAGATTCATCGGGAGGATGGTCGCTTGCCCGAGGCTCCTCGGAGCTAGAGCGGGCGACCACGGCGGCGCTGTCGGGCAGGGAGGCTTCCCTATTCGCTCGAGACTTCTTCGGGAGACTCCTTTGTCTCCTCTCCTTGATCCCCGCGCGGTGTTGCGCCGGATCACGTCATTCGGGGATCCACACGGGCGGGGACACGTTTGGCGGCGTGGCGGGTCGTCTTCGTACGTGCGGGAGTCAGACGCTTCACCTTCGGGTACGATTTTTCGCGAGATCTCGGCTTGCCCTATCGGAGCGTGCTTAGGTTGGTCACGATGAGCCTCTTTGCGGAGACGAGACGATTGAGCTTAGAGATTTCGGGGCTCTGAGGAGGCGGGCCGAGTCGAGGGGGCGGGGGAGACATGTCGGGTCTTTGGAGACTCCGATTGATTTTTTTTGATTTGAGATTGAGATTTAGATTTGTACTGATTATGCACATTTTTTTCTTTTTTTTTTTTTGATGTAATAATTTAGGATTTTATTTATGTTTGTTTGTTTTTTTTTTTTTTATGCACACTCTTTTTTTTGGAATGTAATAATTTAGGATTTTATTTATGAATGCAATGCAGTATGAATGCAGTGTTGCATGAGCCTTGGTTTTTTTTTTTTTTGCAAGGGTGTTTGGTATATGGACTGGTTTGGGGAGGTTTTTGCACAAGTTTCGAGCAACCGGGACGGAATATTCCTCTTTTGGCGTAGCAGCTTGGACTGTTGCAGATTTTTCTGGTGGAAAACAATCTCATCCGCGCGGATGGGGACTGCATCTGACACTGTCCTTTAATTTTGGTTCAGACCTGGTCTTGCTTTATTTCAAATTCAAATATCCTCTTCAACCTCCAGTCCAAACAGCCATTTTCGGGGAGAAAGAGAGAAAAACCATGGAAATGGCCAAAAATTCTCCAAAATTGTCCAAAGAAAGGCAAATGTTGTTCTTTGAAAAGTTCAAGGAGTGGTGTAGGGAGATCATGCATGAGAGAAGATCATTCTTTGAAGAAAGGTACAAGATACGATGCTTGTGGTCTCTCAAAGAATTGGTTCCGGATTATGACCTCTTAAGAGCTTCTTCATCATTTTGGGACACTAGAAGGCATGTCTTTTGCCTTTCTTTCAACGAGATTGTTCCGACTGTCGAAGAATTTCGGGCCTTACTTGGAGGTCCGGAGGTGGAAGAGATAGCGGTCCCTTTGCCCGGAGGGGCTTCTTTTGCTGACGGTTGTGCGTCCTCCTTCATCTTTCCCGGAGGAAGCGCAAGGTATGATCCGCGGTCCCGATCATCTCGATATTTCCGGTCTTCCCGACAGATGTAGGGGCCTAGGCTTGGTGGATGATGCCTATTGGGATGCCTTTGCACTTTGTATGTTTGGCACCTGTTCATGGTCTATTCCTTTGGGATTTGCCATCGGTCTTTTTAGATGTTGTCGTTCATTTGTCGCACAGGCGAGATGTCGTTCCTTTGATTCAGGGGAGACTTTCCATGCTCTTGGCAGTTAGCTACCGGAAGACGGTATATGCGCGGGGGCAGCCCGTTTCTCTTGACCACTGTGGGCGATGGAGCGTTTGGGGATTCTTCGGGAAACCTACGACATGATCAAGCCTTGGACATTTGCCGGGAGAGGGTCGCAATGTAGATTTTGATGATCGGGGCTCGTGGGAGCGTTGGATGGCGGGTCGCGGGCGAAGATATCGAGATGGTTGGTGCCTCATTGGCGGGTGGAGACTCGCGAGTGCTTCGGGACGGGTCCCGTGGTTATGCTTAGGGGCTTTCTCGGTCCGGTTTCTACATTCGGCTCTGGTCCTTAGGCGGTTTGGCTTGGAAGCGGGTTCCTTTGGAGGGCTTTGATGATGTAGCCACCGGGGTGGTGGCTCCTGTTTCCATGGATGATCCTCGGTGTTTCCATTTCTTTCCCAGAGCATGGAGGTATGATGCCTTTCCTCCTCGGGTCATTCTCGAGCGTCAGAGACCGGTGTTCTGACCACTTGGTACCTGGATTGGTATGAGAGGCATGCAGGAGAGACTCGGGTGGCTATTTTCGACGGCGTGAGGCCATTGTGGGTGCGGAGGACCAGGTGTTTACGAGAGGAGGAGGGCCGAGGCGAGGGCCAACCCTCATGACGGGAGCGGAGACGGCGCGGCGATTATGAGGCTTACGTCGAGACGGGGAGAGGAGGGCTCCTATGCTACCGGCTAGGTTACGGGAGATGAGGGATGACGCTAGGGCTACTAAGGCCACGACGGAGGCTGGTTTGATAGACCTTTGTCCCTATACGAGCTTGGTAGGAGGAATGCAGAGCATCTTCCGGTTCGAAGAGAAAGACTCGGAGGGGAAGAAGAAGGGAGAGGCCGGTACGAGTGGCTTGGAGTGACTACGAGGTTTCCGAGTATCCCTTTCTTGTCATGACGGACACATTAGTTAGATTATGTATCTTAGTTTTCCTTTAGCGGGTTGCTAGTTGTAGGAATGAATCGGGCTTAGACTCATCAAAGAGCTTTTAACTTGTAATGAATATTTGAATTGCTTTAGAGTTTTTCGAGACGCTTTCATGGTCGACCAATTGTATTGATGCCAAAGTATGGCTTTTATTTGTGTTTTAGACCGAACCGTTTCCGGTGCCTACGTTCCCCTCATTTTGAGGAGCTCGGGTCTTCGTAGTTCAACTTTGGTGAACTCTTTTTTGTTTTTTTTTGTTTTTTTTTGGTGCAACCCCATTGTTTTTACCTAGGCCGCCCTTTTCGGGTTTCTAACCTAGTTGGGTATTACTCTTTTAGCACTCTTTTTTTTTTTTTTTTGTTTTTTTTTGTTTTTTTGTTTTTTTTTTTGGTGCAACCTGTTTTTTTTTTTTTTTAACCTAGTTTATTTTTTTAGTTTTTTTTTTTTTTTGTTTTTTTTTTTTTTACGCGTAGTATCTGCGCGGCTTGTCACCATTCCTTTGGGTGTACAAAGGGATTCCGTCGAGGTCCGCAAGTTGCATGGCTCCTCAGGAGAAGATCTTACGGACTGACATATGGCTCGACCCATACGAGGCTCCCATTTGCCGAGGGGTTGATACGGATTTGGGGGCTTTTCTTTTAGAACGAGGCCACCTTCTCGGATCTCCCGATGCTTTACTTTCTTGTCGAAGGCTCGGCCATTCTTCCTTGGTAGGCTCGGATATGTTCCATGGCCTTCGGTCGGCGTTCCTCTAGTAGGGCCAATTCATCATGGCGACTGCGGAGCCATTCGACCTCGTTGATACGGCTTTCCGGCGGTATACGGAGCGAGGGTATTTCCGGCTCGATTGGGAGTACGGCTTCCATTCCGTATGTGAGGGCAAGGTGTTTCCCCGATTGCCGTTCGGCCCGATGTTACGCCCCCGAGTGCCAGTGTAACTTCTCGGGCCAATCTACGCCTTGGACGGCCATTTTCGGATGATATTTTCCGAGTCTTGTTTCTTTGCTTGACGGCTCAGTTGGTTTGGGGCTGTAGGGAGATGACTTGTGACGGAGTTATTCGAATTCCGCGGCGATTTTCACATTCCCCTTGAAGTGGGATCCATTATACGAGATGACTTGTTTGGCAACCCGTATACTGCACATGATGTTTTCTTTGATGAAGAGGGCAACTTTCTTTGAATTGAGGATTTTGTAGGACTTTGCAGAGCATCCTTTCCAATTACTTCGAAGAAATGACCAATCTGCGTCTCTTTAGGCTCTTCCGCAGTTCCCAGATTCACACTTGTCAAAATCTCTTCGGCAGCTTGGGCTCGACTTTCCTCTTTCCGGACAACACCTTGATTTTTTTGTTGTTTGATTTTTTTGTTTAATGTGTACGCTTCTTTATCTAATGATTTATTATTAAAAATTTTTTTTATTCATCATTAGTTAAAGTGGCAATCAAGGGATACTCAGAAAGGTTCGTCATTTCATTGAAGACGAAGGGGAATACAACGTTCGCTACAGACTCGTAGTCTTCAGGCGTAAGGCCATCGGACGACTCGAGAGACTCGAACTCAACAATGAGAGACTCGGAGGACTTTACAAAGGTTGACACGAAAGGGCGGGGGACCAATCCAAGCTTGGTGATCATTTCCTCTTTGGTCGCGGACGGGCTGAGAGAGTTTCCCAATTCTTTAGCGGCATCGGCTGTCGGTGGCTTCACAACCGGGAAAGGCATGGTCTCTGTGCTCCCTCCTCGGTCGCTGCTATCATCTCTTTGTACGAACCGAGAATCAATTGTGTTTGGCGTCGGAAGGCGAGCATGTGGATGTAGGGATCTTCCACAATCACAGGGATTTCCGTTTCGTCACAATCGGCCGCTCAATCCGGATGTAAGGACGTATTGCGTCTTGGTGTCTTGCTAGAAAAATCTCATGTCCCATACTCGAGCGGAAAGGCTTGGCGGGTAGTTCGGCAAGGAGGACGTCCCACACGACGTTCATAGATTCAAGCGAATGCATCGGTGTTTGCCTACTTTTATCATGAAAATCTCCTCGCTGGCGAGGCCAAAGAATGGGTTTGCGAGAATGCTTGACAAATACTGTGATTGAGGACCAGGGGACTTGTGTGCACGTATCATGGCGGTGTTCGGTGTTTCCTTCAGACGCCTCCAGTGTTGGAAATAGCAATTAAATTTGATGAATCGAACTTCTTCGGAGTGCTCGCTTGAGTGTGTCGACATAGTTGGCATCGTTGGATTCCAAGGATCTTTGGCGAGGCTTGCCTCTTGAAGGATGTAGCCCGGTGTTTGACCGGTGGGTGTTCTTGGCTATTGTTTCGGCTTCGTTCCCTATGAGGAAGCTGTCACCCTTATGACTTCAAGGTCTCCCTGCTTAGGTTGATGAATTTGACGCATTGGTGGAGAGTGGAGGCTATGGCTTTCATGTGATGCAACCAAGGCGCACTAGCGGAGCTGTGAACTCGGAGGATATCCATTACATGGAACTTTGCGGGCACCATTTGGGTTTCGTACCGAGTTCGAGTCACTGTCCCCGAGATGGGACGAGACGAACCGTCGTAGGCCTTGACAGTCCGGGTAGATGGGATCACGCGCCTTTCATTTATGCGGAGGGCCCTCATCATCTTTGAGGGAAGGACGTTTACCGATGATCCATTGTCCACTAATACCCCGGGAGTGATATGGTGTTGAGCCGAATAGTGATGTACTGGCTTCATTGTGTTGGGAGACATCTCTTGGCAAATCTTCATCGCGAAGGTGATCATGCTCCCATATAGGTGAGGATCATAGATTTGGTCTTTGTCTCGGGATAGAGAGTCATTAAACACAGTCGCTTCGTGCCTTTTTCTTGCGAGGTAGAGTCTTTGCCGAATCCCACAGGTTATGCGATGCCTTTTGTGGCGGTTGCCATCTCCGGTCAACATGTTGATTGAGTGGGAGCGCTGAGGCCAGCGTCGGTTTTTCTTCATCGGTGTATACTCGGGAGGCTGGACAAGGCGAACCTTGGGCGACCACGAGGGGTTGGACTTTTGTTCTGCACGGTACTCGGTATCCGAAAGTCTCAATCTGTCGTTAGCAAGGGTTTTACGCTCTTTTACCCCTTTTTCTTTGGGGAAAAGGCGGGGCGGAGTAGAGTACATAATAATCAAATCCCAGATGGCTCCCCGAGCGTTCCCACACTTTGTTATCACCGGTCTCGAATCTCTCCTCAATTTTCTTTGGGAGGAAATTTTCTTTTCTTAGGAGGACGGTCCTCGTGTATCCAGTCTGATAGTCCCTTTCAAGGCAATCGGGACGGTCACAAATATCCCACCAAATGTGTTCTACGGGCGATGGCGGATTTGGGACCTCGGGTTGAGCGGTCTTGGAATGACTTTGAGTGGAGCCGGTCAGGGGGATCTGGCTGCTTGGGCTCATGCGGTAGCGAGTGATCGGACTCCACCGGATAATGAGAGATATTGAGGTCCGGGGAACGGGCACATGTTTGTCCTTGAGGGTAGCCCGGTCGGTTGGGATATTGTTAAGGTCCCAAAGTGGCGTGTGGCCTCTTCAATCCGGGCTGTATGCATTGCAGCGTTCTTCCGGGGATTTGATGGCTGACCATATTTCTTTAAGCTTGTTCCACGATTTTCATCACTCAGTGATATTTGTGGGATCATCACTTTGAGAGGGGACAGCGACGGTATACCGAACTCTTTCGTCCACGGCTGCTGTTTGGGGGCCGGTTGCCACTGTAAGTCGGCGGGCGGGAGTTCCGGCGGTGGAAACATAGGAATCTTGGGGTAGCATCTTGATGTATCCGGGACTATTAAGAAGAGGAGAAGAACCCTCTTCCTGTCTTTGCGGTAAAAGTGCCATCGGAATTGAGGCGATAGTCAAACCATGACTTGCGACTACCCCCGGTAGGTCATCAATTTGAGCCTCATGTCGAAGTCTCATTTGTTCTACCAAGCTGGATCCAATACTTGGTGCATGCGAGGGATTTTGGAGGACGGAGCAACGTTATCCCCATCATTGCCGGCTGATGCGAGACATTACGAAACCGGAGTCGGAACAAACGGTGAAGGCGACGATGCGCTTGACTCTTCCCAACCGATCAAACGGTGACCCGGTGCCGAAACCAAGCTTTGTGCGGAGGCTGCGGGGAAAGGACATGAAAGGTTCAGATGTGCAGGAATGGAAGGAGGGTAGGTGTTTGGGCTTTAGGCTCATGCAACATGCGGTTATTTGTTCACGTTTACTTAAAACATGTTTTATTAACCTAATCGGTTGGAAAAGATTGCTCTTCTTTTCGCAAACTACTACGATTCTGGATCGGTGGGCCCCGTCACTACGTCTATAAGTCCCTCGTATTCCACTGTATTTCGACCTCCCGGGGTGGACGGCCCGGGCGAGGGTCCTATAGGGCAAGCGGGTCCCACCGACCGAAAGAAAAACGATCCTAAAAGTCGGCGGGTAATCGAGTCTTAACGAGCATTCGATGTAAATTACGGACAAAGGCGACGTCAAAAAGTCAAGATCATGTCCGAGGGCTCGACGAAAAGTCGGCATGATTTGGGTGATAAGCGTCCACAATTGATCTTGACTTGTCGTCGGTTAAGCCGTAATTAGGCATGGAATAGTCATTAATCCTTGATGACTCGGTGTCAATCTTGGGAGTCGGTGTATAATTTGTGCCGGTCGAGCCGAAGTCAAGGCGCCGGTCAATATCTTGATCAAAGTCTGCGGCGGAAAACCGGCGAACTTCGAGTGATTAGGGACCCGAAAGATATTGAGTCGGAATGCCGACAAAGGCTTGAAAGGAAAGGTCTATACACGGACGGGGCATGACACGGACCGGACTAAAAACCAACCGGGTCTCGGACAAAGTGTGTCACGGACAAGTGCATGGTCGACACGAGGCTCCATGGGATGTTTGGGTAGTCTGTGCTCATCCGAGAGGCGTAATAAGACCAAACGGACCGCGACAAGGGTTTCCCCGGGTTAAGGACGTAGTGTGCGGTGTACGGTCACGTGCGCGTAGTGTGCAGCGATCTATATTCTTTTACGAGTAAAATAGAAATTTTTTATGTGTCTTAAAAATATGATGCATGATTTTTTTGGAAATTTTCTTTTTTTTTGAAAATCCTTTTTTTTTTTGATTTTTTTATGAGCACATAAGCACGTAAGCACGAAAATTCCGACAGTTAGGGACATTATTCCGACAGTCAAAATTTTGACTTTCTCCGAGGCGGCCAAAACAACATGAAAACTGGGACGGAAGCTTGACCCTCAAAAGCTTTTTTTTTTGAAAACGGTGATACCGGTACGTGGGATTGTTAGACCACAATTTATCCCCGACTCGTGTTAGGAGGCGATAACGGGAAATTTAGTGGTTTCCACCAATATACCAAATACCATTTTTTTTTTAAAAAAGCTTAGTTCCCCAGCGGAGTCGCCACTGTGATGAATGTGCCATTCGAAAATTTTCCCATTTTTTTGGTGTTTGAAAAAATCAACGAAAACGGAGTCGCCACGCCATTTTAATTTTGAGGGCCAAAACTTTGAAAAAAGCCCGAGATCAGAGATTTAGGTTCGGAGGTCATGTTACGCGTCGGGAAGGACGTTAGTGTGCACCCGACGCGCCTCGTAAAACGAGTCTTCCAAGCTGAAAATCATTTGTGTGTGTGTGTGTGTGTGTTTTGGCCAAAATAAGTTGAAACTCAGAAAAGTAAAAATTGGGATATCTTTTTAAGACTTTAAACTGATCCCAAGATTTTTTGGAAGATTTTTGGATTGAGATTTGATACTCAAAAGACCTTTTGAAGTTGAGAGCCATTTCTGCCAGAATGAAAAAAGGCAGTGGACCTTTGATTTTGAAAGGGATTCAAGGGTCTTAAAAGGGTCTTAAAACTTCATAATCTGGATAAACTCAGAGAATGAAAGTTGTTCTAGACACCTTAAATAAAGTTTGTGCGAAGGAATTTTCCATTTTGGAGAAGATTTGAGGGGTCAAAACCTTCTGGAAACCTAAGATATGAGATCTGGATTCCCAGAAGCTGATGAACTAGCCTCTGAAAGAAAATTTTAAAAGAGGAGTTTTACTCACCCAAAAAATAAGGTAAAAATATGTCTGGAAAGCTCTGGATGTTGGCTACAAAAAGTATTTTGTAGTCAACACCAAATTCCAAGTTCATCTGTGTCCAAAAATTAAGACCATGGACTGAGGTCTGAGAAAATTGCTACTGGACAGCAACTTCTCAAGAAGGAGAATATGATTTTAAAGGGGGTTTTGCATCCATGCTTGTCCCCATTTCCCTAGGTTTTGGTTAGTGATCACTAGACATTTTAGTGGTGAATCAACTATACCAAACCATCCTTGGGGTACATTAGGACTAAGCATTTCATTTGCTTGGGAAGGGGAATTTTATCCTTTGAAATCAAGATTTTATGCTTGAAAATGGTTTTTAGGGTTTTGAAAATGAGTTTTCTTTGCAAGAAAGTAAGAAAGCTTAAAAATAATGTTGATCTTTGTAGAAGATCATCCATGGAGATGGTCTTCCATGGTGATCTTCTTAGATCTAAAGCAAGAAGATGAAGGAACTACATTTTGTAGTTTGAAGATGCATGCATGGTTGAGATTTAGGGTTAGGAAGAGGAGGGTTTACCAATCTTCCTTGTGTTCTTGAGTGTTTGGCTTGAGTGTATGAGTGTTTAGGGCTTTAATATGAGAGTGAGTGGATGAGTATGAGTTGGGAAAGATTGGAGAGAAAATGGTGACAATTCAAGTGAATTCTCACTGTTTTCTCTCTATATTTCGCCAGAGGTTCGGTGCAAAATGTGTTCTTCCTCTTTATTTTTGTGACTGGAGGGCTCAATTTATAGCCCTCTGAATTTTACATACTTATCCGCGCGGACAGGTCCAGTAGGCGTGCACTGTTCATTAAATGCAGCTCCAGCTTTGGACAAGAAGAATATTTCTTTTCAAAATTCAAATTAACAGCCAGTTTTTGTGTTTCCAGCCATTGCCATTTTTGGTTTTCTTCTTTTGTTTTGCTTTTTGAGATTCTTTTTAAGGTTTAACCTTAAATAACAATGCCCATTTTACCCTCACTTTGTTAGAAAAGTTAGGATTGTTAGGAATTGTTAGAAATGTTATAACTTTCGTTAATTTTCTAACGAAAATTCTAACAAGCTCAAATTGGAGCACTTACAATGGGTGGGACAATTGATAAGACCGTAAATCAAGGAAGTGACCCTTATGCATTTAAGATGGGAGGTCAGAATGTTCATCGAATCGGATCATTGTTGTCCAATGAAGGAGCTCCGCCACAATTCTCCCAACTCTATATTTATGACACTGAAAACGAAGTTGATAACAGAATAAAAGCTGTCAGGTATGTTTCTTTCATAATGTACTTTATCATTCGTGCTTTATCTATATATTTTGAGTTATTATATCGACTAATTATATATTGCTTGCGCATATAATTTACAGTAAACAGAGGAGTTCAGAATTTGACTACTCGATTGTAGCGGATTTAAGAAAAATGGTTGATGAAAACAACCCGTATGCGAAGATTTACAGAACAGCTGTAGAGCGTATTTCTTTGAGAGGTTCGAGTGAGGTAAAGCTTCGACTGATAGGAAAGGGATCTAAGGATGGAAGAACGTATAATTTGCCAACAACTTCTGAAGTGGCAGCTCTTATCGAGGGTGATATTCAAGATACACCTGATGTGAGAGACATTATAGTTGAAAAGCGGTGTGGTGACTTTAAACAAATACACGAGTTCAACCCATGTTATCTTCCTCTTCAGTACCCGCTGCTGTTTGTTTATGGGGAAGATGGGTTCTATACCGATATTCCTAGAAATATGCCTCCAATGTCAAAGCAACCCAATCTTTCTTTGAAAGAGTTCTTATCATTTCGACTACAGGAGAGGTCTGCAGAAGGACACCAACTTATGAGAAGTGGAAGACTACTGCAGCAGTTTATGGTTGATACGTATATAATGATGGACACACAGAGGCTTCAGTGGATTCGTCATAATCAACCCGCTCTTAGGGTCGAATCTTATAGAAAACTTACAGATGCAGTTTCAAGAGGAGATACTGATCCATCGTCTGTGGGTAGACGAGTTGTGTTGTCGTCAACATACACCGGTGGACAGCGGTGGATGACTCAGAATTTCCAAGATGCATTAGCTATTTGCAGGTGGACAGGATATCCATCACTCTTTATCACGTTTACCTGCAATCCAAAGTGGCCAGAAATTATAAGATTTGTTCAGAAGGAGGGGCGAAGACCGGAAGATAGGGCTGATATTCTATGTAGGATTTTTAAGATGAAGCTTGATGAATTGGTAAAGGATTTGAAGGAAAAGAAAATTTTTGGCGAGCCTAATGCGCGTAAGTAATCCTTTCACAATATATCTGTGTTTTAGTTGAATATCGTTTGTTAATATAATTGTTTTATCCATCTGTCCTACATTTTTTTTTTGATAATTTTGATTAACTTGATCAAAATTACAAATTATAGTAGGACGAATGCTATATATAATAACTAAACCACATATTATATTTTTTGGTACAATAATTTTAATTATGCACATCTTTTTTTTTATACAGTTGTTTACACGGTGGAGTTTCAAAAACGAGGTCTTCTCCATTCTCATATTCTTTTTTTTTTCTCAAAAGTAAAGACCAAGCAATAATCGCTGAGGATGTCGACAAGTGTATAAGTGCTGAGATCCCCGATAAAAAAACTGATATGGAATTGTATGAGGCCGTGAAAGAATATATGGTGCATGGTCCTTGTGGTGTTGCTAACCTAAAATCTCCTTGCATGGATAACAAAAGATGCACGAAGAACTTCCCCAAAAGCTTTAATGAAGGCACTTCCGTTGATGAGAACGGATATTATGTTTACCGGAGGAGAGACACTGGAGCAAATGTAGACAAAAACGGAGTTTTTCTTGATAATAGGTATATTGTGCCTTATAATCCACAGCTGTTATTGAAGTACCAGGCTCACACCAACGTGGAATACTGTAATCAAAGCAAATCAATAAAGTACTTATTCAAGTATATCAGCAAGGGAAGTGACAAAATAGGGATAGGTTTTGAAGTGAATGATGAAATTAAAAGGTATATCGATTGTCGATATGTCTCTGCATGTGAAGCGATGTGGAGAATATTTGCATTTGATATCCATTACAGGACACCCGCTATAGAGCGCTTATCTTTCCATTTAGAGGGAGACCAAACCATTCCTTTTAGAGATGGCGATTATCTTACGGATGTTGTGGGTAAGCCTACTGTTGGCCAATCACAATTTTTACAGTGGATGAAGATCAATCGTGGGAATCCAGAGGCTCGACAGTACAAGTATTACGAATTTTCGTAGCATTTTGTTTGGGATAAGTCAAAGCGAGAATGGCGTCCTAGAAGGAGAGGCACATCAATTGGACAAATTTATCATGTCCCCATCAATTCAGGCGATATCTACTATTTGAGGCTGATGTTAAATCATATTGCTGGTGCTACGTGTTACGATGATTTGAGAACTGTAAATAAGTAATATAGTGCACGGTGATTACAAAAAAGCGTGTTATGCACTAGGATTGTTAGACGATGATAAGGAGTATGTTGATGGAATAAAAGAAGCAAGTCAATGGGGGTCACCGGATTATCTACGAAGACTTTTCGCGATGCTACAATTATCTAATATTATGTCGAGGCCACAAGATGTTTGGAATCAAACTTGGCAAGTTCTGTCAGTCGATGTCAACTACAAGCATGAAAAGAATTTTAACAATACTGGTAAATATTTTATTATGTTAAATCATACTTTGAATTTTTATTGTCAACATTATGATATGTTATTTATTTTCACGCAAATCTAAAACATGTTTTCGATGTGTCATTATATGTACCATAATTAATTCTAGTAATTCTTAGAATTTCGTAAGGAGAAGAAGGTTGTCGTAAGTTTTTACCAAATATTATTCGAAAACTTCTTATGGTGAAAAACCTTCTTCGCTCGAAGCCCTCGTTGTCTATAAAGCTGGCCAAGTAAGAATTGCTCTAATTAATTTTGAATAATCTAATGTCTGAATCATTTCTACAATCAGAATCCCTAGTGAACTATTGGAGCTCAAGATAATCCGAGTGACACAGTTAAACCATTTGGAAAAGTATGATGCAAATATATGTTGATATCAATATCAAATGATCTCTGTACAAAAATTATAATACTCTAATGTTTAACATTGGTCAAAAATTATATATTTAGGTGAATATTAAGACTCGAACAGAATAATAGTGACGGGCTAGGCCTAGTGAGTAAAGCCCAACCATTTATCTATTATTGCCACCACATTCTCAGTGGGTTAGGCCCCATTGTTACAAGGCCTAAGGCCCGTCAACATGATCAAGTCGACCTATGCTCATTGTCCGACCTATGAGGTCCCGACATAGCTTAGTCCGACCTAACGATTCAGTTCTCCATACGGGCATGACCCGATCTCAACTATTAGTCAGGTCGACCTAACCCTAACAGGCGACCTCGACCCATTATATTACCTGACGACCTACCGAGTCCGGGTGCGAACACAAGTCTTTCCATAACAGACTCCCTACAAATACGGAGTTATATTTGGATCAGATCTCTAAATACGTATATGCTCCTCAAATTAAGGGATTTCATGCAATCCTACTACAATTATATCTCTCATCAAGAACTAAAAATACAAGACAACATCAACCGTTCCAAGGTAATTGCTTTTTGATTATTTGAGAATACATTGTTCCTTATAATTATTAAGCTCTCATACACATACTTACTCTCACGCCCGAGGGTCTTCGCCGGAGACCATTCCGGCTAGTCATGAGTTTCGTGTTTCAGGTCAAGGAGTCAGGAGATTGATCGTGCCACGTGGACGGAGATTGATCAGCACGATTCTTGCAGCATCAGTTTGATTCCATTGCCGGGAATCGTGCGTTCTTGACCTAGAAAATCTTTACAGCCAACAACCATGGTAACTTCTGATGGCCACGTTTCTGAAGCCTCGGATGAGCACAACGAGGGAAACATTAATGCTAACGCCAATCCTGGAGATCACAACGTTAATTTGCCTCCTCCTCCGCCACCTCATCCTCACGCTAGGGCGACGCGTTCTAACAGTGTTGCTGATAGCAGGGGTTCGCCAGACGGCAGGAGAGGAGAGAAACGACCCATGATCGAGAGAGTAGTGCAACCTCCTCCAAAGCGTCCCCAAACAGAGCTAATGGTTGCAGGCGACAGACCAGGTCCCTCAACCAATCCCCTCAGTAAGAAGGAGATGCTATTGGAGCGAGCTAAAATTTTGGCGGAGCTGATAGAAATGGAGGAAGAGACAGAGCAGGCCGACAGGAGGTCAGAAAGGGCAGCCCCCTCCCGAACTTCTAACAGGCATCCCGTGAGAAGTGTTAGGCAGAATGAAGCTGAGGGACAGAATGTCGAGCAAAGGATAGTGCAGCGTGCTCAATCCCCTATTCATGTCCCGAGTGACGACCTGAGGGCCAACCTCAATAGGAATAGAGAACAGGAGGCCCAATCAGATCTAAGGCGACATCTGGAGGCTAGTCGGAACTTGCGTGGATCGCCTTCCAGGACGCAGAGGTCGCAATCTCACAGAGAAAGGAATGGGCGTAGGTCGCCAGTTCGAGTGGAAAGGCGCAGGTCGCCAGACAGAGAAGAAGGGCGCAGGTCGCCTGTTAATTCAGTCAGATCACCCTCTCACAGGGATCGAAGGCGCAGAGAAATAACTCCACCGAGAAGTGACAGGCACAGGGCCAACTCCAGAGGAGATCCCCACCGTGAAGAAAGACAGAAATCCAACGATGTCTCCCATACTAGGGACGACAGACCAGATGCCAGGGAATGACTATAGTGGAAACAGAAGTTTGAGCAATGGGAGACTGATAAAAAGGAGAATATTGGAAAGGTCGAGCGAGGCGAATTCACTCTCCAACCTTTGGCCAAGGAATTGATCGACCGACGACCTCCACCAGGTTTCAGGTTGCCCGTCCTAGAAAAATATTCGGGTGCAACCAATGTCAGAAGTCATATCCAGCATTTAGAGGCTACTATGTGCTTTGTCTCCAACGAGGACGACATGATGTGTAAGGCACTTACTAGCACTCTCACCGGGGCAGCTCTTACTTGGTTCAATGGCTTGGCACCAGGTTGCATCTCGACTTGGTATTATCTGAGGAAGAAATTCTTAGATCGCTTCTCGACAGCCAGAGCTCGGAAGATGACAGTCACCGACCTGAATAACTTGGTACAAGGAAAGAATGAAAGCTCGATGAGCTATTATACAAAATTCAAGGAGATGGTTGACAAGATTAAGGAGGACCTTACAGACAGGGAGGTGATCAATTGTTTCAGAAACGGGGTAACCTCTGAGGATTTGGACTACGAGCTGACAGTCCGAACCGTGACTACTCGACAAGAGCTGTTCGAGAAAGCTTACAATGTAGCACTGGCTGAAGAGAGAAAAGAAAAGAAAAGTGGGAAAGGCCCCAAGGCTGAGGTCGCTGAAGCTGACAAAAAGGACTCAGCTAAAAATGGGGGCAATAACAAGAATGGTAAGAACAGAACTAGGGCGACTGAGAAGGTGCCCAAAACTTTCACTCCTTTGATAGTAAGTCGAACAGAGATTATGAATACAGTCGAGCTAGGCCCACCTGCCCCTATGAACCCAGGAAATAAATTCAGAAGGGATAACAACAAGTATTGCGACTATCACAAAGACACAGGCCACACTACGGAGGATTGTATGAGTCTGAAATGCATCATTCAAAAGTGGGTTGACAGTGGGAGACTCGACGCGTATGTCAAGAGACCTCAGGCAGGCGGTGGAAAGCGAGCTACTGGTGGGCCACAAGAGCCGAGGCAGCCTAGATTGAATTTGGGCGTTATTACTGAGCAAGCAAGCAACACTGCAATTAAACACAAGATATTCCAGGTCAATAAAGCTCCTCATGTGCCACCTAAAAGGTACCTCAGAGACGAGATGATCTGTTTCTACCCCGACGAGCTACCTACTAATGCAGCTGCTAGAGAGCAAGTTCTCGTTATCCCAGGGTTGATAGATGGGTGTACGACGAGCAGACTCTTGATAGACACGGGGGCCTGCAAAGATATTCTGTTTTACAAAATGTTCCAGGAGATGGGACTCTCAAATGAGCAACTCAAACGTTATGATGGTAGATTGGAAGGCTTCACCAACCACAGGGTCGATGCCAAGGGACAGATCGAGTTGGACGTCTACATAGGCCAACACCCCTTCAGAGTAGTTTCTAAGGTAAAATTTATTGTCATTGATGTAAATAGTGATTATGCTGCTATTTTGGGTATACCTGGCCAGGTCGCACTTGGAATGGTGGTCTCAATCCCCCATCAGCAAGTTAAATTCCCCACACTAGCTGGAGTCGGCTGTGTACTAAGCACAGCTCGAGAATATCTTGACCATGTCCTACGAACAAGGAAGAAAAGGGAACTGGAAATTGAAACTGCTGAGGGGTATCTGAAGATGTCTAAAACGGTCACCACAACTTCTCGTTTATCTACGATCACCAGTGTGGAAGAGTCGACCTATCGCTCACATGACGAGGTATGACTGAGTTGACACGTCACTCGGAAATCACCATGGTCGATTCAGATGCAGTTATGGTCGACCAATTCTCCATAGGCGAGCTATGCCTCCAGATCGACAATAACTCGGGGGCCACTACCAGTGAGATCGCAGGTGAGCTAGATGACATGATTGTTGAAGAAGCTCCACACTTGGGGGCCAAGGAAAGGCAGAAGGTCCGAGAAATCATCATAGAGACCCTACAGTTTAGAGATGGCCCGGAGTTGGAAGTTGTGGACGAGCTGGAAGCAGTGATAACAAATCCCTCTTATCTCGAGCAAAAAATTCAGATTGGAAAGCAGTTATCAGCTGAGGAAAGAGCAGAAATCATCGAGCTACTGAAGGAGAGCAGTGATGTCTTTGCTTGGCGAGTAGAGGATATGAAAGGGATCAAGGAAGAGGTTGCAGTTCATAGGTTGGAAGTTAACCCGACCATGAAGTTCAAAGCACAGAAACTGAGAAACTTCGCTCGTGACAAAGAGGAGGCAATAAAACTTGAGGTACAAAAACATTTGAGTGCAGGTATCATCAAGGAGGCTACACATACCACCTGGCTAGCTAATGTGGTCATGGTGAAGAAATCTAACGGCAAGTGGAGAATGTGCGTCGACTTCACCAACCTTAATCTTCCTTGCCCAAAGGACAACTATCCTCTACCTCGGATTGACAAGCTTGTCAATTCTATTGCTGGACATTCCACACTCAGCTTTCTCGATGCCTATTCAGGCTATCATCAGATCAAGATGCATGAAGATGATATTGTGAAGACGGCCTTTCAAGCTGCTGGGGGGATCTACTGCTATAACATGATGCCATTCGGGTTAAAGAATGCAGGAACGACCTACCAGATGATGGTAAACAAGGTCTTTGCTTCACAAATTGGCCAAAACATGGAGGCCTACGTCGACGATATGGTCATCAAAACAAAGGTCAGACGTCACGTGGTCGACCTAAAGGAAACATTCGCCAATTTACGAGCAAACGACATGAAGCTTAACCCGAGCAAATGTGTGTTTGGAGTAGCAGTTGGCAAATTTCTTGGTTTTATGGTATCACAACGAGGAATTGAGGCAAATCCTAAAAAGATAAAGGCTTTGGTCGACATGCAAGAGCCCAGAAGTATCAAGGAGATGCAGCGACTTAATGGTAGGGTGGCAGCCCTAGGTCGCTTTATAGCCAAGTCGGCGGAAATATATCTCCCCTTATTCAAATCATTGAGGGGGACGAAGAATTTTGAATGGACGGCCGAATGTCATTCGTCGTTCCAACAGCTTAAGGAGTACCTCGCTACTCCCCCTCTCTTGAGCAGCCCGACCATTGGGGAGACTTTGTTCGTGTATCTATCTGTGGGAGATCAATCAGTAGCAGCTGTGCTGGTTCGAGAGGAAGAGGGGCTTCATAAGCCCGTATATTATGTTAGCAAGGCTCTGTCCGACGTTGAAGGTAGGTATTACAATGCAGAGAAGGTCGCGTATGCCTTGGTCGTGGCCTCAAGGAAGTTACGAGCTTATTTTCTAGCTCACCCAATTGTTGTGCTCATAAATGCACCCCTGAGAAAGATCTTGCACAAGCCAGAAATTTCAGGTCGCTTACTCAACTGGTCAATTGCTCTCACAAAATTCGACATCGAGTAACGACTTCGAAAGGCATTAAAGGCTCAAGCCTTGGCAGATTTCTTGGTCGAGCTGACGTTCACCAAGGGAGATAGCGAGATGCGAGCTCCGAAGGAGAAATCTAAGGGTAAGGAACCAGAGGCTCAAGCCGTTACTAGCTTACCCGACGATTGCTGGAAAATATACTCAGATGGGTCGACAACAAGGCATGTTAGTGGAGCTGGGATAGTACTGATCGAGCCAGAATCAGGGACGGTGTATGAGGAAGCATTGAGGTTCAAATTTGAAGCCTCCAATAACCAGGCAGAGTATGAAGCGTTGGTCGCAGCCATCGAGTACGCCAAATGTTTTGGGGCAATCAAAATTATGGCATATTGTGATTCTCAACTGATGATCAACCAGATCAGAGGAGAGTACGAGGTAATGAGTTCTACTTTAATCAAATACTGCGACCCGGTGAAAGAATTAATAAAAGACTTGGAGTTCTGGGAAATTCAGAGGATTGGTCAAGAGGATAACGAATTGGCCGACCTACTCTCGAAACTAGCCACTTCAGATGAGCCACATGGAGAACCTATCGCTTACCTCAAACATCCAGCCTACGAAAGGGTTCAAATCCAATGCCTGGAAGATGCTGGTATAGAATGGGCTGACAACAAGTGTTGGATCGAATAAATGCGAGCTTATCTTGAAACGGGTGAGTTACCTAGTGACGAGAAAGAAGCTCGGGCTATCAAGAAAAAGGCTCCAAGATACATTATTCAGGGAGATGAGCTATTCAGGAGATCCTTCAGCAAGCCATTGTTAAGATGTGTTCATCCACAAGAAGTTACCCAGCTGATGTACGAGGTGCATAGTGGAGTATGTGGTGGATACCCGGGGGCCAGAACTTTAGCCGACAAACTGATAACAATGGGATATTATTGGCCATACATGAGGTCTGATGCCCACAATTTCGTTCAAGGATGTGATCAGTGCCAAAGGATTGACAATCTACCTCACCTACCTACCACCGAGCAAACCCCAGTAATCTCAATCTGGCCCTTTGACATGTGGGGAGTAGATTTGATCGGACCCTTCCCTCCCGCTCGTGGAAACTGCAAGTATGTGATCGTTGCTATAGACTATTTCACGAAATGGGTAGAAGCAAAGCCACTAGCTCGGATTACAGAGGAAAACGCCATCAACTTCATCCATGACTTCATTTGGTATCGATTTGGGATACCTCGAGTAATAGTGACGGACAACAGACTACAATTCTCCCAAGCTTTCGAAGATGAGATGAAGAGTGTCGGAGTCAAACATTGGAAGTCGTCAGTCGCATATCCCCAAGGCAACAGAAAAGCTGAAGTAGTGAACAAATTGGTCCTTTCAGCATTAAAAACTGGCTTGGTTGGTCACAAAAGCAACTGGTTGGACGAACTCCCCCTTACTCTTTGGGCAGTCCGCACAACCATTCGGGGGCCTACGGGGGAAACCCCATTCGCTCTTGCATACGGATCAGAGGCCATGGCACCGGTCGAGCTGCGATTTCCCACAGCTAGAGTAATTCTCTTCGACCAAGAGCAGAACGAGATCAACAGGCTGATCGACCTGGATTTGATCGACGAAAAGCGAGACACAACTCACTTAAGGATGGTAAATTACAAGCAAAAAACCAAGACCTATCATGACAACAAAGTGAAGATAAGAGCATTCCAAGTGGGCGACTACGTGTTGAGAAGCATCTCTTCAACTGGAAGAAGAACCCATATGAACAAGTTATCTCCCAACTGGGAAGGACCCTATGTCGTTACTCGAGTTATCAAAGAAGGAACCTATATGATCGCTCATTTGGATTGTGAAGAATTAAAGCACCCATGGCATGCTACTCACCTCATCACATATTACTTCTAGTTCAGTTTTTCAGCTTTTGAGTTAGTTCAGTTTTTAGTTTGAGTTTTGTTATAGTTCTAGCTCGCCGTTTTCGATGTAAGTTTGTTTCTACGTCAATAAAGTTGCAATTCTATCCAACATTGTATTACGTTTTACATCGACTCTAACAAGCTCGACTCTTAGTCAGCATCGTTCCTTTAAACAGGTCCGACATCTAAGTCGACCTCGTTCTAACAAGCTCGACTCTTAGTCAGCTTTGTTCCTTTAAATAGGTCTGACATCTAAGTCGACCTCGTTTTAACAAGCTCGACTCTTAGTCAGCTTCGTTCCTTTAAACAGGTCCGACATCTAAGTCGACCTCGTTCTAACAAGCTCGACTCTTAGTCAGCTTCGTTCCTTTAAACAGGTCCGACATAAGTCGACCTCATTTTAACAAGCTTAACTCTTAGTCAGCTTCGTTCCTTTAAACAGGTCCGACATCTAAGTCGACCTCGTTCTAACAAGCTCGACTCTTAGTCAGCTTCGTTCCTTTAAACAGGTCCGGCATCTAAGTCGACCTCGTTTTAACAAGCTCGACTCTTAGTCAACTTCGTTCCTTTAAACAGGTCTGACATCTAAGTCAACCTCATTTCAACAAGCTCGACTCTTAGTCAGCTTCGTTCCTTTAAACAGGTCCGACATCTAAGTCGACCTCGTTCTAACAAGCTCGACCCTTAGTTAGCTTCATTCCATTAAAAAAGGTCCGACATCTTAGTCGACCTCGACCTATCAAGCTCGACTCTTTGTCAGCTTCGTCTCCTTAAGCAGACTCGACTCTTAGTCAGTTTCATTTCCAAAAGTTATACAAGTCTAAGGTCGATTATGTTATCAAAAAACCAGTCCGATAGCAAGCTTATGGCGACTTATTTGTCCTAGTAAATCTAGCTCGACATACCTTCGTGCTAAAATCAAAAGAATTAGAATTCAAAGTATAAGAGATCAGCTACGATTAAATAAAGGCTCAGTCCCCCAATACAGGGCCAGGACTAGAGCTAGCAAAAATTATAAGTTAAGAATACCTCCCAAAAAGCTGGGCCAAGGCATCAATATTTACAAAGCAAAATTAAAATTGTTTTGGATCTTGTTTTCATTACATCAAGGAAAAAGCTAAACAACTGGCCCGTCGTTGGCTTGGTTCGGCTGATCATTGGCAGCTTCCTCTTCTCCGTCTTCATCCATCTCTTCAGCCTCCTGAATCTCTTCAAAAAGGACATTAAAATTCATCGGGGCTAAAGGAGGAGCAACCCAGGGCTCACTTTCATCTTCTTGGTCCTGCTGGGCAATAAAGGCAAGGTCGTTGTCAGTATAGGGCACAACCAAATGACCACCGCAAGCGACGGCGTCATACTGAGGTTCATTCGCCCATCAAGCCAATTGCTCCAGAGAAACGACAGCCGTCGGATCCATAAGAGCTCGTTGCTCCATATGACGCCGACCTGTATCGAAAAAGATCCCAGCCTTGGCAATGATGGCGATATAACACTCATCACTTTCTTTGAAAGCTTTAACGGCGACCTCCTCCCAAGACTTCCGAGCTCCTAAATGGTCGTCAGTCATCGTCAAGACCCACTCGTTGGCTTCCTTGAGTTTCTTAGTCAGCTCCATGTTGTCATTCTCCAGAGTTGATTTGTCGGCCTTGATAGCACCGATCTCTTCCTTCAATGAAGCATTCTTCTCTCCAGACTCCTTGAGATCAGCCAGGGCCTTATCCCTATCAGCATCAGCTTTGTCCCTCGACATCTTCATGGCGTCATAAGCAGAATCCAGATCATTGTATTTCTCCTTCCACGCATCTATTTCCTTCACCTTTCGAGCATAAGCACCAGTGGCAATCTTCTCCTTCTCGATGGCCGCCCTCCACCCACTCTTGGCCTGCTCAACAAGGGTTAAGGACTGCATCCGCAAATGGCAATAAGTTAGCTCGATAAAGGAGTATATACGAAGGGAAGAAACAAACATGAAGACCAAAAATAATGAGGGAAATCAAGTTAACTAGTACCTCGCAGTGTGATAGGCCGGATCTATCTGCAAATTCTTCTGGAGTCAATCCCTCCTTATCAAAATGAGCTTGCATGTTGGGATCCACAGCTCGATGAAGGACAGCTTGCCCATAACCTAGCTCGGGATAACGTCGACTCGTACAATCGATTTCGGTAAGAGCTAGCACATCACTGAGTCTCTCCACTTCTGCACGAACAAAACCTGGAGTAATTTACGGAGGAGTTTGAGGAAGATCATTGGAAGTTCCAGTTCCATCTGAGTCTTTGCCGAGCTTCGACCTCTTCCTTGTTGATTTCAGAGGGATGTCATCATCAACCTTCTCGTCATCTCCCAAGTCCAAGTCAATCAAGTCAGTGGGGTTGGAGAAGGACAGATCGCGTATGGGGCTAGCTTCCGAGGTTTTCTCCGAAGATAAATCTATCTCCGCTCCCCCAGCAAGTTCAGTGTCTGGCTCATCAAGTAACTGGAAGGGCCCCGATCCATCTACAGGGATCATCCCAGTGCCGACCTTGGGCAACAGCTTATGGCGATCAGCGGTCTCCTTCTCTCTAGCGACCTTAGCATTGGCCTTACCATAAGATTTCTTGCCCGCCCTGTGATCAGCCAAGCCTGCAACTCGATTCATATTGGCATGTTGCTCGAGAGTCAGAACTGCATAAAGATCAAAAATCAAAGTGTGAGTTCGACAAATCAAAGTTTCATGTACGAGCTAAAGTTCTACATGCGAGCTAAAACATGTACGAGCTAGGTTTCTATATGCATGCTAATAATTAAGTGGCAAGCTAGAGGATAAGGGCAAGCAAACACTTACCACCAACGTTCTCTCCTTGATCTTTACAATAGTTGGGGACCTTTTGACAAAACTGGCACTTATCCTCGAACCTGCCCAAGGCATGGGTCACCCAATCAGGATACGTAGGGGCCCTCACAACTAAGGCCAAGGGAGCGGCGTCATCATCCCCTCCCTGCATCATGCCAGCTTGAATATAACAGTCCTTGCCCGTTTGAAGGGCAGCCCAGTTCACAGTGCCCCTCTGAGCCACCAACCTCAACTTCTCAATCAAATCCTTACTCCAGGAAGGAACCCAGTAATGTTTCTCCTTCATTTGCCCAGAATTTTCCTCGGGGAAAGGAAACTCCCACCCTTTCCTACTCTCTACCAGTATCACATGGGAGTTCCACCCCGTCACTTTATCGGGCAAGTTTATGAATAGTTTGGGGGCATTCTTTTTGGCCGGGGTGCTAAACCCACGAGTCCGCTTATCATAAGATACCTTAAATAACTCCCTAAAGACATGGACGCAAGGCTCATATCCCAGAAATATACACACCATTTCGAAGCAAACAAGTATCCTACAGGTGTTGGCTCCTAATTGCATTGGAACAGCCCCCAGACATTCTAAGAGCTCACAGACAAATGGATCCAAGGGAAGACGCAAACCCGCCTCAAACTGGCCATAAAAGAAGGCCACCCTAGTGGGGTCTCTAACCTTGTCCCCCCAGCTCAGTTTATCAAACTCCTTGGCCGTCAGATGAGATAGGCTGAATTCTTCCTTATCAACCCCATAATACTGATATAGTATTCTGAGCCGATCCTCTAAGCCTTTCTTCCCAATTTTTGGTTTGGGGATAACATAACCCCTTTCATTACGACCTGGGACCGCTTTGGAGCAGAAGGCATCCACAATGTTGGTAGAGGGGGAGCTCATCCCAGCAGAGGTCGTCGCCCTTTCCTGAGTAGACATATCTGAAGAATAACAAGAGGAAACAGGGGAATCAGTCCTATATGCAGATTCAAGGGACCTAGGGGACCTATTAAGGGGCGACCTAGATTCCCCCCGGAATTCCTTTTCTATCCCTAAGGAAAAAGGGTTTATTGGGACCCTCTAAGATAAAATAATACTATGTGATCAAGTAGCTCGTGGAAAAGATGAAAGGATGTAATTCTTGGGTCGTCAGTTCCCAAATCTATTGGGGTTTCTCCTACGGGTAGGGCTAGCTTGCCAAAGTGTAAGCCCCACCTGGTCAAGACAGAGGTGCATTCTCCAACAGGAATCTCCCTCCATACTCCACCTAAATGTTTGTATACCCTACGATTTACAAAGAAACATCCATAGCCGACACCAGGTTCACAACTAAAAGTTCTAGCCATGGCGAGAATTCAACAGGGAAAGAAAAAATTAAACCCTAATTGCAAGAATTAGAGGGGTACCTTTCTCAAAATCACGAAGACGAAAGCTGGAAGGAAATCGGAAAAGCCCAAGTACGTCGGAATGGCTGGGAGTATATATTCGCTTTCTTTCTCACTAGTTTGCTCAAGAGTTGGGAATTTGTAAAAAGCCGAAAAGGAAAAGGATTTTCCTTATATACCTCTGTTAATCATTTCCTGAATTGGGAAGGTTTTTTGGCTCCAAACGGTTAAAAATCGTCATTAATGCAGAAAACGGTTCCCAAAGCAGTTTTCCAAACGTCAAAATTATAATGATTACGGAAAAACGGCGCTCTTCCAGATCTGACCATTCGCTGTAGACGTTCCGGATTGAGCCACGTCATCTTTGGGCGACTAAATATCAGATCAATCATCGACTTACGGCCTACTTCAAAACTTCATCAGAAATTTCTTTAACTTCCTGGTCGACAAAGTCAACTCAGAAAGTTGGGGGCCACCAAACAGAATAATAGTGACGGGCTAGGCCCAGCGAGTAAAGCCCAACCATTTATCTATTATTGCCACCACATTCTTAGTGGGTTAGGCCCCATTGTTACAAGGCCCAATGCCCATCAACATGATCAAGTCGACCTATGATCATTGTCCGACCTACGAGGTTCTGACCTAGCTTGGTCCGACCTAACAATCCAGTTCTCCATACGGGCATGACCCGATCTCAACTATCAGTCAGGTCGATCTAACCCTAACAGGCGACCTCGACCCATTATATTACCTGACGACCTACCGAGTCCGGGTGCGAACACAAGTCTTTCCATAACAGACTCCCTACAAATCCGGAGTTATATATAGATCAGATCTCTAAATACGTATATGTTCCTCAAATTAAGGGATTTCATGCAATCCTACTACAATTATATCTCTCATCAAGAACTATAAATACAAGGCAACATCAACCGTTCCAAGGTAATTGCTTTTTGATTATTTGAGAATACATTGTTCCTTATAATTATTAAACTCTCATATACATACTTACTCTCACGCCCGAGGGTCTTCGCCGGAGACCATTCCGGCTAGTCGTGGATTTCGTGTTTCAGGTCAAGGAGCCAGGAAATTGATCGAGCCACGTGGACGGAGATTGATCAGCACGATTTTTGCAGCATCAAGACTGTTTTTTGTTTTGGCATTTTGTAGAATGGTCTGACATTGGTCAAATTACCAACCACTAAACGATTGAAAACTTTCTCTTCAAAATTGAAGTTTGTGCTAGAGACAATCTCTAAAATGGAGAGCTTTCAAGAGGGGCTTTTATAAGGGCTATTTTGTCGAGGAGTTGTCTTGCTTTTTATATGATTTTTTGTATCTTAGTAAAATATCATTAAGACTCGTGACTAGTATTTTAAGATAGATTAAAATGAAAAAATGTATCAAGGAACGTGAGTAGTGAGAAGTAACATATTCAATTTTAATAACCATTTGAACAGTATAAACCGAGACACGAACATGGGCTTACCCGGGTCAGGCCCAAATGGATTGGGCCCTAAACATAATCCATCTCCAAGCAACAAGAAGCAACCTTGGGCTTCCGCGGTCTCGTACTTTATCATCAACAAAGCTAATCAAGGTCCGATATATATATAAGGGCCCGTTACAGGTGCCGAGGATACCCTCCTCGCATGACGAGATAAACATCCTCGGCCTTAATGTTGACAACGGGTTCTACATATTACCATTTCCTCCCCGGCTCATCATGCTCCGTCAGGTCATGAATGACGAGGAGAGAAAAGTTCGCACCCCGGCATATGGACATATGACGAGGAGACAAAATCATGCACCTTGGCATTTCACCATGACCGGCAGATCATGAATGGACGAGGAAGCAGAATCATGCACCTCGGCTGAAACATGAACGCCGAGATAAGACATTTACGCTCCTCGGCTATCTGGCCAGCAGATTGAACAGTCCTATTCAAACAAGGATTCAACAGTTATTATCCCATCATGATTATAACCGTATACATCAATTCAAGTCAAACAATGACTCCTTAACAGATATAATTCTCCTAGGATTATATCTTATCGCTTTACAAGTTCTATTCGACATGGATTATATCAATCCATCCCTATAAATACAAGTCACATAGCACAATATTGGGTACGTTACTTTTTACATACAGAAACTCTGTCAATTTAGTTTCTCACTACAAAACTGTGACTTATTCTCACGCCGGAGGGCCTTCTCCGGTCAAGCCCCGACTTAGTTTACGTGTTTTGTCTTACTTTCAGGCCTAGCAATCTCCGGAGCAGACGATCGCTTGGATTTGGGCTGATTTGACGATTTTGGCATCATCAATTGGTTCCATTGCCGGGAAATCGATTCAAACACCCTTTGTTTGGCCTGGAAAAAGCTCGCCTGAAGCCTGATTCTTGCCGGAATTGTTTTCTGATTCAACGAAAAATTCTGTTTCGTTTGGCTCTATTCCAATTTTGGCCAGATTTTGCAGATTTAGCCGAAATTCGCCCAGTTTTTGCTTGGAACTAACGTTTTTGACCGGAAAGTTTGGCGTTGTCAAATTGCGATCTGCAATTTCGTTTTGGCATTGAATTTTGCCCCAAAGTTTGGCTGGAAATCTTTGTTATTGTGAAATTCGCCCAATTGATAATTTGTTTATTACAATTACTGATTTACAATGGAAGACGGAAGATTCACAAGTGTAACTGCTGAGGAACAAACCCAAGTGAATGGGGTTAACCCAGATGCCGAGGTGCTTCCTCCTCCCCCACCTCAGCCTGAAGGACCACCTCCCCTGGCCATGACTCTTCGTTCCATGGGGCAACCAAGTGCCGAGGGAGCAGGTGCTAACCTTCCTCGTCCTACTCGTCCTCGAGGGAAGAGAATTGGGAGGAAGATGACGAAGAATGCCGTCGTCGGCCAAGCGGAAGGCACTCAGCCCGTTGACCGATGTACTTTGCTACATAAGCAGATGGAGAGGTTGCAAAGAATGTATGAGACACAAGCGGCCCTATTGCAATTGGATCCTGACAATTCCATGGCTGAATTCATGCTGCCGTCTATGGGCAACTCTCGTGGAAGGGAGCAAGGTGAGCGACGAGGTCCCCCCTCGAACCCGCTGTACCACCTAAGCAGGCCCTCCAAGATCCTTCCCGTCCTCGGCATACCAACCAGAAAAAAGACCAGGTAGTTGACCTGAGAAGCCAGTTGAGTTCCAAGGAACAAGAAGTGAATTCAAGGGATTTAAGGACAAGGCTCAGCTTGTCCAAGAGGCTTTCCCCTCCTCGTCTCGTCATGGCACCACGTCGTCCAGGATCACCTCGACCTCGTCGACCTCGCCATGATTCTCCTCGTCCTCAGAGAGACTCACCCCGACCTCATCCTCGTGAATTCGTACGGCCGAGAACTCCCGAGCCATACAAAATGATACTTGGTGGCCAAGAGTTAGAACCAAGACGTGATAAGGCACCATCTAAACGACGTGACAGCCACCAAAATGACGTGGAACACAGTAGGGTGAATGGTCACCCCAAGGATAAATCAACCTGTAGCTCCCAACGAAGCACCCACTCTAGCAATGATAAGGGAGTGGAAACCAAATAATGGGAACTATTGAAACAGAGACTTGATGATATGGAGATGGAAAAGAAGGTTGATGACGATGACTTCAATTGGTCAACTCCTCCATTATCCCTGAGGATAACTGCTGCACCACCAAATCCTCACTTTAAGGTCCCAAACTTTGAAAAGTACAACGGAACCACTAACGCGAAAGATCATGTGCAAAGTTTTGAGCAAACCATGAACCTCCCCACTATAGCTGATGGCATGCTCTGTAAAGCTTTCGCGAGCACCTTCTCCGGAACAGCCCTGACTTGGTTCCGTGAGCTGAAAAAAGGTTGCATCGATAGCTGGAGAAGCATGAGGAGAATGTTTTTGAACCACTTTGCCATAGCTGGAAGGAGAAAGATGAGATTGACCGACCTTGCCAATTTCGAGCAAGGGAAGGGGGAAACCACCCTTAGTTATTACAATCAATTTCGCAAAATGGCAGACCAAGTGGAAGAAAGCCTCACTGGCAGGGAGGTCATTGTTTGTTTTAATTTCGAATTGAAATCCAGTCCCCTCATCTATGAACTCTCCGCCCGAGAACCTGAGTCCAAGTCTGAACTGTACCAAGTAGCTTACGCCATTGCCATGGCTGAGGATAAAAGCAAGAAAAGGGGATCCGACAAGGCGGAATCAGAGGCGGCTGGCACTCGCCAAAGTGACAATGGGAATGGTAAGGGATGCAAGGGGAAGAACAGAACAAGAAGCACCGAGAAGCCTGAAGTGTTTACCCCTCTAACCAAACCCATCTCGGAGATCATGCAACTAGTAAATCTTCCACCTCCTCGTCCGTTGAGCGATAAACCAAAGTTTCCTCGTGACACTTCCAAATACTGTGATTTCCACAAGGACAATGGCCACACCACTGACAACTGTTGGGCTCTCAAGAAAATGATCCAACGGTGGGTTGACGAGGGAAAGCTAGACCGCTATGTCATGAAAAAGGATAGTAAGCGGAAGTGGAAAGAAGAAGAAAGTGAAGATGACGATAAAAGTGAGGACGGAGAACGTAGGCCCCCTAGGGCCAAATTACATGTGATCCGTGAAGAGGTGACTTCTACCAGAAAGCTAAGGGACCAGATCCATAAACTAAGCAAAGTGTACCACGTGCCTGCTTGGATTCATAAGGCGGAAGAGGTCATTAGTTTTTCTCCCAACGAATTGGCGGGGAGCCTTGCTGCCCGTGAACAACCCTTGGTTGTAAAGGGTAAAATTGACAATGTGGAATCGAAAAGATTGCTTGTGGACATGGGGGCCTCCCGTGACATTCTATATTATTCAGCTTTCCAACAAATGGGCTTGAAAGACACCATGTTGGAACCTTATCATGGAAGGCTGGAAGGTTTCACCAACCATAAAGTTGGTGCAAAGGGAACTGTCGAACTGGAGCTCGAAATTGGAAAATATCCCTTCCGATCCAAGGCTACCGTCACTTTCGTAGTCATGGATCTAACAAGTGATTATCATGCTATCATAGGTATTCCAAGTCAAGCTAAGCTTGGGTTGGTCGCCTCCCTTTCTCACCAGCGAATTAAATTTCCCACCCGTGCTAGAATTGGATGCGTGAGGGAGACCCCCAAAGACTTCTTGGAGCATGTTGTCAAGAGCCGGAAGAAATCTAAGAGCGTGGAGATAGATACCCCCAAAGAAAACATTAAGGTCTCTAAATCTCAAAAAACTACCGAAACTAGCTCTAGGATGAGCTACATCCGTGAAGTGTTGAATGAGGAAGAGCCTATGGTCCTAGAAATTGCAGCTGACCAAGGCATAATTCCACCCGTTCCTGAAGAACCTATGGTCCTAGAAATTGCAGCTGACCAATGCATAGTTCCATTCGTTTCTGAGGAAGATCCCATTCTCGTCAACGGCCAGAACTCGGGGGCCAACCATGACTTGAGGAAGGTCGATCCGCTTAACGTTGATGAACTAATGGAGGAAGAGGGCCTCAACGTGAATAACAATGAGGGAAAGAGAATTAGAGAAATCATCATTGAGTCCCTGGAATTTCGAGACGGTCCTGAAATGGAGCCTGTGGACGAGCTGGAAGAGGTGGTCATTAACCCTGACTATCCTGAACAAAAAATCAAACTCGGGGGCCAGTTATCTCCAGAAGAAAAGGAAGAGATCATTTCCCTCTTGAAAAACAGTCTCGACATCTTTGCTTGGAGAGTCGAAGACATGAGAGGGATCAATGAGGAAGTAGCACTCCACCGCTTGGAAGTTGATCCATTGGCGAAGATTATCTCCCAGACAAGGAAAATTTTGCAAGGGACAAGGAGGAAGCTATTAAGGAAGAGGTGCAAAAATTACTAAGCTCCGGAATTATTCGTAAAGTCAAGTACCCCGTTTGGTTGGCCAATGTAGTAATGGTGAAGAAGCAAAATGGGAAGTGGCGAATGTGCATCGATTTCACCGATCTCAACAAAGCCTGCCCTAAAGACAGTTATCCTCTTCCCAGAATTGACAAGCTGGTTGACTCCATTGCTGGACACCGTACACTCAGTTTCCTAGATGCCTATTCAGGCTATCATCAGATTAAAATGGCGGAAGAAGATATCGAGAAGACGGCCTTCCAAACACCTGGGGGAAATTATTGTTACGTCATGATGCCCTTTGGGCTCAAGAATGCGGGTGCCACGTACCAAAGGATGGTGAATCAAGTATTTAACGCGCAAATAGGTCGGAACATGGAGGCCTACATCGATGATATGGTCATAAAGACCAAGGAAGGCAGTCACACCCCGAACTTGGAAGAAATGATAAGCAACCTCCGAGCCAACAACATGAAGCTAAACCCAAGCAAGTGTGTATTTGGGGTAATAGCTGGAAAGTTCTTGGGCTTCATGGTATCGCAGAGGGGAATTGAGGCAAACCCCGAAAAAATCAAAGCACTAATTGACATGAAGGAACCTACCAATATCAAGGAGGTTCAGAGATTGAATGGAAGAATAGCGGCACTGGGAAGATTCATAGCCAAATCTGCCGAAAAATCACTGCCTTTCTTTAAGGTCCTGAAGGGTACCAAGAGCTTCTCCTGGACTCCCGAATGCTCCGAAGCATTCCTCCGGTTGCAGGAGTACTTGGGTTCCCCTCCCTTGCTTAGTAGTCCGATTACTGGTGAGATGCTGTATGTATTTCTAGCCGCCACTGATCATGCAATCGCAGCTGTTCTAGTTCGGAATGAAGAAGGAACGCAGAAGCCTGTCTACTATGTTTCCAAGGCATTATCTGATGTGGAAAGTAGATACTTCAACGTGGAAAAGATAGCGTACGCACTAGTTATTGCTTCAAGAAAACTACGTGCCTACTTTTCTGTGCATCCCATCACTGTTTACACCAATGAACCATTGAAGAAGATCCTGCATAAGTTGGATGGCTCCGGACGTCTCCTAAATTGGTCGATCGCTCTAACTGAGTTTGATATCACTTACCAACCAAGGAAGACCCTCCTGGCACAGCCTTTGGTTGACTTCATGGTTGAGACTGCCTTCATGGGTGAGCACCTCCCCACTTCCCATACGCAGAACGCTACGGACAAGGAAGAGTCTCCCAGTGAACTCCCAGCCAACTGTTGGATCTTGTACACAGACGGATCGGCCACAAAGGAAAGAAGCGGAGCTGGAGTGGTACTAGAAAGCCCGAAAGGAGAGTACACCATGCAAGATATCATCCGATTCAAATTCCATGCCTCAAACAATCAAGCCGAATACGAATATCTAATATTTGGTATTGAGTTGGCTTCCTTCTATGGAGCAACGAAGGTGGCGGCATTCTGTGACTCCCAACTAGTTGTTAAACAAGTAAAGGGAGAGTATAACACCCAAGACCCCACCCTTACCAATTATAGAGATCTAGTTCTAGACATGACGAAAAAAATGGAATTCTTTGAACTCAAGAAAATTGGCAGGGAAGAGAACCAAATCGCAGACGTTCTATCTAAACTAGCGACTATGGATGTGTCTAAGTCTAAGACTAATTGGTACATAGTTTTTGCTGAGGAACCTGCTTATGAAAGATTACAAATCATGCTTCTAGATGGAGAGGAGAGATACTGGATCGACGACTACATGAATTACATTGAGAAGGGCCTCCTTCCGGAAGATGAAGCACAAGCCAAACTTATCAAAAAGAGGTCCCCAAGGTTCACAGTTATGAATGGAGTCCTTTACCGAAGATCTTTCACCAAGCCCCTGCTAAGGTATGTCTATCCTAAGGAAATTGAGAACCTCTTGGCGAAAGTACATGAAGGTGTTTGCGGCGAACACCCGGGGGCCAGAACCTTAGCCGACAAGATCATCTCACTAGGTTACTATTGGCCAAACCTGAGGGAAGACGCGCACGCCTATGTTAGGAAATGTGACAAATGCCAAAGGTTCTCCGACATTCCTAGACTACCGGCAGTTGAGCAGACACTTGTAATACCTACGTGGCCATTCGACATGTGGGGGATAGACATCATCGGACCCTTCCCTCCCGCCCATCGTAATTGCAAGTATGTGATAGTAGCTGTTGATTATTTCTCCAAGTGGATAGAGGCCAAGGCATTAGCCAAGATAACGAAAGAGAACGCAATCAACTTTGTCCACGACTACATCTGGTGTCGATTTGGCCTCCCCCACACAATTGTTTCTGATCATGGACTCCAATTTTCTACGGCATTTACGACAGAATTGGGAAGAGTCAAAGTTCGCCACGCGAAGTCATCAGTTAGCAGACCTCAAGGCAACGGTCAAGCAGAAGCTGCCAAGAAACTGGTTCTAATAGACCTTACCAAGAACCTTGAAGGACGTGAGGGCAGATGGTTGGACGAACTTCCCCTAGCCTTATGGGCTGTTCGCACAACCACCAGGGGTCAACCGGGGAAACTCCATTCGCATTAACCTTCGGTTCTGAGGCTATGGCACCAGCTGAAATGGCCATCCCCACTGTAAGAAACTCTTACTACAATGAGCAAGTCAACAGGGTTAATAGGCTCCTAGACCTAGACCTGGTAGATGAAAAATGACTAGCCGCACAGATGAGGATGGTAAACTACAAGAAAAAGACCAAGGCATATCATGACAAGAGAGTCATCAGAAGAGTATTCCAAGTAGGCGATTGGGTACTTAGAAAAATTGAGGCAACTGGCCGAAAGGCAGAACAAAACAAGCTCTCCCCAAATTGGGAAGGCCCCTACATCATCACTCAAGTCATTTGAGAAGGGACCTACATATTGAAGACTAAGGAGGGGAAGGATCTCAAGCATCCATGGCACTCCGACAATCGTCAAAAATACTATCATTAGCCTAGTTCATTTTTGTAATAGATTAGTTTCCCAATTTCAGTTTTTTACTTCTTAGTTTGATAGGATTCCAGTTCGATGTAATCACGTTTCAGTTTTATGAAAGCAACTTCTTCCAACATGCAAGGCAACTATCAACTCCTGACACAAGTATCGGAAGACGAGGATCTTATCCCCGACTCTTCAAAATGCATGACTTACGTCTTGACAAGGGTCCGCCTTGACTCAACGACTAAGTTCCTAACAGCCAACACGAGGATCTTCCCTCAACTTACTGGCTTACCTTACATCCTGACAAGGGTCCGCCTCGATTCAAGGATCACAAGGTTCAAACAGTCAAAGATCGAGGACCTCTCCTCGGCCTATTGACTTGCCTCACGTCAAGACAAGGAAACACCTTGTCCCTATGACTAAAAGGCATCACATCTGAAACCTGTGCATGAGTCATCTTCCTCGGTATAAGGAGACGAAAAAGAAGAAATCACCCAACAGTCAAAGCCGAGGAGCCCCTCCTCGACCAATACGACTTAAAAGTACAGTCAAAGCCGAAGGACCTCACCTCGGCCTAGCAACTTGCTTTATAACCGGGGACGAGGGACCCTCCTCGGCTTCCTCCTTGCAATTCTTGTGCCTATGCATAGCATATAAACAAGCATTCAAGCAATTCATTGAAACAAAATGAATTAAAGAAAAAGAGTTTGTTCATTAATATTTCAAGAGAAAGTACAAAGCCCTATTAGCTATTACAACAAAAGAAAAAAGGAAAAAAAATCCTAAGCCTGAGTATCCTCAAAGGGATTATCTAACCAATCCTCCGTGGAGGCACCAGGGGGAGGAGGGATAGGCTGTTCAGTTCCAGCATCAGTCTTCTCGGCCTCTCCTCCCTCAACCTCGGCTTCCATGTCCTCGGCTCCCATCCCCTCATCTTCAATGGCCTCAACCCAGGCTTTAAGGTTGCCAGGATCCACAGACGGAGGCACCCATGCTTCACGGCCTGCCTGGGCATCTTCCCCGGCCATGATCTCCAAGCTGTATTGAGAAAATGGAACCAGGGGTGAAGAGCCCTAGCCTCCTCATCATACTGATTCTGGCTGATCAGCAGAGCAACCTTATTAATGTCTAAGCCGGTAGAGGTGTCAGCCAAGATACGACGGGCGAGATGAAGATAACCATCCTCGAACATGGTGGCAGTCTTCTCATCCACCGCGTCTTGGAAGGCCTGGCTCTCCTTGAAGAGGGTCATGGCCGCCTCTTCCCTAGAAAGAAGGGTAGCCTCATAGCCCCGACATTTGGCCTCAGCTTCCTCAGACCTCATAAGGACCTCGGCCTCGGCCTTCCTCACCTCAGCCAGCTCGGCATCCTTCAGCCGAAGATGTTCCTCGGCTTTCGTATGGGCTTCCTGAGCCTGCTTACGAGCCTCCTCGGCCCTCTTTACCTCGGCCTCAACCTTGGCTAGAGCAGCCAGCAGGTCGGCATCCTTGACCTTCAAAAGCTCAGCCAGAGAAGCCTTCTCGGTCTCGCTTTTCCTTTGGGCAGCCTTGGTGTCATGCACCTGCTTGTCATGAGCCTTAGCCAAGAAGTTCTCGTAAGCCGTGACGCTAGCAAACTGCAAGATAAATTTATGTTAAGACTTTATCAAGTAAAAATGAAGCCAAAGAGATTAAAATATACGAGATGGTTACCTCGGCCAGCATAAGACCCTTACGACACAATAGGTTCTCCCTGCTCGGCTTCTCTTTGACCAGCGCATCATAAGCCTCCTCGTCCATGGTCCTTTAAACGGGAGCTCGGCCCAACCTCAGCAAGGGGCCCTTCCTGGCTTGCAAAGGAAGGCCCTTCAGACGAGGGACATTTGCCGCCAGGCGCCGAGCAAGCTCCTCGGCCTCTTCCTGGGTTTTGATATTTTGGATGGTAAGGATGGGAGGAGCTTGGGGGTTGGAAGGCTCCCCGGCAGGTCGCTTGGCTTGGGGCTCCTCGGCAGAAGCACTTTGAGGCCTCTTGGAGCCGAAACGACTTTGAACGAGATCAGTCTCCTCGGATGGAGGCTCAGTCTCTACCTCAGCATCAACATGGAGCTATGCCCCTCTGCAGTTGACAAATTTTCTTGGTCGTCGGAGGCCCTCTCCTCGGCTTCAACCTCCTCGTGCAACTTGAGGGGAAGGGGTTGATCATCCTGAGCGTTCAATAAGAGGTTGCGGCTGTTGGCATCCTCCTTCCTCTCCTTTAAAGCCGAGGTCTTAGCCAGACGTCTCCTCTGCTTGATCAGCTCTACATCACTCAACTTCTTCATCGCAAGCTCCGCTTCTTGATCGGGGGTTAAATCTGCAAAGACGAGGTAGAGATGGTTACATACGAGCAAAATGAGAGCCAAAAAAAAAAATACAAAAAATACAAGTATCAAAAGGTAAAACATTTACATCCTTCCACATTTTCTTCTTTAAGGCATTGGTCAAGTGGAGGGACCTTACACCTCGGACAATCCTCGTGGAAAATGAGGCCGGGATGCGTTCTCCAATCATTGAAATGCCTCCCCTCTTCACAGTGACAAGGGGAACAACCCTATCCCTCGGTCCTGGCATCAAGCCTGCCTGGACATAGTAATGATCCGAGGCTTCTAATGCCGACTAGTCAAGGAGCCCCACCTCGAAAAACTCCTCAAGGCGCTTGATCAAGTCCTTGGTCCATCCATACTTCTGTACAGGACCTGACGAGGTTGGATCATCGTAAGGGGATTGGAACTCCCAGCCTTGACGGCTCTCAACCCTAATTACATGATTGTCCCAGCCTCCTACCTTGCTGGACGTAGGAAGAAGTATCTTCGGCTTCTTAGATTCACTCCGAATGACGAGGAGACGAGTACCCTTCATGTACCCAACATAAAAGAAATTACGGAAGGCTCCCATAGTAGGTTCATAACCTAAACTACGACAAAGTACGATGAAACTAACAAGGACCCTGGTCCCGTTAGCCCCCAGCATAGCCGGCACAACCCTCACATCATCCAGAAATTCGTTGATGAAAGGGTCCAATGGGAGACGAAGACCTTGCTGGAATTGCTTGAAGTAGAAATGGACATGGTTGTCGTTGTAGTAAAAACTCTTCTCTTCCTTGTCGTCCTTGAAAACGGGTTTGTCGATATAAGTTAACTTATACTCAGCTTTATTTACCCCGTACTTGGAATACAGCTTCTCTAACATGGGATCCCCGACCTTTGGAGGCCTCTCTCGTCCTTGGCCACCTCCTAGGCCTCTTCTTCCTTGGCCCTTCCTTCCATCTTGTTCACCTTCCACGAAGGCATCGACAATTTTTGTAGACGAGGAGGCATCACCCCCTCTTCCCATCATATCTGCAAAGAGCCAAGGATCCAAAAGGTTAGTCATTGTCCAAGGCCAGGCTTACGACGGGGAAGAGGGATGCCCCTCCTCGTCATTATAGTTCGGCCGAGGAGGGATCCTTACCACTCAGATGCTCACGGGCAATATGATCCGAAGACGGGCAGAACAGTTCGATGTGCTCCTTCATCTCGGCCCTATCCTCATGCAACACTATATTACGAGTCGAGGAATCAATTCGGTCTATCCTCGTATTATCCGGGTATTGGATGAACATTCGGGTACGGCCATAACTTTTCAACATCTTTCCTATGTCATCCAGGTTCAACATCAACCAGGGTCCTCTCTCTCTCCGGTAAACTCTCAGGTTGACCTTGTGGTATCCATAAATGAAACGGGGGGAATGGTCCCAAGAACGAGCCATTTTTCTAAAGGGGATCAAAGATCAATGGGGAAGTTTATACAATATTCAAAGGAACGCAGACAAAACATCCAAGGAATTCATACAAGATTCAAAGGAATCCAAATGAATATGCGAGAAAAATCAAAGATTCAAGAGAAGCTTCAAGAGCTCAACAATGGCAGTTTCTAAAATCAAAACTTTCCAAAAACCCTAGAAATTGCGGATTACAAACGTAAATCGATAAAGGAAAGAGTTTGTACCTGTTTTTAGTGTTGAAAACGGTCGGAATTGAGTGATGAAAACTGCAACGCCAGAAAATCAAGCTTCGCCGGAAACTGGGATTGTTAGCTCAAGAAACTTGCCGGAGATTCGTACGGTCTCTAAAAGCTCTCTCAAATTTCGAAGTAGTAAAAGTGTAAAATGACAAGGGGATAAGATTTTATACTCACCAAACCCGGGTCAAAGCCATGGGCAAAGTGGGAATCCGGGTAGTACGCGCCCAACATTAAATGTTGGTGACAACTTCCGAGGCACGACAGGACTGGGGGGCCCCCGCGTAATCATCATGGTATTAATCGTCAGATATATGAAGCGATGCCAAGGACACGTGGCAAGCCTATTCGTATTCTATAGCCGAGGACGAGATGACTTTCTCCTCATCCTAGGCCGAGCTAGAAAGTTGGGTTCCACTGAACAGTATAAATCGAGACACGAACATGGGCTTACCCGGGTCAGGCCCAAGTGGATTGGGCCCTAAACATAATCCATCTCCAAGCAACCAGAAGCAACCTTGAGCTTCCGCGGTCTCGTACTTTATCATCAACAAAGCTAATCAAGGTCCGATATATATACAAGGGCCTGTTACAGGTGCCGAGGATACCCTCCTCGCATGACGAGATAAACATCCTCGGCCTTAATGTTGACAACGGGCTCTACATATCACCATTTCCTCCCTGGCTCATCATGCTCCGTCAGGTCATGAATGACGAGGAGAGAAAAGTTTGCACCCCGGCATATGGACATATGACGAGGAGACAAAATCATGCTCCTCGGCATTTCACCATGATCGGCAGATCATGAATGGACGAGAAAGCAGAATCATGCACCTCGGCTTAAACACGAACGCCGAGATAAGACATTTACGCTCCTCGGCTATCTGACCAGCATATTGAACAGTCCTATTCAAACAAGGATTCAACAGTTATTATCCCATCAGGATTATAACTGTATACATCAATTCAAGTCAAACAATGACTCCTTAACAGATATCATTCTCCTAGGATTATATCTTATCGCTTTACAAGTTCTATTCGACATGGATTCTATCAATCTATCCCTATAAATACAAGTCACATAGCACAATATTGGGTATGTTACTTTTTACATACAGAAACTCTGTCAATTTAGTTTCTCACTACAAAACCGTGACTTATTCTCACGCCGGAGGGCCTTCGCCGGTCAAACCCCGACTTAGTTTACGTGTTTTGTCTTACTTTCAGGCCTAGCAATCTCCGGAGCAGACGATCGCTTGGATTTGGGCTGATTTGACGATTTTGGCATCATCACCATTGTTATTCCTTAATTCTACGCATTCAATTTTAGTAACCTTTGTTATTTCTTAATTTCACGCATTTAATTTTAGTAATTGTTATTATTACTTAATTACACACGTTCAATTATAATAATCATTGTTATGAGAAGGAAGGGGTAGATATTATTAGGTAGTTTGCCCATCCAATTTATGGAGATAAGATTTGTACAGTTGAATGCATACTTTTTTTTATGCTTTTCGAATACTTATGACCTAAATCTATTCTAGCCCCAATCCAACTCTATACCCCATGAGAGTTTATGTACATTTTTAATTTAAATGTTAGTTTATTTAATTGTTTTTGAAAGTAATGGTTTGCAGGTAGGATATAACTATAGAAGCAAGAGAGAATTTTGAAAATATCACTTTATATTATTTATTATTGATAACACAAGTATTTATATATAATAGTATTAACCAACTATTCTATGAGATAAATACAAATAATAACAAATAATAATAAATGTATGAACAATCTACTATAAAGAAATGATATACATGAGAATCATAATTGATAGGCTAAAGTCGCACGTCTATAAATTAATCAAAGACTTGGCCACACTAATGTTAATGTAGCTAGAGCAAGCCCAGGATCCAACAGGAAAAACGGTTAAAAGTTCACATAATTGTCACTAGATAAGATTGGGGGTCAGAGTTTGTTTATGATTACTTACGAAGACGGGAATAAAACTAGGTTGTAAGCAAGTGAAGGAAAGCACTTTGTATTAATTATTGTCCCCGTCTATCATTCAAATATCATCGATCAATTCTTTTCAACTTTATCCTATTCACTCGATCACGAAATGTATTTCAATCTCTATCTATTTCTTTAATGTTTGTCAATAACAGTGACACACTCACTAATAACCCTCATTAATATTCAAATCTAACTGACAAAGTCTATATTCAAAATACTAATTGATTAACGATTTAAGAGATGAAAATCGAGAACCCTTTCTATTGTTATTTCAAATAAATAATTGTTTTTTCTCTCATAATTCATAATCCACTATGACACATACATGGACTATAAATATGTTACTTGTGAAACCCTAAATTGACACAATTTTAAGAAATTCTAGCAATAAATCGATAACAAAAATCAAGCAATCAGCCTAATTGCAAAACCCTAGTAATCAATTTAATAATCAAGAACAAGATAGAATATAAATAGAATTAAAGAGATAAAAAGAAATTAATCTCAATTGAAATAAAAAACGGTTCAATCAATTAATTTCAAAGGAAGGGAGATTAGTACTCCATGAAAATAATAATCACCAAGAGTTTCTAAAAAGTAAAAACTTCAAAAAGAAAACATAAGATAACCATAAAAGTCTTTTTAAACTTCCTACTTATACTAGGAAAATAGTAAGGGAAAGAAATTATAGATTTCTTTCCTAAACTTCCTACAAAAAGCAGCCCAAAAATCTTTCTCAAAAGTTGACTTCGAGATTTTCTATAGGTCCCTGAAGTTTTGCAAATTCCACTTAAGTCCTCCAAATTCCAGAAATTCCAGAAAAGTCCCTGTTCTTCAGATTTGCAGTTTGGTCACTGGTTTTCTCAAATTTCTACATAACAGTATTTGGCTTCACAATCTTGATCCATTAAGCTCTTTTTTTCTTCAATTTCCAATGTAGACTTGCTTCAAGTCTTTTTCGCTACTTTTTGACTTTGTTGACTTTTTAGGCTTGATTTTGGTTTTTCGAAATTATTACATATGGATATGAAATAAAACAACTAAAATGCCCTCGGATTATAATATCTCTCAATAAAACCTCACTTTAACACACTATCCCAAAATTATATCAAATCTAAACTAAATACATCAAAATAGGAAAAATATGCCTAAGAAAATATGGAATTACATATAAAAAAATCCACCAAATCAAATTCCCCCACGCTTGAACCATTACTCGTCCCTGAGTAATAAACTTTTCCCACTCTAAAGCGCCGGTCTAAACAGGTAGCATGGGAAAAAATGACCCCTAATCTCCTCTAATCCACCAATCCATGTAAGTCAACCACAATACGGAATATACATACTTCCGTCTTCTTATAACTCCCCAAAAACATATGAGTACACGGCCTTAGCTCGATACCAACTAAAACATTTAAATAGTCATCCGAACTAAGTCCCACACATAAAAGCAAAGGGAAACTAAAATTTCCTAATTTTCCCCTACGCTTATCTCACACTACTACTGGCCTCGTATAAAAGTTTTGTTAAGGAATATTAATCCCCCACAAAACTACCTCGTGAAAACACCAACTCCCCTTATAACTCTAACAGTGAACGAGGGTTTCTATCATAAGCACCACTATCCGAACCTCATACTCCAAATAATGATCCTGCCCGAAATCTCCCCTCAAATCCCTCATTTGACCCTCCAGAATGCCAACCTGTTGGGAAAGAAAATAATCACCCTCAGTCGGGTCTGCTCGACATGCCTCGACCTCATCCTCATCATTGTCATCATCATCCACCTGGTGTCTCCGAGATGACCCTACACCTCTCTTCTAATTCAGGCATTTTGTGGTGAGGGTGAACTTGTTTATCTTAGGACCTGTTTTCAATTCTTTGTTTACTCGGGTTAGGTTGACTCCTGCTCTCGCTATCAAAGCTGTGATCAATAACGAAAAGTTATAGTTGGAATTCACTATATTCTTAGCTCTGTGCGCTATCTCATTGGCGATTATATTCCTAGTGTCAATCTTCTTTTCATGCACAATCGTGTGCATCAGAATAGCACGCCTCCAATTCACCTCATTGAAATACGAGGAGGGGAGATCCTTTCAAATAAAGTTGTGAAGTGCTTTCATCCATGACGTCATGTCACGGGTCTTCATTATGGTCTCTTTCTTTATTGAGTTTGGGTCAATGTCCCCAAAAGTCGGAGCTATCTCCTCAAGATGCTCCTTATAATTCTTGCCTATTCTCTCTATCGCCTTTGTGTATTCGCACTCATCCTCTGCCATGTCAGTATCAAACCCATAATACTTGTTTACCACTTGTCTCGAGTAATTTACCAACACTCCCCGCACATAGGACACACTCGTATTTCCATTCTCATATGCATTCGCATAAAACTCTTTAACCAAGAGGCCTACTCCCAAGTTTGCGGGCTTGCTTCCCAATTTCTCCCATTTATAGTCGCTGACCCAATTATCAATATCCAGGCCTTCAAAATCAAACTCCCTCTCCGGATTGAAGGCCTTGGACTCATATAATTCAAAAACTTCTTGGGCTTTATACCCCAAAAACTTGCTTCTATCAAAAGGGGGGCTAACGGGAGGGGTGGTAGTATTTGAAGTACCTCGTGGTCTTTTCGACATGCTGATAATAATAATTTAAAGCCCAAAAATTCATAAAAAGGCTTACTTGGAGTAAATCGCCTGAATTTGGTCGGAAAAGTCACCGGAGTTGAAGGAAATGACCGTGAAAAGGCTCCCTTTGATGTGTATTATATTTCCCACTACTTCTTCTTTCAAAAACCACCCAAAACACAAGCTTTCCTCACAAAATTTCACTCTTTTAAATCTTCAAATGCCTTTACAAATTGCCGTCTTCAATGGAGTTCAAGGCTTGAAAGTTAGATTTGGATGAAGGTTAAGGATTGGGTGTGTTGATTTGGTAGGTATGGGGTAGTTATTTTGAGACTTGTTGGGTGATTTTTAGAGAGAGAGAGAGAGAGAGAGAGAGAGAGAAGGGAGGCGGATTTCTTAGAAAGGGAGAGAGAGATTTGTTTGAGGAGAGAGAGAGATTTGTTTGACTCCTTATCCTGTTGCACCTTGGAAAATCCGCATGAGGGAGCGATCGCACGTTATAAAGGGGGAGATCGCGTTGTTTTTCTGTCAAAAGGGGGCGATTGCGCGTTGTAAAGGGAGAGACCACGCTCTTTTTCTTTCAAAAGCGGGCGACCGCGCTGTAAATGGGGAGCCACTAGTCTATTTTTCTGTCAGAAGCGGGCAACCGCGCTGGTTTTTGGGGCGATTGCGCCCTCTCTCATTCCACACCAGATGTGCTCCTCTCCTACATCTTGCAATTTCCAACACAAAACACCAACACAACATACCTTAGTAGCACCGATTGGAGCCATAATAAAATAAAACAAATCAACCACAAAAATTTTAAAACACAAACAAAGCCGAACAAAGCAAAAGAAATTCCCGGGTTGCCTCCTGATAAGCTGCCCTTCTTTACTGTCTTTAGCTGGACCCAATATCGGGTAAGCACCCGGCATTGCAAAGAACTATGGTTTATTTATAAATTGGATCGTAGAGATCAATCTCTCCACATCCTCAACATCAACCTCTCCACCATCAAAATAGGGCTTCAATCTTTTCCCATTGACCTTGAAATCATTGTCTCTGGAGAGACTAGAGATCACAACCGCACCATGAAACACCTCTCTCACTATGTAGGGACCGGTCCACCAAGACCTCAATTTACCAGGGAACAAGCGAAGACGGGAATCAAATAGAAGGACTTTTTGGCCAATCTTAAAGTCCTTTCTTAAAATCATCTTATCATGCCACACTTTCGCTCATTCCTTGTACGAATAATTATTATTATACGCCTCTCTCCGGATCTCGTCAAGTTCATTTAATTGCAATTTTCTTTCCTCACCGGACCCGTCTAAGTTCATGTTAAGCTTCTTGATTGCCAAAAAGGCTTTGTGCTCTAATTCTACGGGCAAGTGACATGGCTTACCAAACACTAACCAGTATGGGGACATGCCAATAGGTTTCTTGTAAGCTGTCCGGTAAGCCCATAATGCATCTTCTAACCATAGACTCCAATCCTTCTTATTCGGGTTCACGGTTTTTTCGAGGATGGACTTGATTTTCCTGTTAGACACTTCCGCTGGGCCATTTGTTTGGGGTTGATAGGCAGTAGAGACCTTATGTGTGATATTATATTTTTTGCCCAAGACCTCCACCATCCTATTTCAAAAATGAGTTCCCCTATCACTAATCAAGGTCCTAGGCATCCCAAACCTAGACACAACGTTAATCCTAAGGAAACTCACCACCACTTTAGCATCATTGGTGCATGTAGGAATCACTTCGACCCACTTATAAACGTAGTCCACTGCAAGTAAGATGTACACAAAACCAAAAGAGATAGGGAACAAACCCATAAATTCAATTCCCCATACATAAAAAACTTCGCAATTAATTACGATGTTTTGTGGCATCTCATTGCGGCGTCCTATATTTCCAACACGTTGACATCAGTCACATGATTTACAAAAGGCAGTGGCATCTTTAAACAAACTTGGCCAAAAGAAGCCACGCTCCATAACTTTCCTAGTAGTATTTTTAGCACCAAAATGACCACCACACGCATACTCATGACAAAACTTTAGGATAGAGGCAGGTAACATAAATATGATTATGTCTTGGATGGTGTGCTCCCCATCAGGACTTGCTAGCACAATCCCAGCTCTACTTATTTCCTTAGTGGCTGAGCCATCTCTGTATAAGACCCAAAAGTTGGATGGGAGCTCGATGGTCGATTCTTCTCCCTAAGATCTTTTTCGTTTATGGGAGGTGGGGCCATGCTCGCCTATGAAGGCGGTTTCAACCATGAAATCGAATAGAGGTTGTGCTAGGAGCGTCTTCCTAGGTTGGTATGTAATGTCAAACTCAGTAAGTTCAATGGAACAATTAAGGAGACGTCCTGAGCAATCCAACTTGTGCAAGATTTTCCTCAAGAGTGCATTAGTATACATAGTGATGGGGTGTGCAGAAAAGTATGCTCGTAGTTTTCATGCCGCTATGACTAGGGCGTATGTTATCTTTTCTGCATTGAAGTATCTCCTCTCCACATCGGATAGTGCCTTGGAGGCATAGTAGATAGGTCTCTGTGTGGTTCCTTCATTTCGGACTTGTACCGCAGCTATTACGTTGTTCGTGGCTGCTAGGAAAATGAATAGCATCTCTCTAGTAATCGGGATGCTCAACAGAGGAGGGGATCCCAAGTACTCCTTCAACTGTTTGAATGATTCCGAGCATTCAGGTGTCCAGGAGAAGTTCTTGGCCCCCTTTAAGACTTTGAAGAATGGCAACAATTTTTCAGCGGATTTAGCGATGAATCTTCCAAGTGCAGCTATCCTTCCATTCAGTCTCTGAACTTCCTTAATGTTGGTAGGTTCCTTCATTTCTATCAAGGCTTTGATTTTTTCTGGATTTGACTCGATGCCTCTCTGTGAAATATATGCACATTCGCCACTTCCCATTACGTTTCTTGACTATCACAACGTTGGCCAACCATACAGGGTATGTTGCTTCCCTGATAATCCCATCACTTAGAAATTTTTGCACCTCTTCTTTGATTGTGTTTTCCTTATCATTTGCAAAAATTCTCCTTGTCTGCTTGATAGGTCTAGCAGACGGATCAACTTCCAACCTGTGGAGAGCTATTTCTTCCTTAATTCCCCTCATATCCTTGACTTTCCAGGCGAAGACATCGAGATTATTTCTTAGGAGTGCGATGATTTCTTCCCTTTCTTCTAGGGAGAGCTGGCCCCCGATTTTTATTTTTTGATCCGGATAGTTGGGGTTGAGTATAATTTCTTCTAGTTCATCTACGGGTTCCATTTCTTGACCGGCTCGGAACTGTAGAGTCTCAATGATTATTTCTCTAAGTCTTCTGCCGTCCTCGCCATCAATTTCTAGATCTTCTATGTCCATTGGTTCGTCTACGTCAGGGAGCTATCCTTGTCTCAAGTCAGGGTTGGCCCCCGACTTCTGGCCGCTGATGAGATGAGGGGCTACATCCGGGATAGACAGAACTATGCCATTATTTTCATCTATCTCTAGGATCATGTGATCCTCATCTTCTGCTTCAAAAATCAGATTAAGTCTGGAACTAGTGCTGGTAGTCTTCACAGACTTAGAGATTTTCATATTTTCTTTCAGGGTGTCCACCTCCACTTTCCTGGATGTTTTTCTACTCCTTATGATATGTTCCAAAAAGTATTTGGGGGTCGCCTTCACGCATCCAACTCCAGTATGAGTAGGGAATTAAACTCGTTGGCGAGGGATGGAGGCGACCAACCCAAGTTTTCCTTGACTTAGAATGCCTAGGATGGCATGGTAGTCGCTTGCCAAGTCCATGACTACGAATGTAACTGTGGCCTCTGCTCGGAACGGATGATCTCCCAATTCCAGTAATAAATCGACAGTCCCCATGGTGCTAACTTTGTGGTTTGTAAAGCCTTCTAGTCTTCTAGTGTATGGTTCCAGCATGCTATCTTTCAGACCCATCTTCTGGAAGGTGGAATAGTACAGAATATATCGGGAGGCCCCCGAGTCAATGAGGAGTCTTTCGGACTCACAGTTGAAAATCCTTCCCTTGATCACCAAGGGCTGCTCGCGAGCCACGTGACTTTCGGCTGGTTCATTAGGAGAGAAGCTTATGACTTCCTCTTCTCTATGAATCTAGGCGGGAATATGATAGACTTTGCTTAGATCATGGATCTAATCTTTCAATTTTTTATTTGAGACAATCTCCTCCCTTATAACATGAAGCTTAGCTCTAGGAGGTCTGTCTTCCCTCTCATCTTCCTTATCATCATCGTCGTCCTCCTTTCTCTTCCACTTGCTATCCTTTCTCATATTGTAGCGGTCAAGCTTTCCCTCGTCTACCCATCTCTGGATCATTATTTTGAGGGAGATACAGTTTTCCGTGTCATGTCCATGGTCCTTATGAAAGGCACAGTATTTGGAGTTCTCACGAGTGTACTTTGATTTATCACTGAGTGGGCGGGGATCTGGTAGGTTCACTAACTGCATGATCTCCATGATTGATTTTGTGAGGGAGTAAAACTTCGGCTTTCTTAGTAGCCCGAGTTCTATTTTTCCCTTTATAGTCATTTCCACTGGAGGCCTTATGGGTTCCCGTTGCCTCTGCCTCTGGCTTATCCGATCTTTTCTTACTTTTTTCCTCTGCCATAGCTATGGCATAGGCCACGTTGTACAGATCAGATTTGGACTTGGGCTCTCTGGCAAAAAGCTCATAGATTAATTGTCCGGATCTCGATCTGGAGTTAAAGCAAACGATCACCTCCTTGTCTGTCAGGCTTTCCTCCACTTGGTCTGCCATAGCTCTGAATCTGTTGTAGTAACTCAGAGTGGTTTCGTTTTTCCTTTGCTCGATGTTAGCAAGATCAGTCAATCTCTTCTTCCTCTTTCCTGTAGTGGCAAAATGATCCAAGAACCTCCTCCTCATGATTTTCCAGCTGTCAATGCTTCCCTTCTTTTGTTTACGGAACCAGGACAAGGCTGTTCCGGAGAAGGTACTAGCAAAGGCTTTGCAGATAATGTCATCTGCCTTAGTAAGGAGGGCCATGGTGGATTCAAAACTTTGCACATGGTCTCGTACATCGGTGGTTCCTGCGTATTTGTCAAAACTTGAGATTTTGAGAGCAGGATTGGGAGGAAGATCATTAATACGCTGGGAGAAAGGATGAGTGGCATTGGTATCATCGTCGTCCACTTCCTTTTTCCCTATTTCCATCTCATCTAATCTCTTTTTCAAGAGTAGTAATTCTCTGGCATCGATCTCAGAGTTGTAATGGGAGCTTCGATAGGACCTTTCTTTCTTTCTGTGCCCATTTACCCTGCTATGTTCCTCAGGTTCTTGGTGGTTGTCCCCATGGCCAGATGGTGTTCTTTCCCTCCTAGGTGCCCTTTTAGGATGGGGAGGAGTTATACGACGAGGAGGGCTCCTTGGATGAGGAGGGTTCCTAGACCGAGGAGGAGTATTAGGACAGGGAGGGTTCTGTGCCGTGCATGACTGATCCTTGCTCTTAAGTCAGCAGAATTGACCTCCTGCTCCCTTTGTTTGTTCAGGTGACTTCTCAAGTCTATCACGTCATTTCTCGTGTTTTCATTACCGTGTGCCTTATGACAAGGAGGGACATCTTGGGGGGTTTTGGTGGGATCTACCAGTAGTGCCATGTGTGAATGTGTGCCCAAATTTTGTTTGGATTCACGCGAGTTTGAAGACATCCGGTTTAATTTGAAAAAAACGGAGTCGTCACGCCATTTTGATTTCCTCAAAACTTTGAAAAAAAAGATTTATGGGTTCGGAGGTTAAGTTACCCCTTGGAAAGAACGGATCATCGTTCACCCAAGGTGCCTTGCCGTAGCAAGTCTCCCTAGATTCCGTTTATCTTGCTTGCTTGCGTGCTCTCTTGTGTGCATGTGTTTGAATGAAAGGGGAGGTAATGTCCCAAGTTGTCTTCCGGACGTACAAACCATTTATTGGTTGTCGCTCGGGATTTCTTGGATTTTATGTGTTCGGGATTTTGATCCCGTCCCCATCTTGGACTTGTGATCATCGCATTTTGACCTCGGGACTTGCGTGATCGAGAGAAGGACTCTCTTTTCTAGTCCAAAAAATGAGGTTCTTTAGGAAGGAATGTCCTTAGCCCATCAATCCTACACCTTAAGACGATCGAGCTTATATGAATGCTTCATGCTCGTCTTAAGTGATAATCGGAGATATAGGGTTCAAGGTTGTCCCTTTCTAAAGATATTATGGAACCTTTAATGGAAGAAACGATATAAAGATGGGATCTTTACACCGGTCCGTTCCAAGGTTGCTAATGGGGACATGGGGGAATGCATGTAAAAATGACATTTTTAGTTAAAAGATGACATTTTTGGGTTGCAAAGGATGCATTTGATTTGCAAAGGATGCATTTTTGATGTAAAGAAGTGATCTTTATGCAAAGGATGCAACTTTATGTGGGAAAATAGCATTTTATGTACAAATGATGCATGAAAATGTCAAGGAATGATTTTTTAATGCAAAGGATGCCTTTTTATATATGAAAATGAGCTTTTGGGTGAAAAGGAGGCATCTTTAATGTAAAAAGAGATTTTAAGAGCGAAAGATGCTATTTTAATGCAAAAGATGCCTTTTTGATGAAGAAGATGTTCTTTTGATGCAAATGATGTTGCTTTGTATGCAAAAATCTTGGTTTAAGTGCAGATTGATATGAGATTATGACTTGGAAAAGGTAAAAATCAGATTACAGCTTGAAAAGATGAAGTCTCTGCATAATGGCCAAAGTTGTCGCGTGACATAGGTTGCCTATGTCGCGTGACATACTTAGCCACTTGCAGAGACCTTAGCAACTGGGACTTGCAGAGGCAACAAGGCTTTAATATAGCCAAATTACTTCACTGACAGATCTCAAAAAACATGTATATGAGCATTTCAAGGGAGTGTGGAAAGGTAAAAGCCAGATTACAAGTGAAAAGATGAAGTTTCTGCAAACTGGCCAATGTTGTCGCGTGACATAGGCTGCCTATGTCGCGTGACATACTTAGCCACTTTGCAGAGACCTTACAGCTGGGATCTACAGAGGTAACAAGGCATTAATATAGCCAAGTGACTTCACTGATAGACCTCAAAAAACAAGTATTTCAATAATGAACACTTCAAGAGGGTGTGGATATGAGGTATCCACACTCATCTCGAGTGTTCATGCAAAAACAATGCCAAAACCGGGGCTTTTACATGAAATGATGTGCAAATGGATATGGATCTAAGCAATATAACACTAAAGCATGCAACTTTAATCAAAATACAACATTATCAACGCATTTAGCATAGAGATTTCACATTCAAAGGAAATAGAGAGAGGAAAAAGGGTAGAAAATCATTACCCTTGAAGACCACGACTTCCTATATCAAGTTAGATATAGGAGCCTTCAAAACAGCAACCTCCGGGGCTGAGATCGAGCCTTGGTTCCATGAGAACCTTTGGTTCTTTGTGTGTATATGAAGTGTGTGTAGGATTAGTTGAATGGTGAGTGATTTGAGAGGTTTAATGTGTGTTTTGAGGGGTATGTAAGGAGAGGCAATGCTTCTGGGCGTATTCTCTATAGAGGGGGACTGAGGGGTGAAAGAGGGGGTGCCCAAAATGAGAGGTGAAGGCCTCTATTTATAGGCTGCATGCATGGGCTTATTATGTCGCACGACATAACAAGCCATAACCGTTTTCCTTCTAGAAACATGCAAGGTGGCAAGCTTCTAGAAGTTTTCTTGGCATGTTATGTCGCACGACATAACAAGCCCCTTCCAGTTCCTTCTAGAAACATGCAAGGTGGCAAGCTTCTAGAAGTCTTCTTGGCAAGTTATGTCGCACGACATAACAAGCCCCTTCCAGTTCCTTCTAGAAACATGCAAGGTGGCAGTCTTCTAGAAGGGAATTTTGCATAAAAGAAAAACGTGTTTCTTTAGCTCCAAGCAGTCCCTTCTCCCCTTAGAAGGTTTGGAACAGTTCCGGAATTGCTCCGGAACTCTAGGAAAGTCTGGGGAATTGCCGGGAAACTTGCCGGAATTGCCGGGAAACTTAACCGGAAGGCATGAGCCAGATTTGGGTACTTACAGAAGCCCCTCGGCAACGTCACTTGTAGGGCGAGTGGGGTTGTCGATAGAAAAGGATCCGATCTGGCGAATGCCGAGACGGATTGGGTGACCAAGGTGGTCAAGAGGCTGGACCTTTTATGAAAGGCTACCTACGTATCCCGGGTGGGAATCAAACCATAATCGTAGTTCGGAATCCACTGGGGAATGGGGGTGTCATATGTGACGAATTGGCTGAACCTAAAGTAGGCTACCTACGTATCCCGGAGGAATCAAGCCAGGCCGTAGTTCGAGCATTTACTGAGTCGAAATGTTATTCTTTCATCTTGGAATAACGGAGATCGAAAGAGAGAGCGAAATGTTATTCCTTCATCTTTGAATAACGGAGATCGCGAGAGAGATCGAAATGTTATTCCTTCACCTTGGAATAACGGAGATCGAAAGAGATATCGAAATGTTATTCCTTCAACTTGGAATAACGGAGATCGAAAGAGAGCGAAATGTTATTCCTTCAATCTGGAATAACGGAGATCGCGAGAGAGGTCGAAATGGTATTCCTTCAACTTGGAATAACGGAGATCGCGAGAGAGGTCGAAATGTTATTCCTTCAACTTGGAATAACGGAGATCGAAAGAGAGAGCGAAATGTTATTCCTTCATCTTAGAATAACGGAGACCGCGAGGGAGGTTGAAATGTTATTCCTTCATCTTGGAATAACGGAGATCGAAAGAGATATCGAAATGTTATTCCTTCAACTTGGAATAACGGAGATTGAAAGAGAGCGAAATGTTATTCCTTCAATCTGGAATAACGGAGATCGCGAGAGAGGTCGAAATGTTATTCCTTCACCTTGGAATAACGGAGATCGAAAGAGATATCGAAATGTTATTCCTTCAACTTGGAATAACGGAGATCGAAAGAGAGCGAAATGTTATTCCTTCATCTTGGAATAACGGAGATCGCAAAAAAGGTCGAAATGTTATTCCTTCACCTTGGAATAACAGAGATCGAAAGAGAGCGAAATGTTATTCCTTCATCTTGGAATAACGGAGATCGCGAGAAAAGTCGAAATGTTATTCCTTCATCTTGGAATAACGGAGATCGAAAGAGAGCGAAATGTTATTCCTTCATCTTGGAATAACGGAGATCGCGAAAAAGGTCGAAATGTTATTCCTTCACCTTGGAATAACGGAGATCGAAAGAGAGCGAAATGTTATTCCTTCATCTTGGAATAACGGATATCGCGAAAAAGGTCGAAATGTTATTCCTTCACCTTGGAATAACGGAGATCGAAAGAGAGCGAAATGTTATTCCTTCATCTTGGAATAACGGAGATCGCGAAAAAGGATGGATTTTGTAAAGAAGTAGGAAGGACTCGATAATTTTTTGTTAAAGAGAGTGGGACGTACCCGATAATTTTTGTAAAGAAAAGTGGGACGTACCCATAATAATTTTTTATTTTTTTTTGTAAAGAAAAGTGGGACGTACCCTGACAATTAAAGAAAGTGGGACGTACCCTGATAATTTTTTGTAAAGAAAAGTGGGACGTACCCGATAATTTTTGTAAAGAAAGTGGGACGTACCCGATAATTTTGTAAAAAAAAGTGGGACGTACCCGATAATTTTGTAAAGAAAAGTGGGACGTACCCGATAATTTTATTATTTGAAAATTGAAAATGTTAAGGGTAAATAAAATGAGCCACAAGGGTAAATTTGTAAAATAGGCCACGGGGGCACTGGAGGGAAAACTGGATCGGGAATGATTGGAAATGTCAGGGGCACAAAGGGCAAAACAGGCCTATGGGGGACAAAATTGTAAAATGGAGCCTTCAGGGGCAAAATTGTAAAAACAAGCCACAGGGGCTTATTATGTCGCACGACATAATAGGCCATGTGAACAGATTCATTATAAATTCGTACAGTCGCCATTTGAAACTCAATTGAAATTGAAATTGAGAGGGAGACGACAGCGAGAAGAGAGAGAGAGCAAACATCAGAGGGAGATTTGAGAGAAATCGAGAGAAATCAAACGACTTTAAGTTTGATTCAATTGGAAAATGCCTCCTAGGTTCTATCCGACCAAAAGGGCTCCTCAACACGCCGAGTTAGCTACTCGACGGAAGGGGGTGCAAAGGAACCAAAGGCCATTTCTTTCGGAAGCTCAAAGAGGAGATTTCTATCCACAACTTGATGAACATACCTCAGATGTCGGGAAGAAAGATGTGGTAAGTGACCTAGGTTTTTTGAAAATTTTTTGATTTGGGTGAAATTGATTCGAACAGAATTTTCCAGACTGTGCTATGAATTGTCAAAAATTTGCATGAAATCATGGATTGAACTAGGAAGTGTGATGCTAAAATGCATGCTTTTTATTGATAGGTTTTGACCCATTTTCATTTGAGATGATTTCAAGAAATAGCACGAAATATTCATACTTGTGCCATGTTTTCTTGCAGGGATTGCGCACCCGAGGTTCCCCCGAGGTGATTGGCAGGCTATGGCAGAGCTTTCCGGGTAGCCAGGAGCAGATACACTCGCCTAAGGGCATGATTTACGCCATTGGGCTAGGGCGATTCTTTGAGATGGCGAAGGCCATTGGAGACACTCAGAGGAGTGTGGATCTGGTGAGGGCATAAGAGAGTTTTGGTGGGAGACCACTCATTCATTCCACTTCTCTTGGGGTAAGACGACAGTCACACCTTATGATTTTGCGGTCATCACGGGATTGCCTTTTACAGCTGAGCCACTTTACATAGATGAGCCCGCACAGGGAGTTGAGCCCCAGCCTATTGCTGATGCTGATTTTATGAGTTTGCTTGGTTTCGTTCCCCAGATCAAGAAGGGGAATGGATATGAGTTGGGTGAGCTACACGGCTTGATTGGAGAACAGAGTAGGGACTACATTGTGGTTGAGTATCCTGTTTAGAGCCGGCTGAGAGCCGAGAGATTGGCGAGAGCCTTTGTATGGGTAGGCTTTTCTGACATGCTGTTTATCAACAGCGCATCTACGGCCCTGATTTCACTGTTGGAGCTGCTGAGAGCCTGGGATACTGTGGGGGATTTGTCCTGGGGTGAGGCCGATTTAGCTCAGATGTACTTGGCTCTAGATGACGTCAGTAGAGGGAAGGCGAAATATTTCACCTGCTGTCACCTGGCTTTTGAGGTATTCTCTTGCCTTGACTTCTTTTCTTTTACACATTTCACTCTGTCATTTTTCCTGTTTTGATTTCTTCTTCTCCTTTTCAGGCTTGGGCCTTCGAGTATTTTGGCTGTTATGCGTGGCAGATCCGGGATGAGTTTCCTGCCACCACTTTTCCTGCTCTCAGACGGTGGACGAAGAATGCCAGGAGACAGACCAGGACACCGGAGGGGTCGAGGTGCAGGATTACGGCGTCGTATCATGATACGCTGTTGTGCTCGAGAGGGACTCCACAGAGGATGAGTTTATTCCCTTGGACTGGCCGTTATGGCGATCTGGATTTGGATCATGCTGCGCACTTGACAGAGTGTCGCAAGCTGCTGGTGGGTTTGTCCAGAGATGCCCTATATTTAGCAGAGAGAGTGTACAGACAGCATGGGCCCAATAGGCATGCTCGGATCCCTGATGATCCTCCAGCTAGGATGTGGCTGCCTCGCCATTTGGCAAATGTAGATGCTTTGATCGTAGGCATGGCGGCACATCTCTTCACATGGGATGGGGATTACACATTGTACGTGGCTAGGCATCTTCAGTCCCCACAGACCAGGGTTGGTTATGGTGCTCAGAGTGCGGGACCTTCGACTGGTTATGTGGCTAGACCTCCTTTGCCTCCGACTTTCATTGATTATCAGGGTGGTGGTCGTATGCGACGAGCTCACATTGATATGTCACAAACTCATCCTCATCTGGTGCTCCCGAGAGGTTCTAGATCTGTAAGTACCGCTCCTTGCGTCTTTTGGATTGCTTGCATCTCTTTCTGTTATCGATAACTGCATTTTGACACTTATTATGTCTGCTTGTAACAGGTATCGGCCCAGGCTTATAGGCATCTGACCAGGGCTTATACTGGCGGTGTGGGCATGATTGGCAAGCTCCAGAAAGGTATGAGCTTTTGGAAGAATCAATGCCGCTTACAGGGTTCGATCGATATCTCTCCACCTGGCCAGCCGAGAAAGAAGAGGAGCCGCTCTGATGACGTGGGTACCAGCGGGGGTATTAGTGGACCGACGCCTCGGACAAAGAATCCAAATGTGCCTCTTCACGGACCAGTTGAGATTGATGATGATGATGATGATGAGGATGGTGGGGCTGAGACAGCCACAGACTATGAGCTTGATTCTACTTTCATCACTAAGCTTGATGACTATTACCGCATGGGGACCATAGCCTACGAGGCACCTTCGGACGATCCTGATGATGAGCCTGAGGAGGCTGAGGATGACGGCAAGGATGAAGATGATGGAGAGGATGATGAAGAAGATGATGGAGAGGATGATGGAGATGACTCAGAGTAGCCCCCTTTCCCCTTAGATTTTTATGACTTTTTGGTTATTGTACCCTTTTGGGAAAACATCATGTTATTTTTTGCTATGCACATCTTTTAGACTTGGTCTCTTTTAGTTTGTATGTACATTGCTAGCCTTTTTATTGCACGCATTTATGAAATGATGGTAGTATGGTAAATGGCTAGAATGGATGGCTTGAATGGATTTCCAGACGAATGCATGGGTGTACATGGGTGTAAGTGTAACGACCCTAGCCCTAGGCACTAATTTAACATCATATTGAGTGCTTTTAATATTATTGTTAATATTTTGTGTTCATTCTTATATCTTTAAATTCCTTATATTAGGATAAAATGATAAGAAAATAAATAATGTTCTAGGGGAAAAATAATAATTAGAAATAAATAAAGTAATAGAATGTAGTAGTAATAAATTGGGCAAATAAAATGTTGTGGGTTGGGAGAATTAATTTAAAATAATGAAAGAGTTGGTAGGGAATAATTGGAGTGGGGGGACAATTTCCCCAAAACCCTCCTCTCTCTCCCTCTTGGCCGCCCCCCCCCCCCTTTTTCCCCTTACCATTTTATTTACTCCCTCTCCCTCCATCATCTTCCTTCTTCATCTTCTTCCTCCTCCCTTTCTCTCTCAAACTTTCCATGGAACTCCATTAAAGCTCATTCTTCCAAGCTTTGAAGCCAAGGGCAATCCTCCACCGTTTTTAGATCCAAGGGTACTTTTGGAATCGGGAGACCAAGAGAAGTTCTTCAAGCTAAAGAAATCCTTGATCCATCTCCGATTTTTAATGTGAGTTATTATGACCCTTCCCTTCTATGAATGCTCATGAAATTGCTAATGTTGTTCTTGTGATGATAATGGTTATCTATTACTTTAGACCACTTTTTGGGACTTGAGAATGTGATAAATGGCATAGAATGATGTTATGGTTATTAGGGGTTGATTTGATTATAAGAAATGGGTGAAATTAGTTTAGAAGATTTAATTTGAAATGTGTTATTAAAATGGGTCAAGAAAGTAAGTAAATGGGTTAATTAAATTAAGAAATTTATACTTGGAAAGTGATAGTGAAATGGGTAGTGCTTCAAATGGTAATAATATAAGATTTAATCATTTTTGGGTTTCATGGCTTAGTATGTGAATTGTTATGACTTTACTTCTTAATGAATGATCATAAATTATAAATATTGTTCTTGTTATATTAATGGGTGTTACATGCTTTAGAGCCTTACATGAGTTGGAAAATGAGTAAATGAATTTGGTTGAGGATAATGTTCTTGGAAGATGGTTTGGAGAGTATAAAATGGGTAAAACGTAGAATGATAAATAAATTAGAACTTCTCTACTTCGGGTTGCACGATTTAGGAGGAACTTAGTAAAGCTAGGAAATCTTCTTGTTGATCTTTAATTTAGAGTAGAAGTAAAACTTGGGAAGTGAAAGAAATTAGTAAGAGATTTCAATTTGGGAAGTTTGGGAATGTAAGGATCCGGCACTTGGGCGGTCGCCCAAGGGGGCGTGAGCGGCCGCCCATGTGTCCAGAAGTTGGTGTGCCTTGTAAAGCCTCTTGGGCGGTCGCCCAAGAGGTATGGGCGGTCGCCCAAGACCCCAGGAAGTTTAACTGTAAATCTGGACCGGGAATGGTTAGCAACATTGTTTGGTCACTTATAGATTGTGACTCCCACTTAGTAAATTGAGCTTGAACCTTCATAAAGGCCTTGTTTTATTGTATAATGACCTTGTAGGATGGATTGATGATATTTCCTTGCCTTACATTGAGTTCATATACATTGATTATATTATGCATTGTGTGTTGATCAAATGCTGCACTCTGATTATTGGTTGAACATGAGTATATTTTACCATGTTGATATATTGTTATCCCTTTTGTGGAATTTATTCAAGTATCTATTATGTGCTTGATAATGTTGAATACTTGATATAGTATTGCTATCTTCATGATATGCTGTTGTAGTATGTATCCCTACTTTGGATCATACAATGTTTGGTTAAGCAAGTATGTTATTACCCGTGCTTAGTTATGTAAATCCAGTGGTATTGATTTAATTGTTTGTTGGGCAATGTTATGGATTTATAATGGCACCGAGCCGAGTTCATTATAATTCATACATTGCCGAGTTTGTCCCCCTTGTGTGGGATTTGTGGGCTAGCATCTCCTTTTGAGGTAGATGGTCTAGTTTTCACCGGGGATACGCGTGTGTCCGAGTCCCCGCAGTACCGTTATTGTTCATGGTTCCGGAACCGCTTCATCGATTTATTCTTCTTTGCTCGGATGTGTATATCCTTTTGGAGATGAAACCTTGGCTCAGTATCCTTCTAAGTGTTACTTTATCGTACTTATGTGTTGTGATATATTCATGCCGAGTCAGTCGTTGTCTCCAACCGGTATGGGACGGTTGGCGGCAGGGAGCCTCTCGGGTTATATGAATATGTCTTTTGATGTGTTGCCATGCTACGTGTTGCATCTTGTATGGCATCTTGCTGCATCCATAATAGCTTGCTGAGATTTATTCTCACCCCTCTCCCCTTTACTGTTTTAGATTCTGAGACAGGTGGACCAGTCAAGTAAGGGCGGTGAGGAGTTTGGAAGTTATATTGTGGGACTTGTCGGGGTATGATTAGGTTGGTATAGAAAGTGTACTTTGGTATAATTCATTTATGAAATTGTAATTATAAATCTTTATTTTATGTTATAACCAAGGCCGTTTCGTAACTAAAAACGTTTCTTATATTCTAAGTTGGATAGCTATTTCTACTTTGTGAAAAAGTATAGATTTATTATGAAATGGGTATAATAATTGTATTTATTTTTGAGAGTTAAATAAAGGTTTTAAAAGTTTAGGAAAATTGGGATAGTTTGAGGACGCTCCAGCTCGGGACACGTGTAGGTTCCGGGTCGGGGTCCTCACAGTTGGTATCAGAGCTCGGTTAGAATTCTCGGGGTAGAGTCTAGCTGAGTGAGAGTGTGCGATAACTTACGTCGAGTGTTTAATGCAGGAATTTGTTCAATGACAGAAAATAATGTTGTCCAACCAAGGAATCAAGGAAAGGTGAGTTTTGGAAAGATAGATTTCCCCACCACCATTTGAGGTATTTTACCTGTCTCAGGAATTAGGGTTCATACTTTTATAAATCCTCGTGCATTCGTTCTCATGTGGCGTTACATTTCATCTTTATGTGCATAATTGGCCTAAAAGTTGTTTTATGTGCTGGAGGTTCTACCCCTATGGGGCCGTGCCTCGAATCATCCTTAAATTATCTTGGTAGTTGTGATTTAGTGGGCATGTATTGCCGGTGGATTTGGTCGAGTTACCAATCCGTGAATCATCGTCATATTAACATGAATTATTTGAGTAGTTATTGTGTTTGAGGAGGACTATCGCAGGAAGCGAGTCTCCTTATCTACGTTTGATTTACCTCCGTGTATAATTGAGTCGGATAAATTATTGATTGATAGTATGTCACATATGCGTAAATGTCGAAAGTAGGACCTAAAGAATGTGGAGGTTATGTGTTATATTTAAGTAGAAGAACCTTGAATTATCTCATGTGCGGTGGTAAATGAATTTGTGAACTCTTAGTTGAGGTTAGGCATATGACCTAATTAGGAGTGGTTTATAGTAGTATAACATGCGTGAGTATTTATACATCGGTGTCTCGTGGTAGAGACTAGGTATATGAGACTAGTATTGGAAGTGATAGTCTAAGTGAGATTATATGAGTTATAGAATGTCGCGAGTACAAGATCTTATAGAACTAGTATAACCTTGCCTTAGGTGTTATTAGTGGACTAAGTGGTGTTTTCTATGTGAGTTTCAAAGATGGGTTTTCATCAGGTATCATACCAGGACATTGAAGCTTTGAGTTGATATAAGGTACTATTTTAGTATTCGGATTCCTAGATAGAGGACACTAATTGGGATGATGGACTTGATGATTCATCTTGGGAAAGTATTTGATAAAGAAGATAATTAGCTTAGCGACACTCCGTAGGGATGAATTAGTACTATATTGAGGAAAGATGATACTTGGTGGTTAATTATAAGGTTATAGAGATCTTAAATAGGTAACTATGAAGGATAAGTATTCGTTAGCACTTGTTGACGATTTGTATGACTGATTTTAGAAACTAGTAGGATACTAAATGGTTATTAGTTGAATTTTTCGGAGTATTACAATTACAGTGAAACTTTGCTTTGAGGATATACTTAAGACAAAGACTTATATCTAGCATGACCGTTTTGATTTGTGGATTGTGTATTAGTTTTGGGAAGGTAAATAGAGTAAATGCGAAGAAGTATAATAGATGCAGTTATTGGTGACTTATAGGATCAACTTCGGAAATGGGTAATGTATGTATATATGGTTTGTTTTGAGGAACGATTATCATTAATTGAGAATATAAAATGAGGATAAATTTTATTGGAAGGCGTGATACTTTAGGATGATTACACCGTATAGGTTGACTTAGTTGCGCGACTCATATAAGGGATTGGTGTGATGCTTGGAAGATCTTTACGTTATACGAATTTTGAGTTGTTGATGGTTATAGGGAGATAAGTTAGATTATTCCGTTAATGTTTAATTGAAATTTGAGGATGATTTACCTAGTTTATAATCTTAATGATTGTTTTAGTGTTATTCATCGGAGATAGTAATAATATTGCGAGATTGTGTTTTCTTGTAAGAGAATTTAATTCAAAGATAAATATTATGAATGGTGGCTATACTATAATTAGAGGTCGAACAAGAGTATTATGTTGGAATTGTTTAATTGTGTTTTAACAAGTGAAGGTGTGTGTTGAACTTCGGTGTGAGCAATTGTGCTCTTCGGGGATAATTTGATTTATTAAAGTCAGTAAACCGTATTTGTGTACATTTAAAACCTGTGAGTAGTTTAACTATACGCCACTTTGTTATGGGACGGTTGTAGATACTTAAATCACTTGAGTTATTTTGTCGGCTTATCAACCTTTTGAAAATTTTTAAATTGTGAGTGGTTTAGTTAATTAAAGCTGGTATGGGCCGGTTTTAAATAAATAAACCATTCGGGTCTCTTTGAATCTCTTTTATTTTATCCTTTGGAATTCTGAAAGATGTTGTAAATTTTTGAAAGACTTGATATTCTAAAGCTATAAGTTGTCCTGAAGTAAGTAAAAAGGTAACCTAGTTCCCCTATAATGATTAATTGTATTCAAGTTTTGATCCGAGAAATGATTTGATAATTGTGGGGTTATTATTGTGTTGGTCACAGTAGACTCGGTTTTTGTTTTGGGAGTTGGATCGGCTCCGTTGTGGGCGGCCAACCCTTCAATTTGAATATTGATTTGCCACTAGTCCTGAACATATTGGAATATTGAATGGTAATAATAGAATGTTGATGTTAGAAGATTTATTAAAATATTTAGAGTTCTAGGTTGAACTTGAGAGTTTATCACTATAAATTTTGTGATTAAGTTGCATTGGAAGGAAAGGAGGGTATGTTATTTTGTTATAGAAGGTTGAATTATATTTTCTACCCGTTATTTATATAGCTTGACGAGATGTTAGTTATGAGAAAGGCTATGGGCGTGGTTATACTGAGGTTTATACTGAAGAGAGGGTTCGAGATGTTATTAATAAAGTCCTCACTTATGTTAGGGGATAGTTCGATTGTATAAAACTCATAGTGTTAAATGGATCGGATAGACATCGTTCGGGAAAGTCCTTTTGGGAAGGTAGGAATGCTATTAAGTTTAACCTTGTGAAAATTTGAAGAATCATTATTTGTAGTTGATGATATGCTACGGGCATGTACAATAGATTTAGTAGTCGATAGGACTTAAGGTTACCAATGGTTGTATACGTATAATAGCAGTTATCATTCTAGCATTGAGATAAAACCGTATAAGGCATAGTTTGGGAAGGAAATGTCGATCTCTAATTTGTTGGGGTGAATTTGGAGAAGCTTATAGAGTATTTAAAGTTTTAATGTGATAATGTAATATATTTAGTGACCTAAGTTGTAATACTTTATTTATTTATATTATCATTGAGATCGGAAAATTCGTGTTAGTGATATTCGTATAGTATGCTTGGATCATTAAGTGATAATATCATATTATTAATGGAATTAGAAATTTAAATTCTTTGGGGGAAGAATCACAACACTGAAGAGACTATTTGGAAAGTGAAGTTGAGGTATACATGTAATCGATATGGGTTGATCAGTTAGGTAAGTGATAGTCAAATTCGGGACGAATTTTCTTTAAGGGGGAGTGAGTGTAACGACCCTAGCCCTAGGCACTAATTTAACATCATATTGAGTGCTTTTAATATTATTGTTAATATTTTGTGTTCATTCTTATATCTTTAAATTCCTTATATTAGGATAAAATGATAAGAAAATAAATAAGGTTCTAGGGGAAAAATAATAATTAGAAATAAATAAAGTAATAGAATGTAGTAGTAATAAATTGGGCAAATAAAATGTTGTGGGTTGGGAGAATTAATTTAAAATAATGAAAGAGTTGGTAGGGAATAATTGGAGCGGGGGACAATTTCCCCAAAACCCTCCTCTCTCTCCCTCTTGGCCGCCCCCTTTTTCCCCTTACCATTTTATTTACTCCCTCTCCCTCCATCATCTTCCTTCTTCATCTTCTTCCTCCTCCCTTTCTCTCTCAAACTTTCCATGGAACTCCATTAAAGCTCATTCTTCCAAGCTTTGAAGCCAAGGGCAATCCTCCACCGTTTTAGATCCAAGGGTACTTTTGGAATCGGGAGACCAAGAGAAGTTCTTCAAGCTAAAGAAATCCTTGATCCATCTCCGATTTTTAATGTGAGTTATTATGACCCTTCCCTTCTATGAATGCTCATGAAATTGCTAATGTTGTTCTTGTGATGATAATGGTTATCTATTACTTTAGACCACTTTTTGGGACTTGAGAATGTGATAAATGGCATAGAATGATGTTATGGTTATTAGGGGTTGATTTGATTATAAGAAATGGGTGAAATTAGTTTAGAAGATTTAATTTGAAATGTGTTATTAAAATGGGTCAAGAAAGTAAGTAAATGGGTTAATTAAATTAAGAAATTTATACTTGGAAAGTGATAGTGAAATGGGTAGTGCTTCAAATGGTAATAATATAAGATTTAATCATTTTTGGGTTTCATGGCTTAGTATGTGAATTGTTATGACTTTACTTCTTAATGAATGATCATAAATTATAAATATTGTTCTTGTTATATTAATGGGTGTTACATGCTTTAGAGGCCTTACATGAGTTGGAAAATGAGTAAATGAATTTGGTTGAGGATAATGTTCTTGGAAGATGGTTTGGAGAGTATAAAATGGGTAAAACGTAGAATGATAAATAAATTAGAACTTCTCTACTTCGGGTTGCACGATTTAGGAGGAACTTAGTAAAGCTAGGAAATCTTCTTGTTGATCTTTAATTTAGAGTAGAAGTAAAACTTGGGAAGTGAAAGAAATTAGTAAGAGATTTCAATTTGGGAAGTTTGGGAATGTAAGGATCCGGCACTCTGGGCGGTCGCCCAAGGGGGCGTGAGCGGCCGCCCATGTGTCCAGAAGTTGGTGTGCCTTGTAAAGCCTCTTGGGCGGTCGCCCAAGAGGTATGGGCGGTCGCCCAAGACCCCAGAAGTTTAACCGTAACTGGACCGGGAATGGTTAGCAACATTGTTTGGTCACTTATAGATTGTGACTCCCACTTAGTAAATTGAGCTTGAACCTTCATAAAGGCCTTGTTTTATTGTATAATGACCTTGTAGGATGGATTGATGATATTTCCTTGCCTTACATTGAGTTCATATACATTGATTATATTATGCATTGTGTGTTGATCAAATGCCGCACTCGATTATTGGTTGAACATGAGTATATTTTACCATGTTGATATATTGTTATCCCTTTTGTGGAATTTATTCAAGTATCTATTATGTGCTTGATAATGTTGAATACTTGATATAGTATTGCTATCTTCATGATATGTCTTTGTTGTAGTATGTATCCCTACTTTGGATCATACAATGTTTGGTTAAACAAGTATGTTATTCTTGTGCTTAGTTATGTAAATCCAAATTCGGTATTGATTTAATTAGTTTGTTGGGCAATGTTATGGATTTATAATGGCACCGAGCCGAGTTCATTATAATTCATACATTGCCGAGTTTGTCCCCCTTGTGTGGGATTTGTGGGCTAGCATCTCCTTTTGAGGTAGATGGTCTAGTTTTCACCGGGATACGATGTGTGTCCGAGTCCCCAGAGTACTGTTATTGTTCATGGTTCAGGAACCGCTTCATCGACTGTTGCTGCTGCTCGGATGTGTATATCCTTTTGGAGATGAAACCTTGGCTCGCATCCTTCTAAGTGTTACTTTATCGTACTTATGTGTTGTGATATATTCATGCCGAGCCGAAGTCGTTGCTTTCCAACCCGATGGGACGGTTGGCTGCAGTGGAGCCTCTCGGGTTATATGAATATGTCTTTTGATGTGTTGCACATGCTACGTGTTGCATCTTGTATGGCATCTGCTGCATCCATAATAGCTTGGCCGAGATTTATTCTCACCCCTCTCCCCCTTTCTTGTTTTAGATTCTCGAGACGTGGACCCGTCAAGTAAGGGCGGTGAGGAGTTTGGAAGTTATATTGTGGGACTTGTCGGGGTATGATTAGGTTGGTATAGAAAGTGTACTTTGGTATAATTCATTTATGAAATTGTAATTATAAATCTTTATTTTATGTTATAACCAAGGCCGTTTCGTAACTAAAAACGTTTCTTATATTCTAAGTTGGATAGCTATTTCTACTTTGTGAAAAAGTATAGATTTATTATGAAATGGGTATAATAATTGTATTTATTTTTGAGAGTTAAATAAAGGTTTTAAAAGTTTAGGAAAATTGGGATAGTTTGAGGACGCTCCAGCTCGGGACACGTGTAGGTTCCGGGTCGGGGTCCTCACAGTAAGTACCCAAATCTGGCTCATGCCTTCCGGTTAAGTTTCCCGGCAATTCCGGTAAATTTTCCGATAATTCCCCGGACTTTCCTACAGTTCCGGAAACATTCCGGAACTGTTCCAAATTAATTAAAGGCTGAAAGGAATGCTTATCAATTAAGAAACACATTTTTCTTAATTCAAGGAATCCTTCTAGAAAACTGCCACCTTGCATGTTTCTAGAATTAACTGGATGTGGCTACTTATGTCGTGCGACATAACCAGCCAGGGAGAGTTCTAGAATCATGCCACCTTGCATGTTTCTAGAAGGAAAACGGTTATGGCTTGTTATGTCATGCGACATACTAAGCCCATGCAGGCAGCCTATAAATAGAGGCCTTCACCTCTCATTTTAGGCACCTCTCCTTCACCCCTCAGTCCCCCTCTATAGGGAATATGCCCAGAAGCATCCCCTCTCCTCACATACCCCCTAAAACACACACTAACCCTCCAAATCACCCATCATTCAACCAAAACACACACACACACACTTCCCACACATATCAAGAAACAAAGGTTCTCATTGAACCAAGGCTCGATCTCAGTCCCCGGAGGTTGCTGTTTGAAGGCTCCTATATCTAACTTGATATAGGGAGTCGTGGTCTTCAAGGGTAATGATTTTCTACCCTTTTCCTTCCCCTATCTCCATTATATGTGAAATCTCTATGCTAAATGCGTTAATAATGTTGTATTCTGATTAAAGGTGCATGCTTTAGTGTTATGTTGCTTAGATCCATATCCATTTCCATATCATTTCATGTAGAGGCTCCGGCTTGACTTGGTTTTGCATGAACACTCGAGATGAGTGTGGATCCCGCATATCCACACCCTCTTGAAGTGTTCACCATTGACAAACTTGCTCTCTGAGATCTGTTTATGAAGTAACTTGGCCATATTGGTGCCTTGATACCTCTCGCAAATCCCACTGAAAGGTCTCGCAAAGTGGCTAGTTATGTCACGCGACATGTGCAAATTTATGTCACGCGACAAACATGGCCAGTTTGCAGAAATTTCATATTTTCAAGTTGTAATCTGATTTTAACCCTCGTCATGCTATAATCTGATGTCTATCTGTAATTTAGATAGTCTCTTCATACAAAAAAAATGACATCTTTTCATTAAAATACCATTTTCATACATAAAGGTGCATCCTTTGCACCTAAAGCCCATTTTCATGCATTAAAATCATTCTTTTTGCATAAAAATTGCATCCTTTGCATTCAAAATCTCTTTTCACATTAAAGATGCATCCTTTGCACCCAAAAACTCATTTCCATACATAAAAATGCATCTTTTGCTTTCAAAATAACATCTTTGTGCATCATTTGTACCTCAAATGCTATTTTTCCCATAAAATTGCATCCTTTGCATAAAAATCATTTCTTTAAATTAAAAAGCACCATTTTACAATCAAAAGCATCCTTTGCAACCCAAAATGTCACCTTTTTACTAAAATGTCATTTTTACATGCATTTCCCCACGTCCCCATTAGCAACCTCGGAACGGACCGGTGTAAAGATCCTATCTTTACATCGTTTCTTCCATAAAGGTTTCATTATTTCTTTAGAAAGGGACAACCTTGAACCCTATATCTTCGATTATCACTTAAGATGAGTATGAAGCATCTATATGAGCTCGACCCTCTTAAAGTGTAGGATTGATGGGCTAAGGACCCTCCTTTTCTAAAGAACCTCATCTTTGACTATAAAGAGAGTCATTCTCTCGATCATGCAAAGTCCCGAGGTTACAAAATGCAATGATCACAAGTCCAAGATGAGGACGGGATCATAATCCCGAATACATAAAAATCCAAGAAATCCCGAGCGACAACCAATAAATGGTTTGTACGTCCGGAAGACGACTTGGGACATTCCCCCCTTTATTTTCAAACACATGCACACAAGAAAGCACGCAAGCAAGCACAATTAATGAAATCTTGGGAGACTTGCTCCGGCAAGGCACCTTGGGTGAACGACGATCCGTTCTTCCCAAGGGGTAACTTAACCTCCAAACCCATAAAACCTTTTTTCAAAGTTTTGAGGTAATCAAAATGGCGTGGCGACTCCGTTTTTCAAATTAAACCGAATGTCATCAAACTCGCGTGAATTTCCAATACACGAAATTTGGGGCACACATTCACGCTTGGCGACTACTGGGAATACCTAAAGGAGAAAAATCTTTATTTTCAAAACAAAAATCGATACTCGGTATATAGGTGGAAACCACTTAACCTTCCCGTACACTCCCTGATGTGGGAGTTGGGATAACCGGTGGTTTAACAATCCCACGTACCAGTATCCCTTTTCGAAAAAAAAAATTTGAAAAATAAAAGAAAGCTTTTCCCTTTTGAGCGGGTTAGACTCCCGTCGCCGATTTCATTAATCGTGCTTGCTTTCTTTACCTTGCATTGCATCATTTGCATCTTGGAATCTGTGCATACTTTGAACGGGAAATAACCCGAAAAATAGCAAAGGAGTGGAACTCGGAAAATTGATCCATGCAAACGGCTCAATCCTCCTGTGATTCTTACCTGGGACGACCTCGCGGCAATTCCACCAGAAAATCATGGTTAATTCGGGCACCCTAGCGCCTTGGGGCTACTCAGCCCATGACTCGACTGGGCTCCCAAAATTTACGTGCTTACGTGTTGCATTCTCCCCGCCCCGAAAATCATTCCTTTAAAACACATTTATGAAAATCTCGTTTTAACTCAAAAGGAACATTTTTAGGAGACCGCACACTACGCGCACCCGATATATCCCGTACACTTTGCACGCACGTCCTTCAAACCCGAAGTGATTCCAATAGCCGGTCACGGATAGCCTTACGATGCTCCCGGCGCGCACGGAATCATTCCAACCTCCTCATGACAAACAAATGTCGACCAATGCACACCGCGGTCACACGTTTCAAAAATCGTGACTTTGGTTGGGTTTTTGGTCTAGTCCG